>JASSRZ010000011.1:19556853-19571396 GCA_032164315.1 Malacoctenus gilli | reverse complement strand
GCCAGCCAGCGTCGCTTCCCTCCCGGAGGCTCGCGAAGCCTTGTTGACTTTTGCCACCTGGCGAGCAGCCGGAGCGGCGAGTCGGCCGGCTGGACGGACGGAGCGGCTGGGAACAGACGGCGAGGCAAACTTTGCTCGGAAGGCGACGGCGCTCCATCAAAGACCCGTTCGCTCGGGCCTGAGTTCACGAAAAGGTTCCTCGGCGTCCGGCAGGAAGTAAACCAGACAAAAGGCTGCTCGAGCTTCCTCCTTTACACGCTTTGGCTCGTTCCGGCGTCTGCTCGTCAGCCGGGGGGGGTTAATAAACCCGAGACCGACGACGTCGGCTGTGAACAAAGCCAGCGCCGCACCTTATAAAATCCGTGCAATATATCTGGCTGTGACACTTGAAGACGCCACGGCCGTCCTAAATATGCTGATCCAGTCAGAGTATTATCTCAGGCTTAAATCGCAAGAGCGAGACTCCGATGTAAGACCGCCGCTGCGGCGCGTTTTGGTTCATTTCCATCCAGGAGCCTCAAAAGCAGCGGATTCTGTTCTCTGCATTTCAGAAACATCAGTCAGGAAGCAAAATAAAGACAACAGGAAACTGAACCGCCTCCCTATACGAGGCCTTTGACCTCCTCCTGCGACCTCTCGATGACCCCTCGTGCAAAATCGGCTTTGAAGCATAAATTTCCGTTCATCGGGCAGCAGCGACAATATTTCGTGGACAAAGAACAGATGAGTCATAGATGAATAAAAGATCAACATTTGCACATGACCTCCTTCCTCCTTCTCGCCTGCTTCCAGTGAAAGTTTCGCTTTCAAGACGCGACGTGTAAAGACCCGTAAACGCTTTAACCGGATCGAGGCAGCAGGCAGAAGACCACCGGAGACGCCGAAAACCTCTTTACATGAAACTGCAAAATCAGCCTCATTTTCACCCTCTGGAGACGCAGAAATGAGCCTCAGCTGCTGCTCCTGTTTCACTATTTGCTGCGGCTGTTTTTCTCCAATCGCATCGAGATTTAAGTAGTTGCGGCTGATCGTGTAAACATTCTGAGCCGATAATGTTTCGAGGACAAGTCCGTGGCGCCGCGAACTCCCCGACGCTATTCAGAGATTTCCTCCCAACAGGTGAGCAGCAGACACAGCAGAAGTTATTCAGCCTGTTTTATTTCTCCAGTCAGGAAGACGACAAAAACTATACAAATTAAAACAAGCGCGCCGAACATGCCAAACCATTACCGAGCGAGTCCCCGACAAACCGGTGAGCGCACGGAGCCTCTGGGCTCACCTGCAACTTTGAATCGTTGCTGATTGGCTCTCAGAGAGCGAGGAGTGTCTTTTGCTCACCTGGCGCAAAGTTAACAGAATTTATGTGTTTCAGGAATACTACAAATTAAAAACAGAGTATAATTAGACAGGAACAAGTAGATAAAAACACAAATTAATCGAGTAAAAGTGTCAGACGCGCTGGCGTTGAGGTGCGACGGCTCCGTCCGGACGACTCAGGGCGCTTCGACTTCGTCCGAACCTTTCGCAGTTTTTTCCACATGAGGCCCCGCTGACAAAAAACAGCCAACACGAGAACAAAGCGCCAAACATCAAAACAAGGAAATGATTCCGGCTTTTTTTTTTTCCCCCCCTAGGCCTCAGAAGTCTCAAATCTCAAATCCACAAGTGAATAATTTATTTCACCTTTACGCTGCCCTTTGGAAATTCAAGGCCTGCAAACACGAAACGTGGGAAGAAGCTGTAGCTCCACCGCTGAGCGGCTCCGCTTTTAACTTTCAGATGAGGGCGAAAAATCTCGATCAAACTTTATCACCATAAACTTCACAGCAACTTGAACGCTTTTCCACCGAACTGTGTTTTTAAGGCTCTCGTCCGTCCTTCTTTTCTCTGTCTTTGCAGAGTTTCGTGAAAATTTATGCTGTTTCGTGTCACCGTTTGGGAGTTTATTTAGGAAGCACTTCATACATTATGAAGCACGGAAGTGCCGAATGAAATGCAGCCTTTAGACCGGCAGTTCCTGTTCTGATGTGTCAAGTTCACCTGATTTCTTCCCCCCACGACCAAAAAAAAACATCTATATGAGAGGCTTTTAAATTCTTTCCAGGTGTGTGTGTGTGTGTGCGATGTAAAGTGGCAGAAACACGGACAGATGGACAGCGGTTCGCCGGTTTTCACTCCACACTGTTTTAAGAGTGTAAACTAATGTTCAACATTGTGCGAGTGTGACTTGAAAGCATCCTTCCATCAGGGCCAAGGGACACATTGTGTGTGTGTGTGTGTGTGTGTGTGTGGGGGGGGTTTATAGCGCCGGCGTGTCGCCGCCGCGTCAGTCAGAGGTGTAAATTCAGCTGCGTCGAACGTTTCGCAGCTGAGTGCTCCGACTTTCCTCTCGGCGGCCACTTTGTCGGCTTTCGTCTGGAAGTCTGCGAGCGCGCCGGGGAAAGTGGTTTCGCGTTGACTGACTTGGTCGCCACGGCGACCGAAAAGACGGCGGAGGAGGAGCTTGTTGCGAGCGAGTCTCCGTAAGACGCGGACAGCCAAACAAGCAGCCCGTGCGAGCGCAGCGGCAGCTGTGCAGCTCTTTGATTGGCTCGTCAAGCCTCCATCAGGTAACTCAGTAAATCCAGCTTTTGTGGAAGAAGTCAAGCATTTTTAACTGCGGTTAAATCCCAAATAAAAGGCCCCCGGTGGGACTTTTTGACTCGCTCACAGCTGTATTTATCCGAGCCAACAAAGACGCCGATGAGGCTGCCGGGACTCACTGGCGCTGGCGGCTCCGCCGGACACAAAGACGGCCAGTCTGCGCTCCCTCCTGGTGATTTTCACCACTGCCAGAGCTGCAAACAGAGACAGTTGATAGCCATCAGCATGCGCAGCGCTCGTGCGCACTGTGGCCTCTGTGTGCAGCTGTAAAGGAAGCTTGTTCCCACCGTCGCTGAATGAGGCTCTCTGGACCGATCGGTACAGCAGCTCGTGCATCAAGACGCTCTGAGAGGAAAACACCGACAGCAACGCCGCGTGAGAGACGCATTCGGCGGTTCAGAACCCGGACGGCGCTGGGACCGGTCACCTGCGCGTCCGTGCAGCTGGATCGCTCCTGTTCCGAGAGGCAAAACGTCACGTCCCTGAGGAGCTCCACCTTTTCCGAAAGGCTCAAGGTGTCTTTGGACCAGAACCACAGAAGGGAACAGTTCTGTTTCATCTGGGAGAAAAAAAAACAGGACCGTCAGAACACCAAAGATCGTTGGTGACGCATCGTCGTCTCACGCGCGCGCGCACACACCAGGTAGTTGAACTTGTGGGACAGCGTGACCAGATGCCGACAGATGTCGGGAGCGGAGATCATCTCCTCGCAGCTCTCGCACAGGAAGAACGGCTTGAGGCTGATCCCGCGACATTCCCACACCAAGCCCAGACCTGAGGAGGAGGAGGAGGAAGAGAGGCTGTCGTCGGATTAAAGAGACGGGCGAGAATTGGCCGCGTTGGACGGAGTCTCCCACCAATGATCGGCTCAGTGTCCAGTCCCTTCACTCTCAGGTATCCGGACAGATGGCTCCTCTCTCGGATCAGCTGTGCTGTGAGGAAATACATGAAATGAGTACGTTGGACAAGAAAGCGCCGATATATCAGCTTTCGATTGAACGATATTTGCCCTGCAGGGGGCGCTGTGACGATCGACAAATTAGGCGTCTCGCGCCGATGTTTTGTCTTTGGGATCGAGTGCGTTTCGAAGCCTCGACCTCCTGTTTTCTCAGATGTAACGGCATCTCAGAGATTTGTGTTGAACCGCTGTGGCGTTCAGTCTGTCTTTACATCGAGACTGACCGCACAAAGTGAAGCTGTCCGCAACCGGAAGACTAAAAAGCTCAAGAGCAGGCCGATCGGTACGAGCAGTGAACGCACAGACGCATCGTTGCTGAAGTCTTGAAAGAGGAGGGAGGGGCTAAAGCAGAGCGAGATCGACACTGACCGACGGTGAGGGTGTCCTGCGGCGGAGAGCGCGGCCCTGAGCCGAGCGGGGCCTCGGGTGATGTTCCCTTCGCGTTGAGTGCTGAATCATTCATCCCCCGCTGCGGCTCTTCAAGGTCAGGACTCTCCGGACTTGAGTAAGCACTTTGGACACGCGCACGTGTGGATTCTGTGACACACTCGAGCGTCTCTGCCGGAGCCGGAGGTCCGTTCGGGCCCACGCCTGGTGGGGGGGACGGGGGGGGGGGGGGGACGCGCCCGCAGAGGACTCGTGTCTGTCAGAAAGTACCGGCTCTGCTCACAGGAACTCCGTGGTTTTACCTGCACTTGTGTCTTGAGTGTCAAGCTGGACGTCAGCGTCCGGTTCCAAACTTTGCTCGCGTGACGTGTCTGAACCGATCCGACCCGACAGAAGCCGGTCTTCGCCTCGGACCTGCACGCTCTGGTGCTGCTCCGGACATTCGGCCTCCCCTGAAAGGCAGCAGCCGTTTAGAGGACAGAGCGCGTCTGTCAGGCTTTTCCACTTGCAGCGTGGTACTTTGTGGTACCTCCCTGTGGTTCTTCTTGTTAGTTTTGCAGGGAAATGAGGTACAAAGTGACCAAAACTAGCCAGAGTCCCTCAGGACACTTTTGTCGGACTTACATTTGTCGTTGTCAGACCGTGACTCTTCACCGGGGGGGGCCAAGGCACCTTGCGGCGCTGCGGCGTCGACGGTGGAGCCCGACGAGTCCCGCTGCCTTATCATGGCTTTCAGTGTCTCGACGGCTGAGGATTGAAAGAGAAACCGAGTTGGAAACACAAACAAAAAGTAGATTGTCTATAAGACTAAATTTATATTCCAGCCTCACATCAGTCGTATAATATTAGTTACAGTACTTCAGGTCGTAATAAGAAATGCCTTTCCAGAATCGACGGCAACGATGATGAAATAAAGTGTTCAAACAGGGAAAGAAATGTGGCATTTTCAGTTCATATTTGAGCTTTTCAGGTGATTTTTTTTTCTATATCTTCAAAGAAAATGATTTTTTTACCTCTGTCCTCGGGGAGCGCTGCCAGCTTTTCATACTCGTCCTTCTTCACTGTCACTCTCTGGCAGAAAAACACTCTCCATTGTAATCAAAGAGCTGCTTTTCCAGTGAAACGGCCGAAACAAAGCAGCCAGTGATTTTCGGCTCCTCTGCGTTTCCACGGTGTCTCTCCGCTCACCTGGACGTCCGAGGCTTCGTTCTCGACCGCAGCCAAGAGAGCCGCAATCCTTCGCAGCTTGGTCCTCCAGTTGGACGACTTCGCGGTCCATCCGGGGTACTTTTTTCTCTGGAAACATGTTTGCGCTCATCAAAACGAAACAAACGTTTCAAAATGTCCAAATTGAACGAGTGAGAGAGCACAGATGCACCGAGAATACTGCAGAACGTCACTGCTAAAACGCGTGAACATAAGGTTTCTCGTGACATCAAATGGAAACGTGAAGAGATGAAGAATCAACATTTGTATTTGGCGCTAAAGTGCTGCGTAAAAGCGGACTGGAGGCTGTGTTTCCTGGTTTCAGAGAGAACCAGGAACCAATCTGTTCCGAGGTTCCAGGTACAGACCACGTAGTTGTAATGGTGGCCGACGCTGGACACGTGGGAGGACTGCTGGAGCCTGACCGAGCACAGCTGACAGTAGACTTGCCTCCTCCTGTCACATGACACAGTGATCAGCTCCGCTAAGCCTGGAAAGCCGAAAAAGACACGCGCGATTCGAATCCAAATCGCGCCGACGCACAAAGAGACGGCGTGAGCGTGTTTTCGTCAGTACAGAGTACTTGCCGAGCCGGGGGGGGTCCTGACGCGGCGTCCATTGGTTAGGCTGCGTGTGGGGGGGCTCTCTGGGGTGGCTTTTGTCTGTGGACCTGACGGACTCGGCTGCGGGGTGAAAACGCGAGGCCGCGTCAGGATTTGCAGGCCCCGAATTCTAAGAAACTCCGGTGTTCCAATTATCTCAGATGTGGCTTCAGAACATCTGGAGAAAGCAGATGTTGCTTCTTGTCTGCTCGATGTTTCTGCCTTTGTCAGCGGTTCCAGCATCGCGTTTCTACCAGAATCTGTAGGCAAGCAGGTCGTGTTGGTCTTCGGTACCTCTGCACATGCTGGAGCCGTTGGCCTGCGTCTCCTCTTCGTCGGATATGACGAGCGTTGGGGCAGTTCCGCCAACATCGTCGTCGCTGTCATCGATAACGATCACCTTCAAAAGACGGAACAAAGAACATGCGACAGCTGTCACAGAAGCAGACGGCAAAACAAAGCCGTTCCTTTGCATCCAACATGACAAGTTTGGGTGTTTTTACACCGACCCGTTTTGTTCGGGGACAAACTGGGGAAAAAAAAAGGAGACGATCGCGGCGTGAACGCAAAACTGACGTTCGTTCGTCAACTCTGTGTGCAAAGCGAAAACAGATCCAGCTGCTGAGCGGGCAGGAAACCGCGGCTTCCTGTTATCGGTACGACCAGCGCTGCACGCTGCTTGACACCACGTCGGGGGGCATCAAAAGGAAAAGACCCCCGACCGGAGCGACACCACAACTGACTGACCTCGTCTTTGTCCTTCAGAGAGCGCGTGTCGTGTCGAGCCCGAAGGGCGGCGTGCGTGTCGGCAGCGCCACGCGCCTGCATTTCCTGTTCACCTGGGAAAAAAAACTGTTTTTATGACCATTTATTGAGTTTTCATTACTTTATCGGCACAACATGTAGTGAAATATATATATTACACAAAAGTCTACACACGAGTTTGCAAACAAGCCGTGTTTCTGTTTAGCAACACATCTCTGAACTATTTCTGAAGCAAATGTGTTCAGAGGAAGCTTATTTTTCAGTTCCAGCTTATTACAACGTTCACATTATTTGCTGCGGTGATCATCTCCCTTTTCGGTGCGCTCTGTGAAGCCGTGTCTGCACGCGATGTGAGGAATTGAGGTCAAAAGTCCGCCGTCCATTTCGGAAAAGTTTCAGCCGTTACGGAGCCTCGGCGGTGCCATTAGCCACACTGGGGGGGGGAGGGGGGGGGTTGTTTCTGTTCTGCTGGTTGGATGTAGTTTTGAAGATGTTTCTCATGTTGCTCAGCAGCAGGAGGAAAGGACAGTCAAAGGGAGGAAGCTGCACTGAGTTTCAAACGCTGTCCTGGGTTTCACACTCCTGTTATGCAGTGCTGGCGGCCCACCTGGCTCAAACTGAGTCCTCCCCTCACTATAACACATCTTTTAATCATAAATAGTCCTCACGGGTTTAACTTGTTTATGAATGTCATACCTAAATATAGATTAATTTTTGAGCATTACAGATTTTCTGATGACATTTATATCTTCGACTGGAAAAAAATTCGTTTTGATGGATTTCAAGTTTATCACCTTTTAATTTCCTGCTTACGACTTTTCTCCTAGATAGCTGGTTACCTCGGAGTCACTGGCCATGTATTACTTCGGATAAATACTTGTAATAACACGATATTTTCTTGGTGTTGTGAGCACATGTGCTGCTTTCTATTCACTGTCACACAACCTTATATCAACCTGCACAAAAGGACGGCCTTGTGTTAATTTAGCATCAAGGCTTTGCTCAATCTCTCAAATTAGTTACTCTTCGAGGTAATATAAGCTCAAAATACCACATTTTCCGTCATGTTTGAAGTAAATCGGAAGCCTGTTAGATGTATCAGTTTTCTAAGCTGCTTTTAACTTTGATATATTGAAAATAATTCGATAATTTACTTACCTGAAGGTTGTTTGGCGGATTAAAACGCAGCCGACGGCTTGCCGGCGGTGGCCTTCCGGGTGTACATAGAAACAGTTTAAGCCCCGCCCCCTTTGCCCATTTATGGAGTTACCGGACAGAGTGCTGCGTGAATTTCGGGGTCTCCGACTCAAGCACGCAGGGGTCAAAGTCAGTCACAGGAATGGCGGTTAAAAACGAAACTGATGACGGTTTTTCTAAAAAAAAAAAAAAAAATGCACCTTTAAAATAGTTTTAGAAGTAAAATTAATATTATTTTGGCTTCAGATAATAATAGTTTTTTTCTTTTTTTTTTTTGGGTGGTGCGTTTTTCAGATTTTTTTTCTCCCCTCTCATTTCTGATGATTTGACCCACAGCATCACTAAAAAATAAACAATCAATTATGATAACTTTATTAGTTTTTTTCTAATTGACAAAGAAGCGCCAGAGTTTGCAGGTGAAGGGTTTTTCTGTATGGATGCAGCAACGTGAGGCTTTTCACAGCAGCTCCACACGAGTCCCAGGTTGATTTTTTGGACCTTGCCGATACAGTTAAAAAGTTCCCGTTCACACAGACACAGAAATCATCTCAGCTACGTTTGCCTGCTTCCTCAGAGAGATGGGAACAAGGCGAGGTCACCGGCACAAATCGCAGGAACAAATTAAAAGCTTAGAAACATTTTTTTTTAAAAGAGAGGGAACGAGAAAGAGACATTGCACAGGTTAAATTAGATGGAAACTTTATTCAGCACTAAAACTTTTATTTTATTTTTTTGTTCCTCTTTAGAAACAGCTGACTCATTGAGTGGTCACCACAGATTCAGTCTAATGCGCCAGAAGCCAAAATTAGAGTGAGGTGAGGCCGACTGAGGCAGAATGGTGCTCTTATTTCTCCCTCACAGATTCATTTCAGTGTTAAATATACAGCCGGCTGTATTTCATACATATAAAATTAAACGGCTTTCCACTCCTTTGCCTAAACACTGAGTAGTTCTCAAACTTTCTGTGAGCAGTCGACTTTCGGGTTTTTTTCCCCCCCTCTAACTAGTAACTCCTGACAAGTGTGAAATGTTTAATGCAGAGAGAAGAGTTCTATGAGTGTAGCGTGTGTTTAAGTGGTCGAAAAGCTCGGTGACACTCGCTGCTACGAATTCCCTCTGACGTAGGTCATGTTTTCGGGAGCGTTCGTCTGTCTTTTTATCAGGAAAGCTCAAGAATTTCTGGACGGTTTTCTTTGAAATTTTCAGGTTGGTTAAGACTTGGTACCAGGAACACGTGATTGAATTTTGGTGTTAATCCAGTGATCTAAAACGCTGAAAATGGACATTTTTTCTGTGTACTGTCATCGTGTGTGTGTGGCCCTTTAAGAGACTCTGCAAGAGTCTGGAGCAGGAAGGGTTAACGGGTTCCCGGTGGAGGTTTTGTGCTAATTATTTTAGTTGCTTCTTTAAGCCGTTTGAGGTCACGAAATGCTGCAGCTCATCAACTCATTACACTTGTTTTTTTAATCTTGTTGACATTCAAAGCTGCATGTCAATACGCATTACCAACACATGTGAAGTGAGCATATGTTGCTGGCGTGTCATCCAGCCCCTGGTGAACGCCTTGTCGCTCTCGCCCCCCCCCCCCCCCCCCGCGGAGCCGTCAGTCTCGGCACACTGCTGCACGTCTCGCACGCCTGCTGGAAAATCACAGCAGCTCCCGGAGAGCCCAAAAAGCTCGAAGGGGGGGTGCAGGAGGCGGCTGGGGGGGGTCGCGGAACGGAGCCGCCGAGCGCCAATCTGCTCAGTTTGTTTGGTGGGTAGCGGAACGGCACAGAGACGCAGGTCTGGTTTAATGACGGCGGAGGAAGGGGGAGGAGTCAGGCGGGGGGACGGACGATGAAAGACGACTGTCTCAAGATTGTGAATCAAGTAAAAAAACACATTTTTTAGCCCATTTTTGATGAGAAATAGTTGATCATTCCAACATAAAGCAGAGATTAGAACACTGAGTACTTTGATGATGCATAAAAGGAAATAAACCTCTATATTTTTATATAAATTTTGATATTTTCTCATGAAAAATTACAACACAGTCCTTGTCAATCAGGACAAACTTCAGAACTTGTTGCTCATTTCCGACAAAACTCTGAAAAATACACTTATAAGCAAATGTAGACCTCTCGCAATGCTTTATTTTGAAGGCTATCTTGTTCATGTGTGTCTGTGCCAGTGACACACACACTCTAGAGTTGATGTAGTCAATGTAGAGTTGAGAAATAGTTGATCATTCCAACATAAAGCAGAGATTAGAACACTGAGGACTTTGATGATACATGAAAGGAAATAAATCTCTATATTTTTATATAAATTTTGATATTTTCTCATGAAAAATTACAACACAGTCCTTGTCAATCAGGACAAACTTCAGAACTTGTTGCTCATTTCCAACAAAACTCAGAAAAATACACTTATACGCACATGTAGACCACTCGCAGAGCTTTATTTTGAAGGCTGTCTGTGTGTGTGTCTGTGCCAGTGACACACACACTGTAGAGTTGATGTAGTCAATGTAGAGTTGATGAGAAATAGTTGATCATTCCAACATAAAGCAGAAATTAGAGCACTGAGGACTTTGATGATGCATAAAAGGAAATAAACCTCTATATTTTTATACAAATTTTGATATTTTCTCATGAAAAATTACAACAGTCATTGTCAATCAGTACAAACTTCTGAACTTGTTGCTCATTTCCAACAAAACTCAGAAAAATACACGAATACGCAAATGTAGACCTCTCGCAGAGCTTTATTTTGAAGGCTGTCTGTGTCTGTGCTAGCGTTTGGCTTCACTGCAATGTCTCGCCAAGACGACTGAGGAGGTCTGCAGCTCTTCGTCAGAGGCCGGGAAGCAAGCAGAGTCGCATCCCCCCTAAACAAACTGCATTAGTGCCAAAATATAAGTCAGAGCTGAATTTAAATGCGACCCCGCAATTGAAATGCCATTAAATAATTAAGCGTTTATGGAAAACATTGCTCACTTAATGTAGAGTTTCATTTTTGTTTTCTTCACAGCGACATGTTGTCCAGCCGCTCTCTTTTAAAAGGCTGCTATCGCCTCATCAATAATAAACCCAACAAGCTTGAGAGTTTTTGTGCAGCCTGCATAGCTTCACATAAATAATTCAGCCTTTTTTTTTTTTTATAAAAGTGTGAGTTTTATTATAGCTTTCAGCTTCTGTGGTAAACTTTTATTCCATTAATCAATAGCAGTGAGTGGGTGTTACTTTATCTTTTGAATATCTGGCTTTGAAAAGCTCGCCGCGGATTCGTGCGCCATCACTTTGAAAACTGGCAGCGACATGCAACTTTCCTGCTCCTTTAATTCATTTATTTTTTACGAAGGTCACACGAAAAAATAGCGCCGCCCGCCGCGGCCACCTTGGAGGGGCGGGGGGGGGGGGGGGGGGGGGGGGGCGGCGACTGGATGAGGCGGCCGATCGATGGCAGTGACTCAGCTCGGGCTTTTCGGGGATTTCGGGGTCGATGTGTGACTCCTGAACTCAAAATGAGATTTGCTTGACAACTGATTGATGTGCGTTTCTCAGCCGAGGAAGAGGAAGGAGAGGAAGGTCGGGCGTGGATGGCGCAAGAAGGGTAAACCAACCAAAGAATTAAGAAGTTCTTCCTCAGGTGGAGATAAGCAGACGTTGGGGTGGGGGTGGGGGTGCAGGTGTCGTCCTGTTACCGGGTCGGAGTCGAGCGTTTGTGGGCGGAGGCAGGCGTGGAGGCCGCCGTGAACTCCGAGCGAGCTGCCGACCGACTCGTCTGTCCGCTCTTGACACGAGCAGCCCGGAGCGTTGCCTTAATGATGGTGCGGATGTACTGAGAGCAGTAGGGAAGGGAGGGGGGCGGTGAGGTCGGGAGTGGGGAGGCAGATTCAAAGGGATTCTTGTCGACACCGACCGATAACAGACTCGAAATAGCTGCGATGAAACGCTTCCAGTCGAAATCTCGATCCAAAAAGACGTCATTTAACGTCTTTAAATACCTGAAATACCGTTTTTTGCACTGTTTTCCTAACATATTGGATCACATGCATTCAAACTGCGACATCTTTAAATTACGGCCTTTTTTTCCAAGCTTTTGAACTTCAACTTGAGATCGTGGAGTAAAACAGAAACCGTTGCTCCTAATTTCCTTCCCTCCTTCAGACAAACGAGTATTTGTGTCTATTTTTTCCAAGTTTTTATTGTCAAACATTAAAGTCACCACCACTACTCGTCGTTGATGCTAATGAGTCTTTGCTTGCAAGTAAGTGTAATTTTTCCTCAAATCATCGCAAGAAATTCGCATTTGTTCGGACAGTCGCTCCGCTCAGCAATGCTAATTAGCGATTAGCTGCACCGTCTGACGGTGGAAGCTCTTCTTCTCTTTTGTGTTGACACTTGCGGCTTCAGTTTGCTCGCGAAAACTCAACAATTAAATTTGCGCTCGAGCAAACTTGGAGGATTTTTTTTCTAGCTGGAGGCATTCGGAGCGAGTTGCTGGAATGTTTTGGACGATCGCATTCTGTGAACTCCTGCAAAAAGGAAACGTCGAAGTCCGACCTTCCGCTCAACATAAACTGTGATTTCTTTATTTTAAGACGACAGTAAAAACACAAGTACTTCTGCAAATGGTGGTATTTACTGACATGTCATGTTTTACACAGTATTTACTCGAGTTGTTATTTGCCACAAGAGACGACAGCTTACAAACAAAACTCACTGAGAGTGTTCGTAAAGGTTTAAGCCGTGTGCCCGCTGCCCCCTGTGGACCCCCCATGTAACTACACTTAACTTCAGTTAGGCTTCTTCACGTTCAGTATTGTAGCTGCAGCCTGACTGTAATATGATCCGTAGCATTTGACAGCTCATGTGAGTGAACCTTATGTGACCTTACGTGGATGAACACTCGCCGTATCGCTGACAAACGCGAGTCGTCCGGCGTTGTCACCGACAAGCTTTGTGTTGCACGGCGCCAATTTTCGCATCCGTCACGTATCTGGTTACAAATAGGGAGAGCGCGGCGATTCATCAAAAGTCAGACGGCGGCGGCGGCGGCAGCTGCTCGACGCTCACGTTGTTCTACATCTGCTCAGCAATTATCGCTGACTCCAGGTCAGGTCAGGAGCCGTGGACCCGCTCGCCATAAGCCCCGCCCTTCTGATGGCTAATTTGCAGTGGGTTCAGGCTGGGGGCACCGAAAGACCCCCGAAACCCTCTTATGATGAAGTGTCACTGGTCAAATTGGACACAATAAGTGAAAAAGTGTTGTTGTTTCTTCCGCTCGTTAGACTAACTGAAACAAAGCAGCCAATTTAATGTCTTTATAAGGGATTTTAAAGATATTGTCACATAATCACAGTCGTTATGCTTGAAGCTCGCACATACAGTGCTAATATACGGGGCAGTCCTAATTATCCCTTTGGATATACACTAATTTGCTATATTTTGGTGGTTTATGTGCCCTGACAGGGGTTAAATCTTCTCCCAGCACATTAAAACTTTAACAATATATTCTTTTTTTTTTAACAAAGAAAGTTGTTGAGGGGTTTTTATTTTCTCCCACAGTCGCGCTGCAGCAGAGGAACCGGCTGAACTGAGAAAAAAAAGGGCAGAAGAATCATAACGTGCTGTCGGCGAAGCAGCGAAAATGTCACCAAAACAAATTAATGAGAATCTGGCGAGTTGCCAGTTTAAAAAAAAACAAAAAAAACAACTAAGCTAAACAACACACAGAGCCATTAGTAGAACAAGTCAGAGCTGGGCCTGTGTTACAGTCACACATTTTACCCAGAATGCAACTGACAGTCGTAAATCTAAATTCGCTCTAAACTTAACATTTAAACGGCGTATTGTGACGTAATTTTGTGCAATAATGACTGCCGATTTTCGTTTCAAGTGAACCAGAATTTAGTGACATCACACCACATTCACCTTTTGTACTTATCGTTAACTTCGACTGATAGTTCGGCGGTTTTGCTGCCACCTGCTGTTCAGTTTGGGGTCCTGCGTCACGAATTATTAACTCAAGGTTGTCGCGATTTTCGATTGGACCCTCGAAACGATGAAACCAGAGCCTGAATCAACACCTCACCTAACAACGTCTTCTTTTTGGTTCAGGTTGCAGTGCCACAGCGCCACTCACAGGCCTGGCATGGATACTACAGCTTCTTCTGTGGTTTCATGTGGGTGCACACGTTTTTTGATAAAAATGCTGAGTTTGCAGGAAACGTTTGCTTCTTTTTTTTACACGTCTCCCCATGAACGAGGCCTCGGTTTCCGAGCGAAGTGTTTGTTACACTACCTGCTTTTTTTTGGTTTTTTTCAGCAGGAGACAGATGAGCTCATTCAGAGTCAGAGCAGCGCGTCGTGGCCGATCTGTCAGGAGAAACAATGTGCCCGGCACTCACCGGCGACCGCGGTCCATTTCACCAACACTCCGCGGCGTCTCCACAACACAAACATCACGCCCGCATCTCAAGCGGCGCAGGAGAAAGCCGAGTGTAGGCAGCGCTCGGGGAACATCACAAAGGAAAATTACCTTTCGCACCACCCACGAGGCCGCATCATCCCGACGCTGCCAAGAGCTCTTCAGGCGCCATATGGTCGCCTCATATTTGTTAGGCTAAGCATGATGAGCTCTTCCTCGATCAGATAACCGAGCGTGGCAGAAGAAGCCCGGCCATTTGCATGCACAGGCCTGTCTTGGTTTCATCGCCTTGCATCAAATCTCATTATGTAAACAGGCCTGGGGGTTAATGGGGAGAAGATGTCTCTCAAGCTGGAGCGCCACACCGC
>JASSRZ010000011.1:19491863-19503235 GCA_032164315.1 Malacoctenus gilli | reverse complement strand
CCGACAGGATCGGGGTTTCTTTAATTGAAGGGAACGAAATCTGTGGAAACACTTCAAAGTGAAAGCGTGACTCAGCCGTCGCAAGTCTGCGTTTCACGCTGCGCGTCGTACGCGTCTCTGCGAATCTTCACAGCGGCGCCGCTTTGTTTCCGCCGCTGGATCAGACGCTCGCTGTTTCTCTTTGACTGCTCGCTCCCCGCCTCGCGTTTGCACCTCCGCTCCGCGTTCGGCATCCACATCTGGCTTCCACTTATCAGGTTCTTCTCGCGTCACCGCTGAGTGGATGAGAAACAATATGGTGTCTCGCAAAATAGACCACGAATAAAGAGCCGTGAAAAAAAAGGGGGGCAAATTGGTGACGTGACGTTTGTGTTATTTGGCTGCTTTTTGACACGATAAAATAACTGTTAAATGGCACCTCTGTAGTTTCCAGGTGACCTTGTTGTTTACAGGAACTTCTGCTAATCGAATCACCTCCTCCTTGTAAATTTCATCCAAATCTATTGTGTTTTTGAGTAAATCTGACCAAGTGATAAACTAATTTGGGGGAAAAAAGAATAAAATAAAGAATAAAAACAGAAAAAATATCAGTGGAATATTTTCTCCTCCTAAATAAGAGAAAGGCGTGATGTGGACCAGATCTGCACGTTTACCGGATGTCTGAAGTTCAGGGAAACGTGACCAATCGGACACACAGCAGGAAGTTACTGCTCGTCCAGAAAAACAAGCTGACTTTCAGCGCCTCCAGGTGGAGCTGAAACACAGCAGATCTCTGCAGGTTGTCCGCAGGCTTTTTTTTCCACGGTTGTGGCTTCAAAAACACATTTCAACCAGCTGCACGATGGATTTCATCCACTGCACTTATTTTCTGTCATCATATCTATTTTTTCCTTCATTTTTTGAGCTTATCAAACATAGAAATCCTATAAAATGCATCTAAATCCTTCTTCTCATCGTATTTACTCCCATGGTAATTTCCTATGCGGGCATTCAGCCTGAATCTGCTCATTTAACCGCTGATATATAACCGCTGTGACTGCGGTCAAGCGGAACCGTCCTTGACACCGAGAACCACATTTCCCAGAAGGCTTTGCGCGGGAGTCTGCGAACTCGTGAGGTGAGCAGCTCTTCCTGAAACATTCAGGTGTTTACCTGTGAACGGAGCGTTGACTGTGTGGTTTTTACGAGTTGTTATGTCGTCTACTTGCAACGTGGGTGTTTTTAAATGAGGTACACGACTTTGTGACGCCCGGGAAACGTTAAATTCCGGGTTCGAAGCTTGCGCGAGTCGCGATACGTAACCTACGACGCAAGACTCGGTTAGGAAACAGGCGAATTTAACGATGCGTCACTGAAATTGCAGAAACTGGACGTCGTTGTCGGTTAATTTCAAATGAAAAGGAAGGTTTTGGAAGCAAACTGTCATTCGGAGAGAGAAAATAAATCTTTAGAGGAAGTATTCGAATTTCCAAAGTGGTAAATTTTGACCGTTTCAGCTGTGTTTGTGGTGAGGACGGTGGTTATTTTAGGAGTGGAAGTGAGAAACTTGAAATAACTCCTTCGCCCCCAAACTTTTGGTTTCATGTGATTAGCAGGGAGCAGCTGCAGCGGGGTGGCCCGTCTTTATCCTCCTCCTTATCCTCCTCCTCCTCTTCCTCCCCCCAGTGGTTCCCCCTCAGCCGCCGCCGCGGCGCAGCTGCTGCATGTGGAAGCGAGACCTCGGCTGAACCGCACAGGCACGAAGTGAGTGTCAGTCAAGCGTTGGCCGGGTGGAGAGGAGGGGGGGGGGGGGGTAGGGATCACGAGACCAAGCTGTAACTTCTATGATGTAGAGTTGAGCTCAATAGGAAGTTGTGACAGTGTCACTGCTGCTGTGGAGAAGGTAAGGCCACCCTGCTTCGATCAGATTATGGGATGGGACGCCAGGTTTAAACGGATTACTTTACAACGTCTTCCTGTTGGTTTTAGGATGCGATTAAGAAGTTTTTTTCAGTAATATTCAGGTTAAATTTGTCTTTCTATTCAGGTATTTTCTTGCATTTCTTGAAACAACTATGTGAGAGGAGGCAGAAAAAAACACACCAGCTAGTTTTACCAGTAACTATGGAGTGATCTCTAACTGGGATGTTGATTCTTTGGGTAATTTCAGCCCCGTTTTCGGTCTTAAGGTGTCAAATCGTTCCTGGGTTGCAGTTTGGTCCTCTTCAAGTGGACCAGACAGTCGACTAGTACCTGTAATAAAGTACTCCTTGTCAGTTACTTGCTAAACGCTGATCGGGAGTAACGGCGGGTACCCGCCTGAGACACCCGGGCACATGACCAGGTGGCGGTCAGGCCGCTCACCTTTGGAGTGACCCGCCGCCATGGCCCCGCCCTCCTCATGTTTTCTTGCCCCCCCCCGCAGCTCGCCGGCGTCCTCAGGATGAGCTCCATCACGGTCTTCTACGCCCACTACGCGCTGCAGCTGGTCCTGGGCCTGGCCTGCGTGGCGTGCGCGTGCGTGTGGAACAGCCACTACCGCGGCGGCTTCGCCTGGGACGGCTCGGCCAAGCAGTTCAACTGGCACCCGGTGCTGATGGTGACGGGCCTGGTGGTGCTGTACGGCCAGGGCGAGTGGATTCTACGTCGACTCTTTGGCGCTCTCGCTTCCGCCTTCGCACTTCTGCTCGCACACCTGAGCGGCAGGTTTGATCTCGCAGCTGCCGCTTTGTTCCCCGAGTCGGATCAAAGCCGCCGCGTGTCGTTTTACACTAAAACGGTGACGGTGTGACCAGAAGCCACGCCCCCGTTTTGGCCGCTTCCTCCCTATTGTGAGCTGCCGCATCTTTCTCTCATCACACAATGAGGTTTTTCTCTCTTTTTCACGCACTTCCTCTGGTCACGTCGTTCAACGAGTCTCAGGTGTTTTATAGCGAACTCCGAACGGCCCAGATCGCCTCTTTACGAGCGTTGTGACAGAGTTAATGTTCAATCTGTCATTTCAATCGTAGACGTATGAAAAATGTTTTATTTCGCTCGCGTATCTGCGTCCAAACTCAAGCGCCGGCAGTGATACGAGCGAGTCACGTCCCAAAAGGTTTTATTCGCGTGGCGTTAAAGCAGAACTCGATTATTTCCGACCATCAATCTCGGCACAGATTTAAGATATTTGAACCCGAAAATGTTGGGAAAAGAAGTCTCAAAGCCGACTTTATTAAATGGGATGAACATAAAAAAGAAAACGCTAAGAATACATTTATAAAACACTTCAGGCAATAGATGAAAATTCTAGTGTCAGTAAAGTTCAGAGGTGTTAATTTCTGCTTGTTTTTTGTTGATACTGCGTCGGCTCTGAAGAAATGTTGCTATAAAAATGTTAGTTAAGTGAAGAAATGCAGACTTTGTTTTCAGGACTACTTCTTCTTCTTCTTCTCCCTCCTCCTCCTCCTCTTCTTCCGTTCCTCTTCTTCTTCTTCCGTTCTTCTTCTTCTTCTTCTTCCTGAAGAAAGAAGTTTTCAAGACTTCTTTCTTCTTCTTCTTCTTCTTCTTCTTCTTCTTCTTCTCCTTCTCCTTCTCCTTCTCCTTCTCCTTCTCCTCCTTCTCCTTCTCCTTCTCCTTCTCCTTCTCCTTCTCCTTCTCCTTCTTCTTCTTCTTCTTCTTCTTCTTCTTCTTCTTCTTCTTCTTCTTCTTCTTCTTCTTCTCCTTCTCCTTCTCCTTCTCCTTCTCCTTCTCCTTCTCCTTCTCCTTCTCCTTCTCCTTCTCCTCCTCCTCCTCCTAGTTTTTTGTTCCAGAGTTGGAGGGATGTAACTCCAGATAAGCGTGTTGGAGTTCATCTGGAAATGAATCCAACTCTTCTTCTTCTTCTTCTTCTTCTTCTTCTGTTCCCTCTGCTTCTTCTTCTCCTTCTTCTTCTTCTGTTCCCTCTGCTTCTTCTTCTCCTTCTCCTCCTCCTCCCTCTGCTTCTTCTTCTTCTTCTTCTGCTCCCTCTGCTTCTTCTCCTCCCTCTGCTTCTTCTTCTTCTTCTTCTTCCTCCCCTCCTCCTCCTCCTTTTCTTCTTCTTTTTCTTCTTCTTCTCAAACTTTGCTTTAATTGCTAAGCTCCGCCCCCATCAGCTTCAGCTTTTGTCTTAAATTGCCACAAGGTGCTGACAGCGTTTTGAAAATGTGCGTTACTGTTTTTATGTTGTCGTTTGTCGGCATTCGGACGTGCGAAGCTTCGTTGGTCACCCTGACTGAAGTGGTTGTTGTCCGCTGGCTCCCCCTACAGCTTCGGTGCTGTACCGCATCCCTCTGACCTGGTCTCAGGACAAGCTCCCCTGGAAGGTCCTCCACGCGGGGCTGATGGTCCTGGCCCTCATCCTGGCCGTCCTGGGACTCTGCGCCGTCTTCGGCTTCCACAACGCCAAGAACATCCCCAAC
The DNA here is from genome assembly GCA_032164315.1 of Malacoctenus gilli. Taxonomy (NCBI): domain Eukaryota; kingdom Metazoa; phylum Chordata; class Actinopteri; order Blenniiformes; family Labrisomidae; genus Malacoctenus; species Malacoctenus gilli. Next base: position 19,498,838 of record JASSRZ010000011.1, on the reverse strand, counting down.
ATGTACTCCCTCCACAGCTGGATCGGCCTCGCCGCCGTCGCCCTCTTCGCAGCCCAGGTACGCGACGCGGGAGGTCCGTCCGTGCGCTCCGGCGAGGTTTTTGTCTCTCACTGACCTTTCTCTCTCCGTGCGCGCCCCGTCTCAGTGGGCGGCGGGCGCCCTCGGCTTCCTGCTGCCCTGCTCGCCGCCGCTCCTGCGTCAACTCCTCAAACCCGTCCACGTGTGGATGGGAATCTCCGTTTTTGTGCTCAGCATCGTCGCCTGCATCTCCGGCATCAACGAGAAGCTCTTCTTTTCCCTGTAAGCGCCTCGTTCGCCGCCCCCCCGCGCTCGGCGAGTTCCCGTATCTGTCTTTTTAAGACGCGTCTTTGTGACGGCAGGACGGGCGACCAGCCCTACTCCGCCCTCCCTCCGGAGGCCTGGCTGGGGAACTGGCTGGGGGTCTTGATCGTCTGCTTCGGCATGGCCGTCCTCAGGGTCTTGTCCAACCCGCTGTGGCAGCGACCCGATTCCAGGCCCGAGGACATGGTTTACTCGGTGAGGGCGCCGCCGCGCCGGTCACGGCGTCGCCACACGTGACGGTTTCCGGCTGAACGGGTCACTAACCGATGTTTCTCCCGCAGCCGCTGCTGCAGGAGGAAAACCAGTGAACGGAAACGCCGACCTGGCGGCTCAATCAGACGAATCATGACGGATCACGGGCGGCCGAACCAAAGATTTCTGAACGTGTGCGAATATTTATTTGAAATTCTATTTAAGATTGCTTCTTTTGTCCAGAGAATAAAAGGTGGTTTTTTTCAGGAAATAAATGACACTTTTTGGTCTTTGTGAAACATTTCCCATCATGCAGTGCAGTTGGTTCTAGAAAGACCTTCGGACGCTTTCACACGAGAGGAACCTTTTGGTTTTCTCTGGATGTCTGGAAAGTCCTCTGTCTGAGTCTGACTTCCTCTTAAGTTTGGTGAATCAGAGACCCAAACTTAGCGTTTTTCCTCGTTTGCTTTTAAATCAACACCCCGCCGTCGCACGTTTGTTCCCGTTTTTGAGGAAAAAGCTCGGGATCGGGATCAGTCTTTGTCTCGGCGGAGCCGTGAAGTGCTCTTTTTTTTTGTCATCGAACACATGAAAGAGTCCGTCACAGAACGCCTCTCGTCAAATCTGAGGCCATCTGCTTGGAATATTTTCGGCGAAACCATGGAAACGGCTCTCATCCTCCAAGAAGCGATAACGAAAACAAACAGTCTGTCAGAGTGAAGACTCCCGTCTCCCTCCGAGTTCAGTGGAGCCACTTCAAAATCACCGCTCTCACTTCTTCGTCCTTTTTAAAAAGATTGGCTGGCGTTTTTGGTCGACACGCGTGTTCCGGGGCAACCGATCGCCTGCGATGTTTCCCTGCGATACGCGATGTAAACCGCGCCGACGTGACACGACGGTGGAAGCCTCAGACAAGCAGAGGGGAGTCTGAGGGAGGAGAGTTTGTCCCGCTGCCAGTCTGAGCGAGGCTGCGGCGTTGAAAGCCTGCAGGAGGCCGGGTGGAAACAACGTGAGTCATGATGGAGCACTTTGGGAAATATTGTGATTTCAGCTCTCAGTTCTGCTAATGAGAAGATTATTAATGTCACATCTGCTCGGAGTTATTTCGAAATGCGGCCGCCAGCACAGCCAAAACTCACTCTGAGCAGCGAGTTTCAAAGAAGAGGAGTTTTTACCGGACTTTTACACTTCTCAAAGGTCGACGGTTTAGAAACGTTTTTAATGTGGCCTCTAAATTTAGAGGAGGCAATTTCTGGAAAGGTCTGATTTACGATTGCTTTGAACGCATCACGTGTTGTGATGGGAGGTGCTAAAGGCTGAGAAGCTGTCAATCAAGATCTAAGCCACTGTTGGTATGAGAGGTGTGATTGGTTTTGGCGCGTGTGTGTGTGTGTGTGTGTGTGTGTGTGTCCTACAGTTGCAAATGAATGGATAAAACACAAAAAGACAGATTTACGTTGCTACTTCTTGCGTTCGACGCTTGTTTATCAGTTGAGTTATTTGTTTGTCTTGTTTATTGATGTTTTTCTTCTCATGAAGCTGTTGTGGTGACGACTTTTCCACTTGTAGGATGAATACAGTCGGATGTCTTCGCGTCGCATATCGGTGACTCTGAGGGGACGTAAAATGGAGCCGAAACTTCTGCCGGATTTCAACAGCCGCTCGGAACAAAGTTCAAGGTGTGAGTGCCGTTTATGAGGCCAGTTTACTATTTTCAAGGCGGTTGTACCAACACTCTTCAGTGTGTCATCGCCAACACAAATCAGGGTGAAAGAGTTAATGTGTTAACAGGAAGTGGGGATATTGTAACGTCTGAGTGGTTGAAAAAACACCACAACTTCAAAAAATGCAGTTTTCACGTGTTTATTAATGAATCTGTGGATGAAATGGTTTTAAATCAGCATTTTGGTTCGTTTGTTTGTTTGGATCGGTGAAGATCGTGTGTCAATGAGTCTGCTTGTGTACGAGGCAGCTTTGTAAAGCAGAAGTGAAAGCGACAGCTGCTGATTGTCTGATTTGATAACTTTTTAACGTGTTAAATCCATTTATTTATTTATTGGAGTCAACAAAGGATCACAGTGAAGCCAAACACTGGTGTACACTTGACCTCAAACTGACAGGAACCTTTCAAAATAAAAGCAGCAAGAGGTGTTTTCGGTTTGTTTCCAGCTGTCAAACGTCTGTTTTCTTTGTTTCTCTCCGAATAATGCGGTTTTATTTTGACAGGACCAAAGAAGGCAGTGTTTTACGTGTCTCCTGTGACCTTTTGCAGGCCCCACACGGGGGTCTCGAACCCCAGGTTGAGCAGACGATCGAGCCCAGCTTCTCGCACGGACGCGACGCTCCCAAGTTCTGATTAAAATTGCTGCGAAATCAGTGAAATGCGTGTTTCCCCGGCGGAAACGGTGACGAGTTGTTTTCGCCCGGCGCTCCGCGACAGCTTCCCCGCCCAGAAATGAAAGAGGCGCGAGATGAAGTGAGTTCACGCAACACTGATCACCATCAGTCGCCGCTTGATCCGCCGCCTTTTGTTGTCACAAATGAAAGGTCTGGCGGCGGCGGCGCAGCGACCGCGGCGCTGACTGATGGCGGCTGCGGGAACGCGATCATCAAACGCCACAATGAAGAGCGGCAAACCCGTGCTGCCGAGCGAATCGACAAGCGCGACAAGTCACACAACAAAGGCGGAGCAACGCAAAGAGTCCCCGACCTTTCATCTATTTCTGAAACAGTCGTACGAGCGATTCATCTCGCAACACGCGGCGCTGCAGAGCCGCTAATGAGCCGGCGGGTTCGTGCAGCGACATCTGAAACTTTTATTTTGTAAAGGAAGTGGAAGATTTTCTCAGCGAGAGGTTTCGGCGAACACTTCTGCTGTTTTACACCAGGGGGCAGCAGAGATGAGGCCAGGACAGATGACATCTTTCTGTTCACTCAAACTGAGGTGAACTTACATCAGGTTGGCGCCGAGTTGGGGGGAGTTCGGGCCTTGCTCAAGAGCCAGAAATGGTGGTAATGAAGGTGGGAGGTGGTGTTCGTCTGCCTCCTCAATCTCCCTGACGGACTGTGGACTCGAACCAGCAACTTCCTGTTATAGACTCCTCACTGGCAGCAACTGACCACAGTTTTAGAAGAGCCAGATGCTTCATCTTTGGACCTCAGTTGCTGGAACAGTAGAAAACAATTTCTTGACTTTGCTAAAGTGCGGACAAACGTCGAGCTCTTCTTTACTCTCTTTCCTCACTTTATCCAGAAAATCTCCTTTTGCCACGGTGACTTTTTTAACGTCTTCGAGTTTCGTACCTCAGGCTGTCGGAAAGGTTTCTTTTCGGGCCGAATCGGCCTTGTTTTTGGCCCGTCGGTCCCTTCTGCGCTGGATGAGGGTCTGCTGAGCTCCCCAGGAGATGGAGGTGGTCCCTGCATCACTGTAGGTCAATGGAAACGTAAAGTATGAACCACAAGGTGTAAAAACAGACCGAATGGTCCTTTTATGTGCGTACAAAGTCGAAATATTCGCCTCAGTTTGTCGTCTCAGGACAGGGCGGTTCCCTTCAGGTCAGGACTGTGGTTCGAGTCCCGGGCGCGGACCAAGAACTGACCACGTTCCGTCACGTGTGTTTCAGGGATTTTCGTTAAATAATCACCCTTTTTTTTCCGACGGTCTTTGAAAGCAGCGTTCATCCGTCGGTCCCGCAGGACGCGCAGCTTTCCACGTCCCGGCCCGGCCGCGGTGGGCGGTGGGCGGTGGGCGGTGACCACCGCCGGCCCTGCCGCTCCGCTCCGCTCCGGTGCTGATTATTTGTGGGCCGGCCTCCGACATTTGCATGTGACGGAGTGAAAGTTTAGAAAGCGGCTCCGGGAGCGCAGAGACGCTCATTCCAGGCGGGGCTGCGCGCACACCGGGCTGATCTGAGGCCGGTCCAGGAGGCTCCGACAGAGACCACAGTAAGTAAGTCCCGCTCCAGTTTACTGACCTGCAGCAGTCGGAGGCTCCGAAGGGGAACTTTACTGAACCTTTAGTCCGGGTCCGTTTGGATTCTGTGCCTTGAAATTGCTGGATCCAGGTTTTGCTTTGTTGTCCTGGACTGAAAGGGGGGGGGGGGCGTCATCAGGACCACCACAACATCCCGACTTGTTGCTTTCAAGTGCTGCTTTGTTATTAACTCTACACATAGGAGGCTCCACTTTCTTCTGTGTTTGGCTTCCAGTTTATCCTTTGTTTGGGTTTTTCCTCAGGGGCGGTTCCAGACCGACTTCAAAGGGGGCCAAGACCCCCCCCCCCCCCAGCTGCTTTGACGTGCGATTATTAGAGAACGTGAGGCTGTTTCGATGTTTCCTCGTATTTTAGACGCTGAATAATTGCTTAATTCATTCCAACTGGTGGTGGTTTTTGGTGGGGTTGGGGGCGCCCCTCGTGACCCCCCCCTCCCCTTCTGAAGTCGCTCTTAAAACGCCACCGCTCCTAATGAACGACAGTAAAGTTGCGCTCAAGTTTTCTGCGCGTGTAGCGGAAAGCAACGAATTAAAGTTCGTAGAACTAAGATGCGTGCAGGTAAACTGGTCCGCCAAGTGAACAAAAACTTTGCGTAGTCGCGTCGCACTGCATAACAGTTATTGTAAGTCAGGGTCTTGACTAGGCTGGGTTGACCCCCCCCCCCCCCCCCCTCCAACCCTTTCTCTGTGTGTGCTGGGAGTCAAGAGGTCTTTGAAGAGGCAGGACGAGCGAACGGTCAACATTCTTCCAAGTTGACATTTCGACCTCTCCAGCCGACGCTCGGACGCCCTCCAGCAGCAGGTGGGACTCGCGAGTCCGGCAGGCGGCCCAAGCGCTCGCCGAGCGGCGTGACGGCAGCCCGGATCGAAGGCGTTTTTGAGCGTAGCGGCGAATCGATCGCTCGGACCCCCGCCGAGACTTTTGACTGTCAGGAACCAAGCGGGAGTTTCAGATTTCAGCCGAATTCCTGACATCTTGTTTCTCGCTTAATATGAGCCGGATCGTTCTGGATCTTTGTGCCGCATTCGGTCCAAACTGGCCGCAGCTCCGCGCTCTCCTTTGACTTAGACGAGCCGCCGCGAACGGCCGCGTTCCCCCCCCCCGTGACGGCGTCGCGGCGCCTCATTCCATGCGCTCACTTCTGTAACGCGTGCGGCGCCTCCAGCTTGTGTAACTGCTGCCACGTTACAAACCAGCAGAGCAGAAACCCTGATGGATCATCTGCATCCCGCCAGATGTTCGCACACAAAAGCGAGAGACTTTCTCAACCTGCCGGTGGAAACACAGCTGTGCATGAGTCAGCGGGTGGTTCCACTCGTGCACGCTCTCCCTTTTTTTTTGTTTTTAGCTCGCTTTTTTTAATCGCGAGTTAATCTCTCAGCTGCGAGGAAGGTGAGAGGAGTAGCGAGGCCGCATGTCAGCGTCCCGCAGGGGCGAAATGATGTTGCTCAACATGCAGATGTGAGACTGGAATCAACAAAAGGTCCCGAGCAGGATCGTAAACACCGTTCAAGATACCTTTTTTTAAACACTTTTTAAGCACAAATCGGTAAATCAGTGAGACTCTGCGATGACAAATAAAGATGTCTGTTTCTACTCACGTAATTGCCTCCACGGAGGAGGTCATGTGATCGCCCGCTTTGGTTTTTTGGTCTCAAAAAAATTCAGAAACTTCAGATTTAAAATAAAATTAGAAAAGGTAGAAGGAACAGGTGATTACATTTCGATGGTGGTCCAAAACGCTACTTTCTGCGTCGAGGAGACTCACCACTAGGTGGTGCTGTCATGTGTCACCACAGTTCCCAAAAAAGTACCCGGCGACAAGTTCTGTGCCTGCTAGACCCACTTGGAACCAGTGGGTACTCATGGAAAAGCGTCAATAGGTTCCTTCCACTTCCTTTTGAATCCTCCGCACAATTGTCTTCTTCTCTCCTCGCCAGTTCCGAACCAAAATGCCGGTCGCCCGCCGCCGCCCGCTGCCGCGCTGCACCGCCGTGCTGCTGGCGCTCCTCCGGCTGAGCCTCGCCCAGTACGAGCACCTGGGCTACCCGCCGGGCTTCAACCCGGAGCAGGAGCAGGAGCAGTACACGGCGCCGGAGCTGGCGCCCGACACGCCGCGGATCCAGCTCCGCCTGGCCGGCGACAAGAGGAAGCACAACGAGGGCCGCGTGGAGGTCTTCTACAACAACGAGTGGGGGACGGTGTGCGACGACGACTTCAACATCCACGCCGCGCAGGTGGTGTGCCGGGAGCTGGGCTACCTGGAGGCCGTCTCCTGGTCGCCGTCCTCCAAATACGGCAAAGGAGAAGGTGCTTTTTTTCCTCTCTTCTTTAACGATCCCGGCGAACGCGCACGTGGTTTTTCAATTTAAAAGCCTCGTAGTTGGAAGCGACTCAAGGCTAGTGTTCCACTTTGTGGGAACTGAACCTTTGAGCGACCTCACGTC
>JASSRZ010000011.1:19481612-19491763 GCA_032164315.1 Malacoctenus gilli | reverse complement strand
CGCTCTGACTCGTCCTCCCTCCGTCCCCCTCAGGACCCATCTGGTTCGACAACCTCCACTGCACCGGCAAGGAGAAGACCCTGGCGCTGTGCCCGTCCAACGGCATCGGCGTCTCCGACTGCAAGCACAGCGAAGACGTGGGCGTGGTCTGCAGCGACAAGCGGATCCCCGGGTTCAAGTTCGTCAACACGCTGCCCAACCACGTGGAGGTAAGCGAACGCAACGTGGCGCCCCTTCCGGGAGTTCATGTTTTTGGTTTGTCTGCTTGTTCGCTCCATGGATTTCGGTGAAATTTGGGGGACGGTTGAGGGGCGGCGCAAGGAAGCGGTGCTTCAAGTTTCATGGCGATGCGTTGACCTGGCGCACCAAAACAAACAAGCTTTCTGCGGTTTCCAGAGTGTGAAGCAGGAAAGGTTCACGGCGGAGGTTTGCGCTCCCAGAGTGCTTCTCGTTTGGCAGTTTCGGCTTCTCGACACCTCGCCGGCTCGCGCGCCGACAGCTGGCCTCCGTGATCTGGTCTGCTGAGTTTCTCTGCGTTCAAACAGCCCCTCAGAGCTCAAAACCACATGCGCAAACAGGCGCGCCGACCAAAACAAGTCTCTGCGTCTTGTTTTCCTCCCGCTGCATCATTAGTTGGGATGATTTTCCTCAGTTTGACGGTATCGCTGCGTTCGAGTGTGACTTTCTTTCTCCCTCCTCCTCCCAAAGTCCCTGAACAAACACATGAGGTCAACATGTTTCTCTGCTGACTGACGTCATGCCGAAGGAGTTTTTTGGGTTTTGTCACGAGAGGGTTTGACAGAATTTCAAGAAATCCAGCGAAAAAGTCGTTTTCAATTTTCAAAGAGTGAGTTTTTGTGACTAGTTTCACTCTTTTCCAGCAGGTATTCATTCAACCAATGAGTCACATTTAATAGTGTGTTTAATAATGAAGACTTTTAAGCGGAAAACATTGAAAAACCTGAGAAAGAAAGTGTTAAAGTGCATCTTAAAGATTGTAACAGCAGCTCCTCTGGGCTCTAAAAACGCCACATCTCGCGTCCTCTGTTATGCAACTTTGCAGCATATTTGCATAAGACTGTTCCTGCGTGGCGAATTCGCAGAGACGGGACGGACTCCCCGCCTCCGTTTTGTAATGCAAACGTTCCACATCAACTCTTGAACGGAGCCAGCGGACTTTTTTGGACTCCTGGTCCGCGAGTCTTTGTGTCGGAAACGCTCGGTGAAGGCCAAGCGCCGCTCGTCGGCCCGGCCCGGCCCGGCCCGGCCCGGACCTCCAGAGGCCCCCGGCGGGCGCGTCCAATGAGCTGGCGGCTGATTGCCACCGCCGGGGCAGAATGTTATCTTTCTGCTCGCCGTGTAGGCTTATGAACCCGCATTCCTTTGGTGTGAGAGAACTGCAGAGCGCCGCGCGACTCGCACCCAAACCCTAAAAAAAAAAAAAGCTGCTGGTGCTGCCCTGAAAACCCGCTCGGGTCCGGCTCAGACTCTCGTTTTCTGTCTCCGGCAGCAGCTGGAAGGGTTTAGGGCTTGTTATGATTGGCTGGAATCAGAGCCGCTTGTCAGATGCACTCCTGACTCCAGAAAAACCGTTACGCGGCGAGAACCGGGTCCTTTTGAAATAATAACAACGACTCAAACGGGAGGGAATTAGTGCCTGAAGCTGCTCAGACCTCCGCGTCGTGGTTCGAGGCCCACAGACTGGAATTCCCACCAAAGTTGGAAGAAACCAAAGCGGAGCAGAAAAAGGGGGGGGGGAATCATGTTCCAGATGTGGCCCAAATGTAATTCACTGTGAAATTTTACACAAAAACACACATTTCACTGTGCAGAAGTTCATAGTCCCTTTTTGCTTTCACACCAGACGCGTTTGGTGCAGTTTATTCACAGTATGAACCACAAAAGGACTTTCTAAGAGTACTTGAGACACACTGATGCTGAACGACTTTTCATCATCAGGTCCAACCTTAGAAATTCCCAGCATGCTTTGCAGCAGCAGCAGCAGAGCCTTGTTGGGAACAGCAGCTTGCTACATGTTTCGATATCCGTCTCTTTATGACTCATCGGTCATCAAAGCCGACTGAATGAAAGAATCCATGGTAACCGTGGCAACAAGTTGCATCATCTCACTGTCTCAGATTTGCGCGTTGGGTCGCGCAAATCTGAGACACTTGCTTTTTGTCGTCCGGGTGGCTCGGTCCACTTTAAAAGTGCAGTGTGAAAGCGGACCGAACCAACTGAAGGTGCGTGATTTTGACACACGGACTCCACGCCAACAGGAAGTGAGTTTTTTTCCGCAGTGTGAGGGAGGCGCTCGAAAAAATCAGGCGTAGTTCACGGCTGAAGTCATCCGAATTCGTTCGTTCGTTCGCCTTTATCCCAACAGACGCGCTCGGCTCAACACGCCTGAAAATGTTGCCAGGTTTCAGCTCAGACTTTCAGGCTGCGTCTTGAACGCCAGCGGGGGACTTTTTTTTTCCCCCCCGTGAAGGTGCGGCGGCTCCCGCCTGCAGGATTACCGGAGACGCTTTTTGATGTGTGAAAAAGTTCCTGCTCTTCTTTTTTTTTTTCAACTGGTGCACGTTGCGAGCAGGAAACATCCTCCTGACTTCCTGCACAGCAGAGACAAAAGGTTGCGCCGAGTGCGGCGGGAGAGGTCTAGACGTCTGGAGTCAGGCGGGGATAACGCGCTCAGCTTTTCCATTCACTTAAAGGAGTCACATGCCCCTCCCTCCTGCCCCCTCCCCCCCCTCCCCCCTGCATGTGAGATCCCCAGCTGCTCTGCCACACAGCTGGGCCCGTCCTTATCGTCTGGTGACTCACCGCCACTCCAGTCACGGCAGCTGTGATGTCATGCTGTTGGCGGGCTCTTAACGGGCTTCACGTCGCGCCGCTCGCTCTCCTTCCCAGGTGACGCTGAAACTCGCCGGAAAAAAAAGCCCACCGACCGACCGACCGGCAAAGGAAATACCCCGAGCGTGAGCTCAGAGGGACGTGAAACACGAGCCTTCTGCACGCACGTGTCGCCGACCTTTGACATGTGGCCCCCATTCCTCGCCGTCCCTGCGTCCGCCCACACTGATGGAGGAAAAAAAAAAACGAAGCTTATTTGGAGCTCGTGAGTTTGTTTTTCGGCCCAGAAATAAACATCTCATTCCATCGTGTTTCTTTTCGTGGTCACAAGTTTGCACGGGGCTTTAAATGTAGCGCCGTGTCTCAGTCAGACGGACAGTAAACAACACGGACGGAAAGAAAACGTTCACTTTTATTGAGGCATCTCGCGAAAAACTCCGCCGGTTCGCCTCTCCTGCTTCACCCTCTGCCACACCGGGCTCTTAAAGGGCCACACACCCTCAGAACGCACCGATTCACTTCGATTCAACCGCTCGTCTCTCACCCATCCTGCCAATTTCATCCGAATCTGGCAAGAACTTCATCCCTTTTTCCACCGACAGACGCGCCAACAAAGAGAAACTCCTCGTTGGAGGGAACAAGCTCGGTGTGATGGTTCATAAAGGTGGTTTCATTCGGTTTCGTGACGCTCAGGGTGCGAACGGGTCACCGGTGACCCTTTCGGGCTCCTCAGCCTCATTTTTCGAAAACAGCAGCTGGAAACTGTTGACGGCCGACGTTTTGAAAGGAGGAATATTCTGCGTGGTTTCATTTTATGTGGTGAGGCCGAGTGATGTCGAGTCCGACGGTACGGAGAAGCCGTTCTGAACTTCGTGGAGGTGTAATTAGGCTGAGGATCATAACTTCTGACAGAGAACAACGAGTTACGAGGAACACCGAGATCAGATTCATTTTCCTGTTCAAGGAAACTTCACGACGGCAGAAACTCGAAGTCGAGCCGCCGTAAAACACCACCCGAGTCCGGAGAGCGGATCCAAAGTGAAACTCACACGCTTAACTCGAAGCGCACGCCTCACTTGTTGATCGATGCGACTCTGAGGATTTTACTTTGAATCGAAACAGCGACCATAGAGGTTTTCCTGTGGACGCTCCCCAGACAGCAACTCTGAACCAATCTTCTAGATATTTCACACGTGCGTTGGCGCGACTCAGAGGAGGACGCCGGTCAGTTGTGGTGGCGCTAAGGTGACGCCAGGTGGCGCCGCGTCGCCTGGAGTCTCCAGGGACACATCTGTGCGTGACATCACCACCTTTCCTGCATCGTTTCTGGTCCAAAATGCTTCGCTTTCGACTCCGATTCACTGGTTTTACTCTTTTGTGTGTCTCTTTGCACCGCTCCCCATTCGAAGGACCTCGGACTGAGGTTTCGATGCTAAAAGCTCGTCTGGGGGTCACAGCTGCCTGCAAAGACGTGAAGAAGATGGTTGTCGATAAGACGCCCGAAGGCCGCGCCGCCGCGGCGGGTTCGTTCCAACACACCTCCTTCGTGCTGCGACAGGTCGCGCTGCAGCCTGATTTCGGGGAGTTCGCGGCAGCTCGGCTCTTTGAGTCTTTATTCTTGGAACGCAGCTTCCTTCCCTTGCTTCTCATGAGGAGATTACAGACATGAATTCACCCCAAGCAGCGTTTCTAACTCCCATTTTCCTGCCTGTAGTCACATTTTCCCCTCCGAGGCTTTAAGGTCAAATCCTACGCTTCCCCCCGTCCCCGTAAACCTCCAACCGAGCCGCGGCAGGGCGCCATAAATTGCCCTGTCAGCCCTTCGGCGGGTTTGTACAGTGGATTAATGCGCGGCGAGCTCTCGGTGTCGCCGGACGAGTCCAGCTGTTCTCGCCATTCTGCTCACACAGACGCTCGACGCTCCCGCGGAGGTTCCTCGCCTCCAAGCTCGCCACACTCGCGCCGCCGCCGGCGGATGTTCGGTGATCCATTTAAAATCAGCGCTCGCGGAGGAAACCTCTCAAACCCCAAAACGTGCACGCAAACCTGACTTAAAGCCATTTAATCCGTTCTTTGTGTTTTTTCGATCATCACGTAATCCGATGTGTTCGTTCATGTCAAAGGAAGCAAAGTCTGTGACTGTTTCACTGGATTTCGAGGTTTTATTGCTAATGTGCCGAACAGATTTCTCACATTAATGTGCCGTCGTTTCAAAATTCATGCGGCGGTTTTATTTGTCTGGAAGTTTCGAACCGCGACGGTTCGTCTTTGTTGCCGAGCAGCGGGTTGCTGCCAGCTTACGTGCTGTCAACGCGTCGGTACGTCGAGCTTACCGCGGCCTCAGGCCTCCATTGTCGCGGTGTGTGTGTGTTTGTGTGTGGTGGTGTGTGCGTTTGCTGCGTAGGACGGCGCACGACAACGGAGCTGAACACGACCTAGTCGAGTTGTGCCGCGCCAAGTAGGTCTGAGTAGGTTCTAGGAACTTAATTAGTCCGTGTGACTTCCCAGGAACTAACTGGCGTTCAGCTGCTGGTGAAATACAGTGAAATACTGCAGGAAACTTGTCAACAAATTCCGGAGTTCAAAATGACGGCGAGACATCAGCGTTTCCGATGAATGCGTCAGGAGTTGGTGTGTTTTCAAGAGGCGGGTCACCCGAATGTTTGGCTGCAAATGTCCAGAGGAAGAGAAAAACAACCTTTACTGTGAAAAGACAAAAAGACACCAAGTTGCCAGCGGTGGCAGTAATCCCTCCCCGGCGTGCCGTAAGTCTCCACGGTTTAATGGCGCTTCAATCGGCAAATAAAAGCTCCTCATTTCCATTCTATCATCGTCTCCTAATTGACACTCGGCTTCAGCTCGCTTGACGCCACTTTGTGCCGCATCTGTTTTCGCTCGAGCAACAGAGGACCTCCTTTATTAGATTCACAAGGCTGCGCCGCGCAGCGCCGGGCGAGAGCCTCGGCGTCCAGAGGAAACGCGAGCCGGGGGTGACACGGAGTCCGGCCGTCCCAGTGTCCCCTTCCCAGCACAAACTGGGAATGAACTGGACTCAAATCGAGAAGAAGTGGCGACACCGGCGTGCGATGATGGCGTGTGGAGCCTCGGATTTTGGGGCTGTTTCTGCCGGCGGTGAGCTGTCGAAGTTCCCTTTATTGGAACCACATGTTCCCAGTCCGTGTGGAACCTTTTTGTTCCTCACAGTGAGTGATCCCTGTGAAGATATCGCTGTGGGAACCTGAAGCTTTTCTGGTCGAGCGCGATCGACCGATTAATTCCCGAGAGAGAGCTGGACTGTTGAAGTGTCACGGCTACTTTGGATGAAATCTAACGTTACTTTAATTAAAGGAGGAGTAATAAACAGGAGTGGTAAGGAATAGTAACTGTTGAAACATTAATTCGAAAGCGAATGTGTCGCAGACGGTCGATGGAGTCGGCGTGACAGCGGCTCTGCGGCTCTCTTGTGCTCGGCATATCGCTGTCTGGAGTTCCTCCTTCAGTAAACAGGAGTTCACCGACATTGAAAAGAGAATGCTGCTAATGCTAATGCTCTAAAAAGAGAGTAGTTTTGCGGCAAACCGCTTGTTGCATTAATAAACAGCACACGGACATTTTAACAAGTGTTTCCTTGAAGGTTTATTGTTTACTTTTACGTCTCTGTTTGATTAAAATCTGTTCAAAGTATTTATGGAGGGATTTTACTGCCTCACACTGTAATACCGAGAAAAGCGTCGATCGTAAAAGGCCTTTACGTGGTTTCCATTATCAGGCCGGTTTGGGCCTGAGATGTTGTTTGACGGATCCATTTGTTTGTTTGTTTGTTTGTGGTCGTTAATCGATCCAGCCTGCAGAAACCAGCAGCGACTCTTCCTGCTTTCATCTCCGAATTCGCTGGAAATTCATCTCATCTGCGTCTGCTCGCCATCTTTCTTGGCCACCAGCTCGCGTTGTGTAGCCGTCGTGTGTCGCGTGAGCCGCCGCTCCCCCTGTTTGTGCGTTTGTTTCGGTGTTTTTCCGGCGCCGATCCATCCAAACGTTGTTGTGCGTGACGGCGATCGTTCGACTCAGATGTGACCGGAGGAACCGAAACAAACGAGCAGGAACTCCGAGCGTCCGCCGGCGGCTCCCTGCGGAGCTCCTCCTGACAGCCTCGGAGAGCGCATCCATCTTTATCTCGCCCAAACGCGAATGCGAGGCCAAACGCGCACTCTCACTGACATTCGAACGGCAGGGCCCTTCAAAATAAAAGCATTAGGCAGCTCTACTGCCTTTTTCCTCCGGCAGGATCATTTCTCAAGACGAACTCGCTCGTTCATCTTCATTTTCAAGCCGTTCGACGAGCTGATTACTTTTGGGTCATCTGATCGAAGGTCCCGGCGGCTCCGGGGAGCCATTCGGACGTTTCTTTTCCCTTTAAAGTGTGAAAAGTTTGAGTTTGAGTCCAGCGGCTTCAACCTGTCAGACCGGAGCTTGAGATACGTTTCAGAGCGCGTTTCCTTCGAGTGTTTTTATATCCGTTTCACTGATTCATGTCGAGTAACTACACGTCAGCTGCGGTAACTCGAACCCTCGCTGCACGCCGGCGTTTCGTAGCGGCGCCTCTCGATGAAAAGATCCCGCAGGAAAAATGTAAAACAACACGCGTGCAGTCGAAGAATCCGACCTGTGTTGCAACAACTTGGGGCCCGCTTCACCTTTTCTGCTGCTGCTGCTGCTGCTGATGTCTTTCCCATCTGTGCCAGTTCTCCTCCAGGAAAAAAGGCCTCCGTCCCGGGAGGGAGACGGAACGAGACACACATGTCTCCGGCCGTTCCCGAGCTCCCACCGTCTTCGTCCCGAGAAGCTTCTGAAGCATAAACAGGAAGTCGGGAGGGACTGAAGTTGGCACGTGCGCCGCGCGGCGAACAAGCGTCTCCACTGTGCCACGGCGGCCGTTTTCTGGGCGGCTCGCGGCTCCGCCGGAGGCTCGCCGTCACGTTTGTTTGAAGAGTTCTGGCCGGCGACGTTCCGCCCGTGACTTGTTTTTTGGGCCGCGCCGACAAGGTCGCCGTCGCCACGTTTCCACTCGTCATCTGGCTCCGTGATTCCAGCCCGTTTGCAGTTTTCTGCCCCCGAGCAGCGGCGAAGCCGTCGCCTGCCGGCGGCCTGATTAATGTGGTGCTCCGTGAGCGAGAATAGCAGCGAGAGCGGTGATTTGTCGGTCTCAGTCTGGTGGCATCTGCCCGTCTTTTGGAGGCGAGCGCCAGCAGCAGGAACTCCTCCTTTCTCATTACTTGATGTCCTCTTGGCCGTATCCGAGAGGAGACTGCGTCGGCGCCATCTGCTGAGCCGAGCGAGCGCCGTGCCGTGCCGTGCCCTCCCCCCCCTCACCCCCCCTTGCTCCCTCCCCTTCAGCCGGCTCGGTCACGTAGCAGCACATGGAGAAACGAGTGATGTTTACTTAATCCTGGGCTAAGACGGGAGGACCGGAGGCTGATTTATTAGGGCGCTTTCCTGCAGCGGTCCAGAGGTCAGTGGGGGGCAATTCTGACCAGAGGGTTGCATGTTCAAGTCCCGAGATGTCAAAGCCAATGCCCCTGCCCCCATTTCTGTATTTTGATAGTTTTTTTTTAATTATTTATATTTTTATCACATGATTTATTCATTTTTTCGTGATGATAATAGCATCAAATGAATTTAAAAAAATTGAATCAATAAAATCACAATTTATCACCTCTTAATTTTAATATTTTTAATGCTATATATTTTTTAAAATTTTTGAGTTTTATGACTTTTTTTTCATTTTTTAAATGATAATAATAATAATAATAATAATAATAATAATAATAATAATAATAATAATAATAAAAATAATAATAGTAATAATGATAATGATAATAATAATAATAATAATAATAATAATGATTTACTTCTCCCAATTCAAAAAAATTAAATAAATTAAGAAGTGTATATATTTAGGCCAACAACAAATAACACGAGTTTAAAAAGACAAATGTAAACAATGAGACAAACAGTAGAATCAGTATCAAACTGGAGTTTCCCGTCTCCAGTTCATCGCGTCGGAGCGTTTCTGCTCTGTGAAACCCGACACTTCCTCCTCTCTGCACATCTGCTCTCGTGATGTGGTTATCTGTGACATCCAGGCCTCCGCCGCCGCCGCCACCGCCGCCATCCAACCCCGACTTATGTTTCAGCTTGGGATTTATGTGACTCTCACAGGCGTGACAAGACAAAGGGGGACGCCTGGGGACACGAGTCTGTCCTTAATTCACCTCGTGTCTCTCTCCGGGAGAACGTGACAGAGCGAATGATGTAATGCTGACAAAATAAAGTGCGGGGCTGCGAACGTGTTGTTACAAAATAAAACGTGATAGAATCCCTCGAACCCGTGAAACAGTCGCCACGTTCAACCAGAAGGAACATTCCTATCAAATCAAGTTTTCAAGTCTCACATCACATTTTTACAAAGCTTTTACTTTCAAGGTTTTCAGAGTAAAATCCCCCGAAGTCGTCAACAAACAGCAGTTGATTGTATTCCATTTTATTTTGAAAATATATGACTCGCTATGTAGTTTCCAGCAGAAATTCACAGCGACACAAGGACAGCTGCAGTCAGTGTAAGTTTAGAGTTAATCGTGTGAGTTTCACTTTTGATTACTGCTTGAAAACCCAACGAAGCTGCTTCAAAACTTCAGGAAAATCCCACTTTCCAGGTGGGAAGTTCCAACCGTGTCTGCGCTGATTCCCACTATGAACGACAGCCATGAAGGCACGAGAACAACGCCACAAAGCAAAGATGTAAACAAAACACCGAAGTTGTTTACATTCTAACAAAAACAAGGAGCTGAGACTAAAACGCTGCAGATCCAAAGTGGGAAACTTCCCAGTTACCACGAACACGGCGCGCGGTGACGCAAAAAAACCGCTTCGCTGGCGGAAAAAAAAAAAGGAGCAGTTTCCTAACTGCTCATTTTCCTGCCGCCGCATGCTGTCAATGCTGCAACTGTGCGTGGCTCCCGTTGCCCCCCCTGTAACCATGGCAACCCTGCGATACCTTCAGGCTCGTTAAAATGCCGGAAAAAACGGTTGCGGAGGCTGTCGGACGCGGCGTTTAGCGTTAATAAGGTATTTACACTGTAAAAATGTTTCAGCAATCTGGAGAAGATTTACAAGCGAGCCCAGCAGCTGTGGGTTCTAGGTGTGTGTGTGTGTGTGTGTGTGTGTGTGTGTGTGTGGGGGGGGGGGGGGGCACCACTGGTTGTTTTTTATTTAAAAGAGGAAAAACAGTTTGATTAATC
>JASSRZ010000011.1:19449780-19467887 GCA_032164315.1 Malacoctenus gilli | reverse complement strand
TGTGTGTGTGTCTGCAGGCATTACCACAGCATGGAGGTGTTCACCGTCTACGACCTTTTCAGCCTCAACGGCACCAAAGTGGCGGAAGGACACAAAGCGAGTTTCTGCCTGGAGGACTCGGAGTGCGACGAAGGTGAAAACCAGGAAGGGGTTAAATTGCTTCATCTGCAAGTTAGCCAACTGATGAGGGTTAATTAGACTTTAATTCTCACGTACAGAAACTTATTTTAGCATCTTGTAGCTCCTTGTCTTAGATTGATTGGCAAACGTGCTTTTATTTTGAAGGTTCCCGCTTAGAGAGTCTTTCTAAGGGACAGTTTGAGGAGCAGAAATGATGGGATGTGGATGGCGTTGTTTCCTGCTTGTTTTGCTGCCCCCTAGTGGCGACACGAGGCGAACGCCGTCCGTTTGGCCTGACAGAATGTTAAATAGCGGCGTTTGTGTCTCGTCAGGCATCGAGAAGGTGTACGAGTGCGCCAACTTCGGCGAGCAGGGCATCACGGTGGGCTGCTGGGACACTTACCGGCACGACATCGACTGCCAGTGGGTGGACATCACCGAGCTCAAACCGGGGGATTACATCTTCCAGGTGGGCTTTCTCGGGGGTCGACGCCCGCCGAGTCTCCATCTTCGTCGCGTCCTTCTTCTTCTTCTTCATCGTCATCGTCTTCCTCTCGCAGATTGTGATTAATCCCAACTATGAGGTGCCGGAGTCGGATTACACCAACAACATCATGAAGTGCCGGTGTCGATACGACGGCCACCGCGTGTGGATGTACAGCTGCCACAACGGTGAGAGTCACTGCCGGGGAAAGACCGGCTCAACAGGTTCACTGACTTTCAACCAATTAGGATTAATTACGATTAAAAATTATGATTATGTTTTTGTTTTGTTTTTTAAAATGCTTAAGACTCATAATCACAATTTTGAATGAAAATATAGATTTAGAAATTTCTTTTATCGTTATCAGCCTCAAATAATCGCGATTGATTTTTAAACTGCAGGTTAATTGCAATTAATCCCAATTAATCATGCAATTTTTGGGTTGATCGCATTCATCCAAGAATATTCATGATAAATTAAAATGAAATATCCTTTATAACTGTACATATTTTAAAAGCATTACTTCTACTCTCAGTCTTGATTAATCACAACTAATTTTATAGTTGGTGTGTATTTTTTTAATCGCAATTTAATCACAGTTGCTCATATTTGCACAAATAGACAGACAGACAGTTCATCTACTCTCCGTGTGTGTGTGTGTGTGTGTGTGTGTGTGTGTGTGTGCTGCAGGTGGCTCATTAAGCACAGAGACAGAGGAGACGTTTCCCGGCCTCCTCAACAACCAGGTGACCCACAGGTAAACCGACGAGCCCACCGTCGCCTGAAGCCAACCAAACAACCAACCAACCAACCAACCAACATCCGACCACTGCGCCTCCTTCCGCCGGTCCAGCCTTCCGTCTTGTTCCAGAAGCTTCCTGGCAGCTTCAACCTCACTTCCTTCTGATCAGGAGAAGCAACCTAAAGACCGTCAGCAAAACCTGCAGGCGAGGCGCAGGGTTCATTTCACCCAGCACCAGTTGCTGCGACTCTCTCTTTAGTCCTTTAAACCTGCTCGTCTTCCAGGAAGTTTGGATTTCTGAAGCTGAAGATTGGAGAAAAACTGCAGCTTTTAGCCTCATTTCTGTTGTTTTTCTCCTCCTGTTTTTTTTTTTTCTTTGAACACTGAGGTCCAGAATCACTGACGTCACTTCTTACACAAGCGCTTTTCTCTCCGCCCGTCATTAAAACGAGCTGCAGCTGGATTCAGTCGTCACACAGTCGACATCCAGAGTTTCTGTCGGTTTGGACGACTTCTTAAACGCTTAATTATTCCCCACCTGTAAACTTCACAGACTCCTCAACAGCCTCGTCGGTCAAACGTGTCCGAAAGCTTTAATTCCCAAAATTACTCCTTCCTTTCCTTTCAACGGTCCGTCGCATCGTTTAAGCTAAAACAGACCTCACGTGGGTTTTTCCTCCACCTTTTTAACTCCCGGGAGCTTCCTACGTTCGGAACAGTGAGGTTTTGCTGCCCCCTGGTGGTTCAAGTGCGCGACGCTCCTGCTGCGAAGGAGAAACTCGAGTCTTCTTGGTTGGTCTTTCGGTCTGTTTTCTTTTACTTCCGGTGAATTTTTATCTTCACTTTCTTCCACAATCGATGTTCAGTCGCTCTGAAGTGAAAGACAGACAACAAACTCTGCAAAGAGCAGCAAAACTGAAGCTGTTGCTCTGCGAAATTCTTTCAAATTAAGAGTTTTGGTCACTTTTCTGGAACTTCCTCTGGCCGCAGTCGGTTCATTAACCTCCTTTTGATTCCCTTTTATTTATTTTTTATTTGCTGTTTTTTTTTTAAAAATACTTTTGGCAAAAATAAGCACGTTTTACTTTTATTTTCCTCAGAAAAAAAGTTGCTAAAGAGACAATATTTAGCCCAAACTTCCACTTCCTGTA
The DNA here is from genome assembly GCA_032164315.1 of Malacoctenus gilli. Taxonomy (NCBI): domain Eukaryota; kingdom Metazoa; phylum Chordata; class Actinopteri; order Blenniiformes; family Labrisomidae; genus Malacoctenus; species Malacoctenus gilli. The sequence goes on along the minus strand of JASSRZ010000011.1, from coordinate 19,465,390 downwards.
AATGTTACACGGTTTAAAGATACATTTAATTATAATTACGTTAAATATGTGACACAATCTCAATTTGACTTTTTTAGTTTTATACACCAAAAAAACCCACATAAAATTCAAAGAAATAAAATTTCATCCAATCAATTTTGATGGAAAGGCTTTTTCCACCCTTTGCTTTTATTTTGAAGGCTCCTGCTTTGGTGCCGGAGTGGCCCTGTGCCTTCTTTTATTTTGAAGGGGCTCCAAACTTGGAAGAACTCACTGGTTTGTTCCCACAACCTGAATAAAAAACAACACTTTAGTATCTTTTTTAAATTGTTTGAATTTAGTTGTTGTCTTAAATCCATTTTTGTACCATAATGTGTGTGAATCCTGTTTCTTGTACGTTGTGTCGACGGTGCTATCTCACTGGCCCTCTGTTTTCTGAGGGCGCAGTCCGTGTTGAACAGATATATTATGTATACTAACAGTATACTGGGACTGACAATGAGCTCTGTGTGTGTGTAACTATAATAAAGGTCTGAGTTACGGCGCAAACCACAAACTCTGGCGTCCTTTCAGCTGCTCGCCGCTGCTGATGTTTTACGGCTTACGACAAAACAGGAAACTCTGCGTTTAGCTGAACGTCAGTCAAATTGATGAGCCACATTTATTCAGGAGTCCAAAAAACTGCAAGAATCTGCGAGTTAAAAATAGTTTCTGCTGAAAAAACTGAATTTATGTTTCATACGTGACTGAAGATGTTAAGTTTAGGACACGACACGTGAGGTATATTAAAAAAAACAGCTTTATATAAGCGAAACAAGCTCATTAATAGGAAAGATTTTGCTTTTTTGAGTGGTGAATATCAAGGCAGTGTTGGAGGTAAATTACATTAAACTAAGAGTGAATTAATCTTTGTTACAATATTTTACCTCAAATGTAGAGTTTAGTGGCTAAAAAGTTAATTTTTCACTGATTAATGAGAATAAAGCTGTTTTAGTTCCACTTTATGTTCCAAAAACTCATAAAAAGTTGAAGAAATTACAAGTTAAATGACCTTTGTGTCCTCAGACTCCGGCTGTGGAGCAACACTGACCTCTGGTGGCCAAAGTGTGTCATTACAGTCAGTCCCTTCAGTCTCCTACCCAGCATGCAACGGGACAGCAACGCCGTCACATTCTCAACTTAAGTCAGAAGCTGTAGAAAAACAAGGAAGCGGTGCACAGACATAGAGCATCTTCCTCCCGCTTACACCCAGAATATAGAGCATCTTCCTCCCATTATCATCCAGAATAGAGAGAATCTTCCTCCTATTTACATCCAGACAATAAAGCATCTTTTCTCTGCTAATATCCAGATAAACGGAACGTCTTCATTTCCCATAACATCAAGATTAAAGAGCATCTTCCTCTCACTAACATCTAGAATATAGAGCATGTTCCTCCCACTGACATCCAGATTATAGACCTTGTTTTCCCCGCTTTCACCCAGATTTAAGAGCATCTTCCTCCTGTTGACGTCCAGATTATAGAGCATCTTCCCCCCACTGAGTGAAGGAACTCCGGCTGAGTCATTAAACTCTCCCACAGCTCAGCAAAGGAGTCGCAGCAACCTGACTTGTTACAAACAGGTAATTCAACGTACAAATCAAGTATAAATACACAGTAAAATACGCAACCCTGAAAAAAACCCCAGAAGGTGTCACAGCATAAAATATGTACATGTTTTATTAGTTAGCATACATTTCTCATATTAATTTAACATATTGATTCGAACTGAAAACAGACAGAACGTAAAGTGTTTTGGATGAACTCAAATATAAATAAAATTTATAAAATAAAGCTGGCTACATAATTATAAAACATGAAACTTTATTCACGGTTAAAAAAAAAGAAAGAAAATCAAAGTAACCGTTGAAAATGTTTCCGTTTGAGTTCAACAGACGACGCCGTCGTCCGACAGCGCGACCACGAGTCCGAAAAACGCCTTCTGACGATCCAAAAGTTTAACGACGAGTCGACGAATCAAAGGAATCACGCGCGATCCGACCAATCGGGCGAGGTCGCGCCAGGAAGCGGCACTGAACCGGCAGGAAATCGGCGATTTCCCGGCGCGAAGCGACGACTTCAAAACGGAGGCGACATTCAAAAGCCACTTTCAGGCACCGTCGACAAACAAGAGCACTTTAATACCTGGGCCGAAGGCGACCGCACACAATAGACGAGTTCATCACGACCAGAGTTCAGAATCAACGCGACGGCCGCACGGGTTTCCAAACACCACGGAAAACAAACATGGCGGACATGCGGAATACGGCGCGAGAGCACGATTTGGTTCCTTCTGAACAAAAACGGGAGAAGAATCTCTGAAATCCATGTTTTAGAAAGTTAACATGTGCTTTAATTCGAAGGTTTATGGCTGTAAAGAGAGGAATGTTTGGAGTCGTAAATAATAAGGTCAACCTCGGTGGCGGTTCGCGTGCGGGGAGGGGGGGTCTGGGGGGGGGGGCTACAGAGAAACCGTGCAAAAAATACACAAGCGCGGGAACGGCGAGGTCCGACACATGCAGATTAAGACGCTGAACGGCCGCTCGAACCCTCCTCAGTGTGTCCGCCTGGAGCAAAAAGAAAACAGGAAGAGGTCCGAAAGTTTCACAGATTCTACCGCTCAAAAAGGTTCTTTCAAAATAAAAGGTCTTGATTAGGAACGTCTGGCTGATCTGGGCGAGAAACATCCTCCTTAATTCCTCCTAAATACAAACACAATCAGTGCGTAGTTGACGATTCGGACGAAATAAAGACAAAGAAAAGTCTCGATCGAGCTGTGAGTGGGCGGGACATGCACATGATGGACAGATTGTAGAGACGCAGTGTTCAGGTGGTCCTGTGGGGGGCGCAGGGCTGCAGCAGGACGAGCTGCGGGGAAAGAAACAACACTATTAGAGACTCGACGAGGAGAAAACAGCGACATCTAGTGGTGGAGGTGAAGACAGCAAACAGCAGCACAAAGCCTGCAGGCAAACATGTTTTTAGCATGTTTGGCTTCACAGAAAGTTCTCAGAGGACGAAGACGAAGGACGTGTTGAGATTCAGGACGGAGACGCTGCTTTTAATCAGGAAATAAAAAGATTTGAAAATAAAAAATAAAATAAAAGGAGCAATCAAAGGTCGGCTTTTGTAAGTATAATTGTAAAAAATAATCCAATCAAATTTAATAAAAACATCTAGTGCTAAAAAATATTCAGGTTCATTTTATTTATTTATTAATAATTTGTAAAAAGGCTTAATTAAAATATGAAGAGACCCCGTGAGGCCAAATTAGACCCCCGAAGGTCCTTTAATTTAACCAATCAACCACAACACAACTGTACTCACTGAAGACAAATGAAACATATAATGTGGTAAAAAAAAATTGAAAAACTAAATCATCTTAATAATAATAATAATAATATTACTAATAATAATAATATATAATAAAATAATAATAATAATAATAATAATAATAATAATAATAATAATAATAATAATAATGGTGGCCAGTAAATAAATACATAAATGGTAATAATACAAAGAAAAAATTCAACCTGAATATTTTAAATAATTTTATTCTGGAATTTTTCTTCAGACTTTGCATGTTGCCCCCTGCGAGCTCAATCAGACCCTCTGTGGGTCTGGGGGGGGGGACCAGACTCCGGCAGGGTAAGGAGGCCTAAACGCTGGGAGAGTGGGACGCTCTGTGCCCCCCCCCCCACTCCCCTCTCCCCCCTCCCCCCTCCCTGTGGCCGAGCTCCAGCGCGCTCCTCCATCAACAGCTCCTTATAAAGTCCCGGCTTTACGCTGCTGCTCGGAACTCGTACGTATACGTGAGGAGGCGCTCGGCAGGAATCCGGGACTGGGGGGGGGGGGGGATTATTCCCCGTTGGCGATGGTTTATCCATCCGCGGGGGTCTCCGGTCACCAAGACGGGGGCCAAGCACAACATTCCCATGTTAAAATATTTAGAGGGGACGCGTCTCGCCGCGCCTGACGGCAGCGCCGACGCTACGGCGAGCAGCTGGTTCCCGTCCAGCCCCTCTGCAAAGTACTTTTCAGCATGATTTGGACCCTAAACGAGCTTCCCTGTCTCACTGCGTCCTGCGGGGGGGGGGGGGATTTACTGCAGAGAGACAATGAAACAATTTATGGGATGCGATGTGTTCTGGAGGCCATCCGCAGAGATATAAAAGCCATCTGTGGTCGACGACCCGACCGCGCGCTACCACAGCGGTTCGGCGTCCTAAGAAAACAGCCAGTGTTGTGGGACGAGAAAAGAAGAGCGGCGGGACGGTAAACGCGCAACAATGAACCGCCACCCAACGGCTTTACGGCGAGGACGAGACCATCCCGCTCGCTGGGACGTTTCTTCTTCTCTGCGTCCTTTCAAGTCCGCGACACGCTCGTAAATTACGCTCGGCGTCGTCGGTAACTCGCGGTATTCGCCGGCTTTCAGCCTCCGGTCTGAGGACACGGGAGGACAAGGAGACGCGGGACGGGACCAACTCCGAGCGCGGTCTTCGGCTCGGTTGCTGCTTCTTCTTCTTCTGCATCTCAAATTTGGCTTCACGCAGTTTCAGAGCGACATCGCGGCGACAACGTAAACGTAAGAGCTTTCCGATAAGAGGCTTTTATTGTGAAAGAGCGTTCAAACGATCTTTTAAAGCATCGATCTGTTTGTATTTGCGGACACAAAATCTGTGTTTTACAGTCACGCAAAGCAAGCAGCTCCTCATGTATTCATCTGGACCCTCATGGTGTCATTTTAGCGTTCTCAAACTTGATTCACGATGACAGACTGACCGACTTCATGCTGGTTTGAAGGTCCAGAGTTTCCTCCTCCTTTTTTCTTTCCTCGATGTGGTAAAAAACCCCAAAAGGCAACAAAATAAACGAGGAAACGGATCATTTTCCCTCAAACGTGGTAATTGTTTGGTTGCAGCGTGTGCGGACACGTTACAGCGAGGAAGAGGAGGAGGGGCCAAAGAGGGGGCGACGCCTCTGAAGCGGCGCGAAGTCATCAAGCCGTTGGAGTGACGCCTGCGCGGCGGCAGTAAAGCGATATTACTCACAGAGGAAGGAAAAACGCCGTCGGCTCTGATGTGGCTTTTCGCTCCGAGAACGCCGGCGAGGCCTCCAGCGTGAGAGCGGCGAGCGGCGGGGGCCCGGCGGGGAGCCCGGCCCACATTTGTGACCGCTCCCAACCGCCTCCGCGGTTTATAATTGGAAAAATGAATCTTTTGCGCTCTGCAAACGTTTGCTTGGCTGCGAATCGCCAGACTCACCGTGGCGGCTTTTATCTGGTCAGGCTTCGGTCCTCGAAGACGGTGACCTCGATCTGGGCGGGATTCAGTCAAGGAAAAGGGCAGAAGGAGGTACAAAGATGCAGCGGCGGCGGCGGAGGACGAAGCCGCTCTCGGACGGCGCCGGCCTCCGAGCCTCCCGGCGGGCGTTTCTGGCGTCACGGGCTGGAAACGCTCGCCTACTGCTGATCCCTTCATGGACCCACTGAGAGGTCTGAACCTTCGCAGTTGAGGGTCTTCACCCCTCAGTTTTGGGGTCATCAGACAGGAAATGGACCTGCTGCTTCAGGAGGTTACTTTTTTAAACTTCGGGAACTTCTATTCAGTCGTTTAAATTCAGTTTGGTCTCAGTTTTGCAACTCCAGCAGGTTATCGATAAAGTTTGAAGAGATTCGAGGTGAAATTTCTTTCGTTTTCTCGGATTGCGGAACGATTTTCAACAAAAATCGCGAGCTACAAAAAACTCAGCTCGATCACCGTGTTCAGGTTCAAACTAGACGTGCTTCAGGAGATCATCGCTCTCTCCGCGGACAGAGACGTTCTCTTGGTAGGCGACCAATCAGATTGAGCGTCTGAAACCCGGATGGCGTCGTCGCGTGAACGCGAGGTAGCGTAGCATCAAATTTCGCATCATCAGACTCAAACGTGAGGATGTTTCTGTGCTTCAGAGGCTGAAAACGCAAATCAGGTGAGACCCGGGCCTCCCACCACCCTTCCTCCGCCCCCACCTCCCCCCGTGGTGCCAAAAGCACCACAGCAGCCCCACTGTGTCGGGAAAATAATCCAGATCACCGTCGCCCCCGTAAAACGCCCCTGCCCCCCCTTCCCCCTCCCGAGCAGGAGCGGGAACGCGCGCTCAGCTGCCAACAATTTCCGTCATATTCTGCCGTCCCTAATCTCCCGTCGCCGCCCTGTTGGACTTAATTGGGACGTTGAGTCACGGCGCGCACGCCGGCCAGGATGTCGGAGCGCCCGCTGATTTCGTGCAGATGCCGTGGATTACAGAGGAACTTTTATCTGGCCTTTTTTTTTTTTACGGAGGATCCCGACACGGCGCGGGATTTCCTGTCAGCGGCGCCGGCTGCTGCTTTCCATTTTGGGCAGGCAGTTAGTGGGGCAGCAGGCCTGTAAATCAGCGCCCCATGAGGTCATCGTTCGAACTTCCAACCGCGGCCGGATCACGCTCGCGTTTCCTGCGCGTCGGCCTCGTTTAACGAGTTCAGGTCCGGCAGAATATTCGCCGCGCTCGCTCCGTCGTTCCCGGACGCCGTCGCCGGAGCGTGACCGGCTTGTTTTTCACGGTGAAAAAACATTGCGGCTTCCACAGCGAGTTCTGCGCCGGGCCGCGACCAAATCCTGTAAACGCGGCGACGGTGGCGGCGGCGAAGGATACGACCCGCAGGCCGCGCTCGATGGGGTCGGTGAGCAGGAGCCCCCGCGGCGCGTAGATCTTGTCGTTCTGCTCCTGGATGTACTTCGCGATCTTCTTCAGCACCTGGAGGAGGAAACGGGTCACGTGAGGAGAGCGCCGGTTGCGACAAAGACGAGTCCCCCTTCAGAGTAAAAGCCTCTCACGCAACTGTCGATTTGACAAGTTTTTTCAGCGCAAAACAATATAGTTTGGTTAATTTGACGAGCCACAAACACACCAACAGGTTATTAAGGTCAAAATGTGTCCAAACATCATTTGTTGTCACAAAACACAAAAAAAATCATCAGGAACCAATTAGGAGCCTTTTCCACCAGTACCTACGAGTTCCACAAGTTCTTCATGAGAATAGTTCCTCCTGAAGTTCCTTCTCGGCATCGGTGACGCCAAAACAACTCCGATTGGCCGACAGAGTCAAAGCCGCCATTTTTCTCCATCACCTCTGATCACCGTTGTTCTTCTTTAAAGCTTTAATTGCTTTCTGACTCCAGCTGTTAATCACGCAAACTTTTATTGTGAAATTCACAGCATCAATAGCGAACCCTTCTGCTTTCTGAAACCCGTTCTCAACTTTTTGTTTCCGCGTTTTGAGTTTAACTGAAGCTTTCGCCTCAGAGGAGAAACTTCCCGTCGAAGGACGTCGAAGCGCGATTTGAACTCTCGTTCGAAAAGCGCTTTTTGAAAGACGTTCGACACCCCGAGTCGCGTTTCATTCCGGAGTTTCAGGGAGATGAAACCTCTCGTCAAGAGGTCCAATCAAAATCGTGTCTTCATCTCGTCTTTTCCTCAAACCAGCCGCTCTGTGTGCGTCACACACGAAGGACTCGGCGAGTTGACCCCCCCCCCCTCTCTCCCCCTCCCCCACATTCCTCCACCAGAGCCCGTTTTCACTTTGGTAATGATCAGCGCGTTTGAATCGCCCGACTTTATGGCGGCTCATAAAAGCAGCCCAATGTTTTTCAGGCGGCCCGATGACGGCCGTCGGCGAGGAGACGTTGGGAGGATTACGCTGATCTACGCCTTCATCTGCATCCCGCCCTCGCTCCACCAAACGTGGGGGGGGGCGTGGGGGCGCTTTCGGATAAATCATATTTATTTGCGGCGCTCACAGAAGCCTCAAAGCGCTCTGATTTACAGCCCAGCTAAAAGCTTCCACACAGCGCCGACCCGACACGGCCGGCTCCGCCTCCTCCCAGCGCCGTGGCATCACCACATCGCCGAGCGGGAAGACGGACACGGCGACGGTTGCTATGGAGGCGATCTGTGATGTCAGAGATTTGATTTAAGAACTAAAAAAGAACTAGAAAAACTGGTGGATTTGTCTGCCGTTGCTGCTCTGTTTAGAGCTCCTCCCGAGAAACATCATTTTATACGATGCAAAAAGAAAAAAGAACGAGACGCCGACTGAAATCCTGGCTTGTTGCTTCCGACGACAGAAGGAAGACAGAGGTTTTTCCGACGGTGAGACGCCGTTTGTCTTCCCAGCGTGGGAATCGGGATCCGTCTCGCCGCCACGGGGAGCTCAGACGAGCGCGCTCGCGATGACAACGAAGCGGAAAGAGCGAGCCGCCCCCTCCCCATTCCACGCGTTCGATCTCTTTCGGTTAAACTGGTTCTTTACACTCAAACTTACAGAAAAGATCCACTTGTGCCGTTCGCGAGGGCGAGCGCTTTAAAACGGCGGCGCTGACGTGTCAAATTAACTGGTTTAAATAAAGTGGAGACGCAGCGTTTAACGTGGCCATCCAATAAACTTCCCACTGATGTCGTAATCCTCCCAGATTACCACCTCTAAGTGCTCCGATCACTTCTCCAACACCGCGACCGCGTCGACTCAGCGTCGACTCGCCTGCTGCTTCCATCGAGAGTCTCTCGCCAAAACTTCCCGTGAATATTCGATTCGGGGTCATTTCGTAGGCGCCGATGGATTTACGAGCGTCAGCGTGGAGACGGAGCCGAACGGACGCCGGTCTGGCAGGTTCTGGCTCGTGGTTCAGAAGCGACGGTTTACCTGCTGCTCTGTCGACCAGCGTTGGTTTCACTGACAGAGAGGAGATAAAGTGAGGTCGTAGTGGGCGGGGCCAGTAAAGGGCGGGGCCAAATTTGGTGAGGGGGTCGGCGTAACTACTCGTATTTAAGCATCAAGCTCTGGCCAATCAGAGGCCTGCAGGCTGCTGATGTTTAGTCGCCACCTGACAAAGAGGTACTGAAAAAGTACCTTGGAGAGGGAACTTTTATCTAATGGGAAACCAAGGAACATGTTGGTTCTGGTGGAGAAGTTGATGCTTTGATTTCTCAAGTTGTTTGTAGCTTGTAAACATAACAGTGTTCAATTTAATTCAAACACCAACATCGTTGTTCGAGTTTATTCGAATATTTCCTGCTCTAACTTCATGTTTTGTTCACATATTTTCGGTCGCGTGTCGAAACTGTTCGGACCGACTTCTGCCCGTGTCGGGACGCGGCAGGACGACGGTTCGAAGCGGATTCCCGTCTCACCTTCTCGTAGTGCGTCTCCATGCAGAGGAAGACGGTGTAGGCGGTGAGGCAGGCCAGGCAGCCCTCGATGTACGACTGGCTGCCCAGCTTCTCCGCCTCCGTGTACAGGTTGTTCAGCGTCCTCACCGTCTCCTCGAACTGCGGTTTGTCGATCTGAAGAAAAAAAAGAGGGAGACGAAGGGGTTACGGAGCGCGGCGGCGAGCCAGCGGGCGTTTCTGGACGGCGGCGTGCGAGTATGCTGAGTGGAAACACCGCCGTCCTCTTAGCACCGGATCGTGTTCGCCCGTTCTTTCCATCTGCAGATAAATGAGGCTCTGAGTTCTCTCGGCGCGCTCGTCCATCAGGGGAACGCTGGGCCCCCCGCCCGCATTGGGAAGCCCCTCCCCCAAAATGGTTGGGATGCCTTGGCCGAGCCCCCTGTGAATGTTTCCACTTAATAACCGACGGCGGACGCAGGACACACACGGCGAAGCTTCGGGGAGGAATCCCGACCGTCGCCGCCGTCTCGGACGGGCCTCGGCGAGACGCGTTTCTCCGAGCTTTCGGGGATCAAATAAACAGACGGTTCAGCGTGTACGGAAAGCTGACAAGAGTGCGGCGGACGGCTGGAACCGCTCGCCGTTCGGACCGAGGTGTCGACACGAAGGTCCCGCGCCAGAGTCCGTAAAACCCTCCGATGTTCTGCTCCCCCGTGCCTGAGGAATGCTCCATCGCGCCACCACAAAACGCCGCCGCTCGCCACGCTCACACCGCGTCCGTCTGCACCGGCCGCTTTCAGTCACAAAAAGCTTCCAACAACAAACGAGCCCGAGTTCAAACTCGAGAAGAGATCGCTTTACTTGAATCGAAAAGCATCCCAAAAACCGGAGGACGTAAATCTCAGACTGAGGTCAAAGAAAACAGACACAGGCCGTAAACTTTGAGTGTTTCTCCGACGCTTTGTCGCTATTTTCGAAAAGCATTTCAAAATAAAGACAAGCGACCAAAAGCAACAAGCCCCACTGCCTAAGATAACGATGTGCAAGAACGCAACATGCAAACCGAGGCCAAGAGCGCGAGTTGAGCAGGCGCGAGTTGGCACGAAACACGCCGCGGGCTTTTTTCTCGCGATGCGTTCTGCAAACATCCAGAAGAAAACGACATAAATTAGTCCGACGAAAGCCGCGAAACATCTGCCTCGCCCACGCCGAAGCGTGAAGGGCGCAGAAGCGGGAGGGAGTTTTTTTAACTCGAGCTTCTTCTCGCTTCCCTTGACGAGCTTCGTTTGAACCGCGGCGCGCCGGAAAAACATGGCAGACCACCCAACCCAGAGTGGAAGCGCCACGAAACCGCCAGCGAGCGGTTAGAGAAAAAAAAAAAAAGGGCCGCGAAGCGCCGCTTTTCATGTGGCGCCGCTCGGCGTCCCGCGAACCCTGAACTGGCACCGGGGGCCGCCGCTCCGTCCCAGCCACCTGCCAGTCTCTCCTTTCACCCCCTTAGGCCCCGCCTCCACGGCGGGTCGCGCGAGGACGGCGCCGACTGGGCTTCTCACCGCTGGCTGCACATTCGATTAATGTGGCACGCGGCTGGAAGCATTAACCCCTCAAAGCAGCACCAAGAAAAAACCCGTTAACTAATTGTTTCAGGAAACTCCACGACATCGTTTGTCCTTTCAGATGTCAGCTGCAGAACAGACCATAATTGGCTGTGCTTTTTGTCCTCATCAGGCACCCATACTCACTCCCATCCTACTAAGAAAAGAGACAAACACCTGCTCGTAAAATGTCCCGAAGTCAAGAGCAGTTGTGAGAATCCAAATCTCAACAGAAGGGATAAATTAAAGTCCTAACGCACCACGAGGAGTGCTTCACTTTCGTCAGTTCACACTTAATTTGAGTTTAACAACCAACACGTAAACAAAGTTACTAGGAGGTGATCATGGACATCGATAAGGATACAGTAAACATCAATTAATTCCACATTTTTGCAGCACAAGTTGATTTAAAGTCTCAAAACTGAGTCAAAAACACACAAAACTCTTTTTTTTACTGTGTCAACCTCAAAAATGATCTCTGTGACCGAACTTTTGAGCATTATTAGAGTTCATTTTATATTTCTAACAACCAGATTTCCTTTTAAATGACCGCATTTGCCAGGAAACGCAGATTTCACAGCACTAAAGTGTCCGGCTTCCTCGGAGTGAGCGGAGGAACGTCCTACCCGGGTCTCCAGCTCGGACGGGAACTTGGTCTGGAACTGGCACACGGTGCCGTTGGTGTAGTCCCTCTGGATGAAGACTTTGGCAGCCACGGCCGCCTGCTGCCGCATGTCCTGCAAGCTGTGCGTCTGCGGGGACACGAGCGAGACGTCAGGACGTCGTCACGACAACGAGACAACGTGAATCACTCAGTGACAACACACGAGGCTTTAAAATAACAAGACATGATATAAACGCTTCTTATCTTCTTTTTAATTCACCTTGAAGCACTTTTATCTGCAATTGGTCTAAAAAATAGTAAATAAGAGGTTTTTATACAACAATTACGGGGTCCAAACCAAGTAGCGAGCGCACAAATAAAAACGTAATAAAAAATTGTATTTATCAGTGAAGAAAAACAACTTGTTCAACCTGACAGTCAAACATGTCTTTAAATTGATCTTCAGGCCATAATAAGGAATAAAAGGACTTTTGACACGTTTAATCAATGATTTAAATGAGAGAATTACGCAAATAGGAAAGGAATAATAAACTATTGTGTTGATTCAAAGATCTTATCTTTACGGAAACGCACCTGTTTACACGCAGCTTCCTGCAAGAAGCCCCGAAACATGTTGTGTGATTTATGTGAGCTGTTGTGTGCTTGTTTACTATTCAAACATCCTAAAAACAAACTCACGATCTTATTTCCACCACGTTTTAGGCAGTTTCACGTCGATTCAGAGTCTGTATGCTGCGTTAGCATTTAGCATCACGGCCAAGCAACATTGAAACCGCTCACGCCGGCAGATAAACGTTTATTTCCTACTTAAAGAGCACAAACGCCTGAGTCCGAGCAACAAAATATTACAAAACAAACAGTGTTGTTGTTTTTTCGAAGCTGCGGCTAACGAGACGACAGGTAAACATGACGACAGCGACAAGCCGGGTGAGCGAACAGGCTCACGCTGGCTCGCTTCCGTCTTGTCTCTGCGTCAAACATGTTAATACTGAAACAATAATCTCGTCATAAAGCACAGAAACTGTTAAAACGCCGCGTCCGACTGGTCAATAGTCTGAAAAAACAGCGCTAGCTCACCTCTGCCATGTTTAGCTTCCGCTAACACCTTCAGCGTGTATCACAAAATAACATTTCCGGGTTGGAACTACGGTTCTTTCCTCAACAGTTCCGAGTGATAAAATCAAAAAGACCCACGACAAATTACAAATAACTCCAAATAAATCATAAAAAAATAAATGAATAAATTGTTCGGATGAATAAAAATTAAGCACAAAAGAAAACAAGTTATATTATAAAATATATTAAAAACAATCTGAATTATTCGAGTCACCAAAATTAAATTATTTCATGGTGTAAAAAAAACCAACCCAGAATAGGGTCATGTACTCGATCAATATTTATAAAATTACCTCTATTGATATGACTACTTATATCAATAATAATAAATAATAATAGAAATAAAATGTTATTAAAAATATTTAATATTGTTGAATTTATAGACTCCAAAATGTTTCTATAAAAATAAAAAAAAATCTGTCAACTGCTCCACATCTGTATGATGATATTTCTCAATTAAACTGAGAATTAAAGATCTAAAAGTGAAAGATTACAGGACAAAGCAACCGAGTTCAGAAAAAAATAAGCAATCTATATTTGCAGAAAAGAAACCAAAGAAAAGTCATGAAATGTGAATTACAGACACATTAAACGACCGCAAAAATGGCAAGAAGGAGGTTGTTAAATCACCAACATGAGACATTAAAATTCTCCAGTTGATACAAACTGACCCTTCAAAGATACAAAGTGGCCACAAAACACAATCTGTTTTAATAACACTGCTTTGGTGGATTTTGCTGACTGAAGTTTATGCTGGGAAGTGATTAAATGCTTTTCAGTTTCCAGCTGTTTTACTTTTGATTTCTTGACTTTAAACTTCCTCGTTACGCCGTTTCATGGTGCAGCTTTGCTCCTTTTGTTCCTTTGTCTGTTCTTATGGTCCAATTAGATGGTAAATTGGCAGGAAAAGGGTTTATAAGTTGAAATTAAACAAAACCAAGGACCTCACTGGGAGCCTGGAGGAGGCCGACGGATGGGCTGCAAGTACATCAAGTGGAGAAAAAGGAGAAAAAGCCTCCGCACAAAGAAAGTATCAAGAATTATAACAAAAAAGAGTAAAAAATAACATAAAACTAACACAAAGTGATCCAAACAATTCAGAAAAGACACGAAATGCCCAAACTGAAGCACCAAACAAGGTTTTCATGGTGTCATGTGATGACAGAGTGCATCTCCAGCCACCAATAAATACACTGAGACTAAACTGAAGCAACAAAAAACCAAAAGGAAAGCCGTCAAGGGAGACAGACAAACCGAAAGCAGCCACACAAGATGCAACACAAGCGAAGGGAGACGCAAAATGGCCCAAAATAACACGGATCAGAGTCAAAATGACCACAAAGTTCCAGGAAATCGTGCTGAAGCACGACAACTGGAGACGCAGAACAACAACAAAGCCTGTTGTGTGTCTTCGCCTTAGAGATCTTCGTCTTTTTGTAAATTTGTGTACATCTAACGTGTTGTTTTATTACATAATCTGTGTGTACGTTGAACAAAAGAGGAAGTACACGAGTATGCGAGACCTTTATTTTGAAAAGGTCGACTTTAGAGATCAAACAGGTTCTAAATTGTAACCAAAACGTGACAATTATTTCTCTGATCTAGGAACAAATGTGTATAGATGAGAATATTGTGGTTTTCTGTGTGTTTTTAAGGTTTAACAAACTGCAAACCGACTGACAAAAAGCTGCGTTTGACCTTTGACCTTCCGTTCCATCCGACTTAATCGTATATCTGAAGCTTCCCACTCTACTTTACTGCATCTAGAGCAACGTAGAGTCCACGAGCAGCCGTGCGTCGGTGCAATCTGCGCCACCAAACCGCCGGCTCCTTATGAGAATAAAAGCAAGCATAAATACGACTCGAGTTTCAAAACAGCAACTTTTGTTAAACTGTTAGTAAATCACCGGTATTTATAGCGAAAAACGCACAAACAGCGGTTTGACCATTTGACTCAAGTCTGAGAACAACACGGCGCTCGGTTTGGGTTTCTGTTTCGACAACAGCATCAAAACTTTGGGGAGCCCCGAGAAGCAGATGCTCCTGGACGCCGACCAGCGCCGACCCCAAAAGCCGCAGTTGTGCAAGCAGATAAATTTTCAAATTTGAGAAAAATTCATCATCGAAAAAAAGAGAAGAAGAAGAAGAAGAAAGTAGCTCTGGGACTCGTAACCTCCGAATACACAACAGAAGATTGAATTACTCTGAAATTCATGGAAAAGCCTTTCGGACGGGAGCGTTGTTTGGGAGTCGAGCTGCCGGTTTACCCTGCTGAAAACACAACACGTTGTATAACCGCCTCAGACTGAGGGTTTGAATCCCCCCCCCCCCCCCCGTCTCCAGAGGGGCTCTGTGGCCTCGGTGAAATCGCAGGTAAATAAAGTTACTGCAGAGCAATTTCTAGATAAGGTTTCGTTGGGTTCCACTGCAGCTTTTCCAAGCTTCTTCTCTTACAGTTCGAGGTCACGACGCGGCGTTCAGGGATCAAAAAGGCTCCAGCAAAGACGACGGCGTGTCAGGCTGCAGTACAGACGCCAGGCCTGTAGGGGGCGAACTTACACAAAACAGAGATGTGAGAAGTAGAGTTAAAACGTGTCAAGAAGAGTAATCGACTGAAGACGAGTCAAACTTCTGCTTTGCTCACGTTGGATTTTAAATCAAAACTGAAGATTTGCGAGTTTTCGAGGCGTTTAAAGACACGTAGGAAGGGGGCGGAGCCACGGCGTCACCGCTTTCATCGTTTTCAATAATCTATCGTTTAAACTCTTTCTGCGCGAACCGAAAGGCGATTAAAAACTGTACGCTCTCCGTCTTTCGCTGGAGGGGCTGTAAAATTTCCAATATGGCATCATCTAAAGCGTAGCACTCGTAGAGCGCCGCTTACAGGCCTGACGAGGCGTCACCGTGACGACCGAGTCACCTCGGACGCATCGGACTTGACCGGTCAGCGTGGAGGTCGGAGCGGCGCCGCGACTGTTGTCTGGCGATCGACTGTAAAACCGTAACGTGGCGATCGCTCCTGCGGCCGCGCTCGCTTGTGAGGAGGGGGGGGGATAAAA
>JASSRZ010000011.1:19429765-19441072 GCA_032164315.1 Malacoctenus gilli | reverse complement strand
GAAACTCGACTTCACCTGAAGTCAGAGTTTCATCCTCTCACCGGTGAACGACCGACCTTCTGTGGAGCGTCACAATCTCTTCCGACGACCGCGAAAACACACGAATGCAAGAAAAATGGATCATCCGAAACATGCATTTCGCAGAAGCAGTCAAAACACGACGCGGTTGAAGGAAAAACCAAACGGCCCCCGCGTATATAAACACTGATACGCCTGATAAGTTTCAGCTTCGTCGCTGGTTTGTTCGCCGCTGGGTTGCGCGGCCCCCTGATTGGCCGGACGGGAGGGCTGCCCACCTGGTAAACAGGTGCTCTCTGTTGTCTCTGGCAGCTCCTCTTGTTTACTTCTGTTGTTTGTTTTCGGTGCGTCGACTCTTCCAAGCTGATTTTTGTTTCGCCTGCTCGCTGCTGAACGATTCCGAGCGCTGATATTGATTTTTGTTGGCCGAAAGTCGCCGGGCGCTCGGCTGGTTCCTCTTTGTTTGTTATGGTCCCGTGAGCCGGGCCATAACTCCACATGAGGGGAAAAACACGGAACCTTTTTGAACTTGGAAAAACTAAAAATAATAAATTGCATCTTGCCTAAATTTAACCACCTGCCGAGCCCGGAGCGGCTGCGCGCCGCTTGGCCGGGCCTCGCCGCTTA
Source organism: Malacoctenus gilli (assembly GCA_032164315.1). Taxonomy (NCBI): domain Eukaryota; kingdom Metazoa; phylum Chordata; class Actinopteri; order Blenniiformes; family Labrisomidae; genus Malacoctenus; species Malacoctenus gilli. Next base: position 19,440,427 of record JASSRZ010000011.1, on the reverse strand, counting down.
CCTGGATCTCGTTTGGACGCTATTACGCTGATGAAGATCGCATGCTTCCACCCCGCAGATCGCATTTGAAGTTTGGGGACACGTCAGAAGACGGAGCGCCGCTGCGGAAAACTCAGGGAGACGGAAACGAGGGGGGACGGCGGCGAGAACAAACAGCGACGTGGCGAGTTAGATCGCTGAGCGGCAAGCTCACGGATGCCGACGGCAACGAGGTGCACCTCCGTCGATTTCTCATGGGAAGTTCGGTGACAAACACAAAAATCGGTACAAAAAAGTTTTTAACGTTGGCAAAAAAAAACAACAGCAGTCCAGGGACGAAAAACAAGCAGCGCGGAAGAATTTCTTTCGCGAAAATGCCATCAAACTTCAATTTTTCGGGATCGTAGCACAGCGGCAGGACGCAAAACTCACCAGCAGGTGGCAGCACAATGTCGAACCAAAGAAGAGGCAAAAATAGCTGGTAAACGACTCTAAAACGTAAACTTTTACAACTTTTAGGACCGTTTTGAGGTTGAATTTGGCTTCTGGTGACCCTTCCAGGGTCTCGACTCAAGACGGATGAACGGACGCATTATTTCAGGGGGAAGTTGACAGCGCGGAGGAGAGTTTCCTCCCGGCCGTGCGGTTCGTCTGCGTCGCTGGCGAGGGAAGCGTGTTTGAGGCGGGAGATGCTTGTTTGGCAGCAACGTGGCTGTTGTGGTGAACTCGGTCCTGGGAAACCCCCCCCCCCCCCCCGAATCTTATCATTTATGACCGTCTTGTTACGAGTCAAATATCTCATTATCCCTAATAAGAGAGGAGCAAGCAGCGAGCGGAGAAAAATTCCCTGCGGTACGAGTGAAAACGGGCTCGAGCCGAAAAAAAAAAACACCAAACACCCGCCCACTGAAATTCCTCCTGGTCTTGTGATTTAGTTCTATATGAAGTGTGACGAGATATTCTGCACAGAGACAAGACAAATGGACTCCCAAAGAATCCGTGTGCGTTTGCAGATGCAACCCGAAAGCCGATGTAAAGACGAAACGCTCCGACTTTCACCAGTCCATCCATCATCCGGCGCTCCGCTGTGGTCCAGCGGCTCCGTGGAGGGAAACTGCCAGGAGACCGACGGCCAAATGAGCTTCCTTGGAAGGACGGACGTACGGACGGACGGACGGACTTGTGAAGCGAGCTGCCCGGAAAACATCCCAACAAAACCGTCTCGGTGTTTGAAGAACTGGTCATTCCGGAGGATTCCGCAAAGGTTGTCAAACAACTGCTTCAGTATCGAGTTTGACGGATCGCGTGAACGAGTGAAACGTGCGACTCAGAACGATGTTGTTTAAGACCACGCGTGACCGAAGCGTCGCCGCGGCGAGGAACTCTCAGTAATTACAAGCGATGCAGCTGTGTTCAGCTTGACGGTGCCGTCCTGCACAACACACACCTCAACAACGGAGGACGCCGAGGCCACGTCACGGTCTGCAGGGTGCCGGGGAGGTTTCGCACAGAAGTACCTGGGAACCGCCCCAGTGGAAACAGCCAGAAGCTGGGCGGGGCGACGCTGAGTAGGTACTCGTGGAGAAGTGCCATGAGTTGGAAGAGCGATAAAGAAGATGGATTCGTGAGAAGGCAGTAAATCCATCAACAACGATCAGAGGCTGCTCTCGGTTGCGAACCGGTTCAGGCGGTTCGGGCCCGAGTTCAGGCTGCATCAGGAGCACCTTCACCGTGGAGGGTTTTCCACTCGCGGCCAACTGGCAGGAGACCCCGACGACCGACCCAGAACACGCTGGAGCGATTATTTATCTCATCCGGCCCCGAGAAGCTCTCGCCGTCGCCCGGGAGGAGCTGGAAGTCGTTGCAGGACGAGAGAGCAGCGAATCGGCGGCAGATATGACGCAGGGAAAGGTTGTGAAAACCGAGGATGCCCGAATCCGTGCAGGCCAGGACCACGTTGTCGAGGTGTGCGTGTGTTTTTCCTCGCCTTACGACCTCATGACGCCTTGGCCGGCATTTACTTCCTGTGTGGACGCCGCGTCTTCCTTTTCTGACCTGTTCTTTGAAGTGGTACAAACAGACGAACTCCAACGAACGGAAACGGTTCCGAGAAAAACAAACGCCTTTCATCTCTCGCTTTGCTACTTTTCCTCCAGCGCACGCTTCATCATTTTGTTGTCCTGCGCGCGAATATCAACTGGAAAAATCTTAAACCCTGAACGCGAGTTCCCTGCAAATGTCTTCCTCGTGTGCGCCGCTCGGTGCTCGCTTCGGTCCCTCTCGTCTTCCCTGACTGTAAGCAACCAGAGGGGGACGCATTCCTGCTCCCGCAGCATCACCCCTCCTTTATGAACGTGTGAACGCGCAGCAGCGAAACAAGAAGCCCACCAGCCGGCTGGGCCAGCCTTGTTTTTGTCCGGCAGAGCGCTTCCTAAATCACTTCTGACTGCCGCCGCCTGCGCCTGCGACTGTGGTTTCGATCAGCTAATGGGTTTATTCGGTGCTCTGTGTTTGGGCTTCGCTCTCCAAACTCGGTTCCTGTAACGACTCGCGCTTCGTGAAGGGGCTTGAGAACATCCAGCCGTATCTGCCGCACGACCTGGAACGCCACCAGGGATTAATCGCGGCGTGCCGTTTTCTCGCCGCTCCGCTCGTACTCGCGGCGACGGCTCGCGCGACAATCGAGGCCGATCAAAGCAGACCGCAGTCTTTCTGCGTCTCTCTCTCTTTCTCTCGCGCGACACTGTCGTAATTATGAGCTTCACCAAGAATCATCACAGACGATCACGATGAACGACTTGCGCAAACCAAACTGTCTGGAAGAGCGATGGTGTTTACAACCCCCCCCCCCCCTCCTCCCTGCGCTGCTCTGGCTTTCATTAGTTCACCGTGGAGGGCGGAGTCTCGCGGTAGCGTCATGCTGAGCTCGCCAAACAATAAGGTGCTGCAACCGCTGCTGTCAGAGTGAGCTCAGGCAGGGGGGAACCATTGTTGGAAACGACCCACCCCCCCCCCGCCTGGAGCTCCCAAGTCGCTACTTTAACATTTGTTTCTTTCTTCTTCTTCGTTAACGTTCCTCGTCGGGAGGATCTTTCTCTCTCGGAGTAAACTGCGGCCTCGACCACACGCAGGCGGGTTTCCGCCGCCGGTGAGCTCGAACCGCCGACATCAAGAACTCCATCGTACGTGTTCTTACCAGTCCGACTCGCTCGCTTCATTTTTCTTCTTCGTGTCGCCGTTTCTGGCGGAGTTTTGGCCGCATCCGCCACCTAGAGGCGCAACGATGCACTACAATGATTTTATCGACACTGGGAATGTTGATTTTTGGTGCTGCCATCCATCACGTACAGTTACAGCTCCAGATTACAGTTAAATTATACTTTTAAAGTTTGAATTAAGAATATAAACTTTAATTGTGTTTTTTTACTCTTCAAACCATAAAAATATCGTTAATGGTGTTAAAAAAAAAACAACAAATACCTTTTGGAAGATTTTGAACAAAACAACAAAATTATTCTGTTAAATTTTTAAAAAAGTTTTTAAGTTCCTTTTGTTCCGACAGCATTTTATAATTTGACCTCTGTAAAAGTCACAAAACAATGTTAAAAAAATAAGAATTTGAATAAATCATGTAAAAGAGCTTGAAAGAACAAACAAAACAACAAAAATGCTTCTAATAATTCGCAACATTCACTCTCCAACAACTTGATTAGGTACACATGGGTCATTTAATCCATTCCAGTCCTTTAACTCTGCCAGAAAATGTGCCTGAATAAGAAGAAATAAAAACTTCATTTGAATAGAAACTTGTGAGAAAGTTTCTGTTTAAAAATGGTAATTTTGATGGTTATCTTCTTAAAATATCAGGACACGATATCGATCAAACAATACAACACATCCGTGGTTCACAGTGTGGTTCATATTTGCGCATTTTGCAAATGTTTCTGACACGTTTGTTGTCTTTTTGTTTCTTGGTTTGTTTGTTTCAAACCAAAGAGTTCCGTTGGTCACAACTCTTCGGCTTTTCTGAAATAATCATCAGGTTTAGCAGCTGCAAACTCCTCGATGACGCCGGCGACAACCTCCGACCGGAGTTTTGCTCCGAGAGCTCCCGCGCTGAAAAGCGACTCCACGCCGCGTAACGCGGAGTGACTCAGCGGCTCGCTGACGGCGCCTTTTTTTCTTCTGGCTGATCGGAGCCAGAGCTCGGGAAAGTAGGTCACACCTGAGACCGGGCCTCGAAGCAAAGTCCCCCAACCTGAAGACGGAGCGCGACACTTTGGAGGGTTCGGGAAGATTCTTTGAGCTGCAGGTGAAGACGATCGAAAGGAACGTGGTTCTTGGACGTCTTATTGATTGGGGAAATGTCTTGTTCAGTGAGTCGACAGCAAGCTGGATGGGAGGCGAGGAGGAGGAGGAGGAGGAGGAGGAGGAGGAGGAGGAGGAGGTGGGGGTGCAGAGGGTTATATCCATGTGAAACCAGCCCAAACAAAGAGTCCCTGTTCCTGCGGCCAGACAACCCCCACCTCTGCGAGCCAGATAAATAAATAAATACAAATGGAAAAAGAAACCATATCCGCCCCCTGAAAAGACCCTCGCCCCAGTGACTGACAGACAATTGAAAAGACAAATTGTTGCATTGTCTTTGGGTGGGGGTGGCCCCGGGGCCGATGCGCAAAGGTAATTAGGAGGAGCCGTGAACCGCGGGGTCAGAGGTCGGATATGCGTCTGACCCCCGGGAAAGAAGCCCCGCGATTGGTCCCGCGTCCCCTCCTGCCAAGTCCCGGATTGGCGAGTCAAAAAAACGTCTCGGCTCCCCTTTTGGAGGGTTTCCCCTTTCACTCGCGGTCCTCTCCCTTTCAGCCCCGATTCTCAAGGAGAAGAAGAAGAAGAAGAAAAAAAAACACGCACACACACACACCAGGCGCTGAAAAACGCTGAGCCGGCATTTGTCCCGCAGCTACTCACCCATGTTTGATTTAATTGCTTTTCCACCCCTCTGCGCCGCCGCCGCCGCGCTCAGCGGCCCGGCTCTGACGGACAGCGCTGGAAGCCGGAGGGGAAGGTGCTCTTATTTTGACAGTCAGGCGAGGAGACAAGCTTGACCTGACCCGCGCTCACTTGGCCGGCGTTCCCAGGGAGCCCGGAGAGGCCGGGAAACGCCGGCGCCTGTCACCGCCGCTCGGCCTCCGCTGCCCGCTGCCGTCCGAGGGAGGCTGGAGCTGCTCGGGGGAAACGTCTGAGTCACAGGACGCCTCGTTCACGGCTTCGTCTCTTTGTTCGTGCATTTCTTTCTCTCGATCGAGACGTCTTTCGATTTCCCGACACTCGGGACGCAGAGAGACCATCTGGCGCTCAGAGAGAGTCCGAGTCAAGTATAATCAGACAACATCCACATGGTTTTAACAGGAAGGTGCATCGTGTGAATTTGAGTCGCATTTGTTTGTCTGTTGCACAATAAAACAGTGAAAGTTCGAGTTAAAATACAGGTGCAGCAGAATTCATTCTGTTCCTTTTTCTGCAAAGTTTTCTGCAGGAAATTTATGAGTCGACGCAAGAAATAAGTCCTAAAAAAGCTCATGTTGATTGTTGACATTTTGTGCATGTTTGCGAGTCATCGTCCGTTTGTTTTCGACCATTTTCGTTCCACTTTGTCTTCACGTCGACATCGTTTTTGCACTCGTAATAGAATCGCTAAATCGCTTGAACAAACATTGTCGTTCTGCCGTTCACTTCGAGTTTCCCCGTTTTAGCTGCGCTACTCGTCGCCCCCTGGGGGCGATGTAGGAACTGCAGTTACATTTGTTTACTTTGAAAAGTTGCCGTTTTGTGAAGTCCTCCCACAGCTGGTTTGAACATCCTGCTTTTGTCCGGCGGACTTCACGTTTGACACCTTGTTTTAATCAATAGACGCACAAAACAAACACAAAGCGGGGCAGCAAGGACTCGCAGCCTTCTCGGTGTATACTCTCAAGTCATTAGGTTCAGAATGATTCAACGTGAGCTGTCAGGAGGACGTCTGCTCGCTGCGGGAGTTCCAGCGAGATGGAGTCCAGCTGAGATATGATTTTAACAAGAGTATCGCGCGGAGGGTGGAGGGCGGAGCGCCGCCGAGGCTCTCTCTGGCGGTGGAGGACGGATGAACTCGGGGCAACATGCTTTCCTGATTAACTGCCGCGAGTTCCTGTTGAACCCGCGCCGGGGTCGGAGAAAAACAACTGGAAAGGCTCCCGCTCGGTTGTTTCGAAGACAGGAGCGATGCGTTTGGCCCCCCGGCGCGGCGCGGCACGGCGCGGCTTTTCCCGCGGACGCGCTCGCCGCCCACAAGCCTCGCGCCGTTTGCAGCGTCCCCCCCGAGTTCCGAACGCCGAGTGGACGCGCCATTTCATCTAATCAAAACGTCTCGCTCATAAGTGCATTTTGCGGCTTCGCCGACGCGTAATTGTTCCGCGCTCCGGCGCTGCCAGCGTGCGAGGCCGGGAGCAGCGCCTGTAATGACGCCCGGGCTTTTAAAGCGCCTCTCTCGGCGGTCGCAGAATACGGGCAGTTTCCATTTCTTTCGGTGGGAGCGGGAGGAAGAAAAAAGGCCCCACACAGGCTCTATTTGGGTAGGAAGCTGAAAGCTGGAAGCTGGTGTGGTGGGAGGAGGAGGAGGAGGAGGAGGAGGAGGAGGAGGAGGAGGAGGAGGAGGAGGAGGAGGAGGAGGGGGGGGAGGGAGGCGGCGGGGGAGCACAGCTGGCTTTGTTTATCGTCGCGCATGGCGGTTGCAGCTTTCGCCTCAAGGTGAGGGAGGCGACATAATCAATTGTGTGAGAAATGGCTTTGAATTTGTTATCGCCGAGGCGGGGCCACGCGCATTTCGCTGGCGCTGGCGCGGCGGCTCATCAATCGGAATGTTTATGTGCGCCAACGCTCGCCAGAACGCCCCCTGCGAGTGCTGCTTCGTGTCAGGAAAGACAGCGTGCATCATGGGAGAGGCCGCCGCGGCGAGCGTGTCCTGGCTGGGCCACGCCGTCCCTTCCTATGTGGAGGGACAGCGGCTCTACCCCGAGCTCCTCCGCGAGGGTCACCGCTGGGAAATGCTTTTTTCCGCCAGCACGATGTTTATGCCCTGACGTCCCTCTCTCGGGACACCTTTCTTTCTATGTGGACGAGCACCGGCTCTACTCTGAGCTCCTCCCCTGGTGACAGAGCTGGGATCGTCGGGCTGGCTGCCTCTGACCGCGTCCGCAGTTCCCCGTTCGCCACCGGATTCGGCACCTGATGTCGCTCTCGGTACTTCGTCCAACTTTGACATCGTTGAGCTGGAGCATAACGAGCAAAATTAATACCTTCAATTAGGATGAAGAACTGCGAGTTTGCTGTGGCTAAAGTCAATTCTCCGTGTAACGACCCGCAGATGAGCGGCTTACGGTTCGAGTCCCTCTCTGTTCGCCACATGCGCACGCGGCTGCATCACTTCCTCCCCCCGTGATGTCTTTGTTTTTAATCCTCGGTGTCTTTCTCTGATTATTCCTGATGGCTTTCCGCTGGACCGTTGCGGCGAGAAGCGACGTAATCGGGAGGGAGATCTGTTCACGGAGGGAGCCGCTGCTTCAGGATGACAACGTTGCGGACTGACTGGAGGGGATGCTCGTCTTTAGGCCGCAATCCCGCCGGCGCTGCCAGGTCCGAGACCGAGTCACTGGAACGGGTTGGAACTCTGGGACTCGGCCCTCCAGCGAGCGAGTCGTGCGACGAGGATGAAAGACGGGTTCGGAAAAAATCCAACTCTACTCTTTGGAGTTGCACTGTTCTTTTCGTGGACGAACTTTGACGTTAACCGAGTTCTTCTCCATCCTTCTTCTTCTTGGTGGACATTAGCGCCCCCTACCGAGCGGCTGTCTTTTTCCAGATGGTTTCGTCTTTTACCCCGAAATGCCGTTTGTACGCCGACCAAACGAAAACAAAGTAGTCAAAACTTTCTGACTTGCCACAAGAACCGAGTACTCCGGCGATCCTGAAAGTACTGTGATTTTACCAGGTGTGTACTCTGTGTATTTGGAGGGAAGTGCATAAAAAAGAAACGCAAAGACGTGTCTGGCCTGTTTGTTTGTTGTTTCCTCCTCTCCGCTCGACATCAATCCGTCACTTCTGGCCGGCGAGTGTCGAGCGCTGACGGAGCCGCTCGCGTTCGTGCGCCGCGCGTCCCTCGGCGCTTCATCGCGCTCATCCGCTTCGAATCAGGGGCGTCGCCACAAAAAAGCGCCCCGATTTTCCATTCCAAATTCGCAGCGGTTGGGCCAAACTATTTATGTGTCAACAGAGTGAGCGAAAGTACACGCAGGATCAATTATAAGCCAGTTTTCGCTGCCGACTTTCGACAAACAAAAACATATCTGTGTGGGACGCGAGCTCGGGGAACGGGGAGGCTCTCCGAGGGCCAGATAAGACCTCACTCTCTCTCTCTCTCTCTCTCTCTCTCTCTCTCTCTCCCTCTCTCCCCCCTGCTGAGCAGTAATGCTGCCACCCCAGCACGAGGTATGAGTTATGCGAGAGGTATTCTGGCTGCCGTCTTGGAGCACACAGAAGCATCATTAGGGCCGAAGTCGCTGTGGTGCATTTCATTTTCCTTTCTTCTTCTTCTTCTTCTTCTCCTCTCTTCCCCCCCCCCCTCCCCGCCCCACATCCTCGTCTGCGTCTAAATGTCACAAATTGCTCGCGTTAGTCATGGCGAGAGCGGCGGATCCGGGCAAGTCCTCGCAAGCGGGTTGCGAAACTCCCTCATAGTTTACTTTAATTCTGGAGAACAGAAGGTGGTCGCTGTGCAAACACATCGCATCTCACGGCGATATAATCAGCCGCACGTAACGGCTGCAGATGAATGGGAGCGCCGCGCCGCGCCGCGCCACACGGCAGTCCTGCGCTGTACAATTAAACACACTCTCACTCCGTTTGGCCTCAACGCGGCTCCTTTGTGATCAACGCGGCAATTTCTCACCTGCAACTCGAGCGCTTTGAACGGCGACTCCGCGAAACTTTGAAGTGAACTGCAGCAAATGGAAGGAAGACGAACGCTGGTTCCACACCAACTTTGCTTTTATTCCAGTATTTTGACTTCTTCTTACGTTTCTTAAGTTTGAGTTTTATGAAGGATCAGAATTAAAGGTTTGCTTTGACATTTCAGTCTCGTGGATGAACAAACTCCAACAGATTCAAGCTCGAAGGTGATCTGGAACTCGCTCTTTGCCTTATTGGCGCCGGCGGTACGATGGAAGCGGCAGCTCCCCCTACAGGAACGCCGAAGCGATGATTGTCTGCTCGTTGTTTCACCCGCTAAGACAAATTAATGTCCTGTCTTCAGGTCTAACGAACAACTTTGATCATTTTATTTCCGAGTTTCCCATTTTGTTTTTGTTTTGTTATTAAACATAAACTCTGTGATGTCTTTTAGGGGGCGAAACGAGGCAACAATCGTAATTCCCACCAGCAGGGGGCAGCAGCACTATCAGACAACACACGAGTGAAAGGTAGCTACTTGAAAACAGGTATAAAAACGATTAAATTTAGGTTTGTCGTTCTCACGATGCGTCTTTTACAGTAACAGACACACATTGAAGCTCATCTTGTTTCCTTTTCGACTCTCGGACCCTTGTGAATCGACGCGTTCGTGTTATTCCAGAGGAACACGAGGTCTGCGGCTGCTCTCGTGATCGATCGCAGCACCAACGCCTCCAAGGACACGGCGCAAATGTTTTCGCTGACTTTATTAAGCTCCCCTTCTTGTGGAAAATAATGACGCCGCGCACAGTCACTCGGAACCGAACTCACAATTCAATCCAAGCGTCACTCGGGATGAGACGCGCTTCGGAGCCGCCGTCCTCACAGCGTTTGTGATGATTTGAAATATTCGAAACGGCTGTAATCATCTCCTCAACATGTTATCGCTCGCCATCTGGGACCGTTACTCATCCGACCAGAGCGGGGAAGAAAAGCACGCAGGCGCAATTTTCCCGCTGACAGCCAGCGACCGTTTCGGTGTTCAGTCACGTTCCGACGTTGTTGCTTCACGCGCCCGTCGCCCGCAGACGCGCTCGCTCCGGCGACGAACGCGAGCTTGAACTTCGTCGAGCTTAAACTCGAATGTCGCGATCGGGGTTTTGTGTCGGGATCGCGTGCGGCACAGCGGGTCTGCGAAACCTGTTGAACATTTCTTCGATTTCCGTCCGATGTGACCCAGAGGAGAAGTTTCGCTTCCTCAACATCGACGTCCTGGTACAGGGTGTCAGATAAGAGGCCCAGAAGCCAAAACTGTCCCTCCAGAAGGTCTCAATTGGCCCTCTGAGTGAACTTCAACCAGAGCAACACGACAAATGAGTGACGATTTCTCAACAAAAGAACCTTTCGTCACTTATTTGCTGTCAATAATTAAGTCATACGGAGTCTTGTTGAAGCTTTTTTTCTCTATAATTATAACTTGGCTATAAGACAGTCTGGAGATCCAGCTGTCAGGACAGAAAACGAGGTTTGATTGAACCGCCGAGAGTCTGAAAGCCAAAATAAAAAAAAAACCCGAAGTCTTTCTCTGATGTCTGGTTACAATCATCCATGATGCAGCAATTAGAGTTTTCCCTTTTCCATGACGAACTGTCTCGCCGTGCGCGGAGCCGAGCGCGCATCCGTTCATCGCCGAGCGTCTCCAGA
>JASSRZ010000011.1:19396021-19407772 GCA_032164315.1 Malacoctenus gilli | reverse complement strand
TTTTGGAGGTTATAAAGCGATGAAAACACTTACCTTCTCGGCCTCACAACTCTACCCAGTTTCACTGCGTGTCTGCCAACAGGATTTTATTCTGGACCTGCTCAAACCGAACAAGTTCTGCCGAAAAAACACCCACCGACCGCCGATTGGTTACGAAGACCGAGCAGCGGCGACGGCGCCTCATTCACAAAATCCAACCCGCCGTCTTTCGCGACCGTGGAAACACAGCTGAGTAGAGCCCTCGTTCTAACGATTTACGGCATCGCATCACTCGTGGAGAAGTCCATGTTTTCGTGGAAATCTTGACGAGACAAAGGAAGCACTTGGAGGGCGGCGGAGCGGTCAAGAACTGAGTCTAAATGTATAAAAACTTGGAGTTCAATTAATCTAAATTGTTAGATAAACCTTTCGAGCGTCTGTGATTTAGTGCGCGATCTTTTATCGCCTCCTTTAAACCCTTTGACCTTCGCAAGAGTCCGCCGTTACAAACTGTGCAGCCAAACCATTAAAGTGATCAGTAAATAATTCCCACTTCCAGCATACGTCCCGGCGATTCCAGAGACAACAAACGCGGCGAGGTGAGCTTCGGGGCAGCCTTTAAAGACGACATCGCGGACGGACCGCCTCGGAGCGCCGTGTTTCACCGGGTTCCAGTGCGGAGCTGGAACAGGCCGGAGCGAAATGCATCACTGTGTCACGGAGGAAAATTCCCAATTTAACAACCTCGATATTACGCAAGCAGTAAAAGCAGAAGTAAAACTGCGAGCGGCTGCGCTGGACTCCGTCTCGCATGTGGCGAGGCGCTGAAAGGAAAAAAGATGCTCACGCTGGATGTCAATCTGTTTCTTCTGAGCGAACCTGCCAATTCCCAGCAGGAATCCCATCCAAAGAACATCTTTTTTGATCCGTTTCTGGAGCCATCCACAACAATAACTCGGCAACCACGCAGCGGGGCGATCCACTGACAGCTTTACGGCTCTCCTCGTTATTACCCGTGACGTGAAATTGTGCTTTAAACCTTTCAGTTTGTGTGCGTTAAACAGGAGAGCCGGGTTGTAAACGCGAGCGGCGAGGGCCTCAAACTGCAGCCGGGCGCGCCGGTGGGATCGGGAGGTGGTGCGGCGTAAACGCGAGCTGCAGGAGGTGGTTGGGGCGGAGGGAGGATCCGTAAAACGTTCAACAGCCGCCGTGGAACGGGTTTACTTCAGATTTATCTTTACGCAGTCGGTCCCAGTCTGGGTTCAAACACTGCGAACCAAAACACACGACCAAGTCTTTCCAGTTTCGAAGTAACAGTTGGGGATACATGGCGATTGTTCGGCAACTTGGCGATTAAGGAGGATGTCTGCCGACCAACAGACATCGTGTTCCACTGTTTCGACAATAAAGCCTCCAAATAAAAATGCAGGAATTAAAACGTGTCAATTTGTGATTTGAGGGCCGGTAAAAAGAACCTTTCACCGAGTTTCACCAAGAAAGACCTTCATCTTATTTAATTCCACGTTTTAACCGATCACTTCCTCTCAGATTGATTAAAACTGGCTTCATGTGCAGCATTTATGAGTTTTTTGACTCCAGGAAATGTTGGAAAAACCACCAAAATCCTCAAACGGCGCATTTGATTTGTCCCCCGTTTGTTCGCTCAGATTTCTTTTTGATTATGATTGTTATGTATTTAGCTTTCCGTTCGACGATTATGTTCGGAGGCCCCTCCCACGTCTTAGAAACGTCAAGTAAAAAGGCATCAGATTGGAAAAACCAATGGAAACGACGTTGGATTCGAAAGGTCTTGTGGAAAAACTCTCAAACCCGAAGTTCCTTCGCCGTTAAGTGTTTGATTACTTCAAACCGCCCACTGGAAAATTAACAGCAGATCCATCAAAAGATGAGTCAGTCATTCATAATGGAAGCCTTCGTCTCTCAGGTCGGTCTCGTCACGTCCTTTTGGAACTCCGGCTGCACATCGGTGATTATTCTCAGGGTCGGCTTTACTATCTCACTCCTGGGGGCGACTTTGAACTGTGGCTGCCTACTTATTATGTTATCATGATGTATTTATGCAAAAAAGACAGCTTTATGGGGATTTTCCACCTGAGACCAACACACACGGTGCGTTTAGTTTTCCTGGCAAGGCTCGCTTCGGAAAATCGCGAAGGTTCAGGTGGTCTCTCCCAAGATTTCCCACGTTTCTCGCTCGTAATTATAAAATCTTTTCTTTCGTAACGAGCGAATCGACGATCAATCTCCCAGAAAAAGAGAGCACAATATCGAGGTGTAATTTGCAGCAAAAATCCTATCGGAACCGTGGCCCCGACATGCTGGGTGCATCTTCGGCGATCCGCAGAATCAAGCAGCAAAAGCGCCATTAAAGCCTCTGTAAAAATCTCAATTACAGAGGAAAGTGTGGGGTTGTCGGACCAGAGACATGTGACCGGGCAAAGATATCACGCTGGCGAAGATTATAGGCGCTCGGATAATTTCGCAAATTACGCTTGATGGCGGCTGCAGGTGGTGAGAAAAGACAGTCGGGTGTCTGTTTTCTTAATGGCCTATCATTTGGAGTTTGGAAGCCTGTCATTTTAATTGTTGAGGCCAATTAAAGAAAGCTTGAATATGCTGGATTGCTACGCGGCTTCACGAATTATCGTGCCATAAAACAACCTTTCTAAATGTAAGCGTCAATCGGCGGGCTGTGTTTACACCTGGCACCGTCTCTGTTCCCGTTCCCGATCAAAACAAACCTCGGTGCAGGTTGTTCTTGGCTTCGTCGGTCAGCGCGCGAGTGCTGCCGCGCAAACAGCGGCGCCAGCCAACCGGGTGGACAGAACGCGCCTGTTGACATATCGTCCCCACAGCCCCAAAAGGACGATCCGGGAGAGAAGGACGAATCAAAGGTGTCCTCTGAAGAGGAACGAGGCTCAGGACTTGGACGTCCAAAGAACTAGTGAGATCCTGTCAGTCCATCACTGTTCTGTCCCTTCGTTTGACATCAATCACACACCTGTCTGTCCTCCATCTACCTGCGTCTGACCAGGTCTTCCATTCAAGTGTCTTCTTCTGTGTTGAGTCCTACTCGGTCACAGTTTTCTCTTGGCAGGTCTCACTCTTTGGGACAAAGACCAAGCGAGAGCATCACCTGAGAGTTCAGCTCCATCTTCACCAAAAACGCCCACAATTCTGCTGCTGATCGTTTAAATCTGCCTTCAAACTCACAATTCTTTAACCCAACATAACACCAAAGTCCATCAGCTGCATACAAAGTAGAAGATAATCCTAAACTACAAGTATTGCCAATTGTTTGTGTTGACAGACCTTTTACTTTGGGTATGCGATGACTGGAAGGGATGGAAGTATGTATTGTGGACGGTAAGACAAAGAAGAATCACCGTTACAAAAGTCTGACTTGCATTAAACTGGGCTCAAAAAGCCACCAGCAGCTTCCAGATTGAAGCACGTGAATAGTTCAAAGACACGTTCAACTTCTGACTCTGAGTCCCCGACTTGTTGTGACGCCATCAAACCTCATCCAGTCACTACAAACGGCGAAACATCGCTCGAACCGACCTCTTCTTCACAAGCGTTTCAGTCGACATCACAGGAGATCGCGTCTTCTCTTCATGTAGTCGGTGTTTGTTCGCCACTACATTTAACACTGTGAGCCGCTGCCAAGTCGGAGCCCATGAAAAAGCACCCGGGGGCTGCTTGGCACCCCGCGATGCGCCTCTCAAGTCTGGGCACGGCTTTTGATAGTGGTTTGTTCGCAGCGTGTTTGATGATTTGGCCCCTTTGTGTTCGCGCTGATTAAATAAACTTGAAACTACAAGCTGCTAGAAAAACACTCATAAATTTGATGTCGGAACGATAATCCAGTGGGAGGATTTTTCCAGCTCTATCTGTTTATATAGCGCATTTAAGGGAGACAAAAAGAAAAATCCCCAGAGGCGTCTTTTTTGTGTGTGTGTGGGACACACACACACACACACACACACACACAAATCTCTCCTCTTATCACACGATAAGACATCTACAGCGTCGGGAGCATGTTTTCTAAACATGTTCCTGGCTTTGAAGTCCAACAAGTCACATTATGAAGTCAATCGGCAACATAAATCCAGACATCAATCTTAGCCTCTTATCAGGAATGTGACTGTAATAGCTCATGTCTGCATTTCTTCACATTTCTGTCAAAGCTTTGGTGAAACGAGGGGTTTTCCTGCTCCGTCTTTCCAATTGAAATTTCCACATATTTCAGTGAGAAGGCTGTTCTTTTTTCTTGGTTCAACCTCGAGAAACTATGACTTTTCGTAGGGAACGAAAACAAAACTTGTTTATTTCTTTTTTTTTTACTGTTGCTAAGCCCTACTGGTCCTGAGTTTCAAACCCAGGTGGAAGTCTTCCTTGTCTGGGTTTGCACCTTCCCCCCGTGCACGCGCGACTTTCCCCCCCACAGTCCAAAGAACACGCATATTTTCGAGGTTCTTAGGTGACTCTCAATCATGCGATTGTGATGGACTGGCGACCTGCCCAGGACGTACCTGCCTTTGCTCAATGTCAGCTCGGCTCCAGCAAGCACATGTTTTTTTCACCATCGAAATGAAAGCATTTTTCAGTGAGGTTTGACGGTCATTATCCAGAACTGGCTTGAATGCTTAGCAACATATTAGAAAATAGCTTTCGGCATCGATCACTTGACTCTGTCGTCCAGATTTCTGTGCTCTCCGTGGCTTCGAGGTGCTAATCAGGGAAGCTCTGCGATGACACATATTCTTAACAGGGGAAATCGACAGCAAGAGATTACTGGAACTCAAAATTGGTGTCGCTTCTTGAGCCAAAAGAGGGAATTCTGGGAAGCAACGCCGCATTCAAGTCGGGTCGTGTTTTCCTCGTTCTCGGGAGTCCGTTAAATTGACCCATTGATGTGCGTTTCACAACCGTGGAGGTGGAAGTTACAAGTTCTAACGGTCAGTCCACATATTTTCGCGCTTAGTCCTGGTGGCATCCACTCATGCAGATGGTTTTCATTCGGAGTGCCTCACAATTGAAATATTCATGATTTAGACGTGAATGCAGGGGAGGCAACTTGCAATGTGGTAATACGTCTGCAAGAACATTGGACAAGTCAGGCTGGATATCTGTAGTAGTCGTTTTCAACTAAACACGAACGTGTGCATGGACCAGTCCATACTTTCAAAAAAACCCAATGGTTTACTTTAAATCTTGATAGTGAGGCACGTTTCCAAAGCGCGAGCACCCCGCCCTGCTTTATATGGAAGGTTTTGGTGCCAAGTGGAAGTCGTGCCACCAGCCCGAAAACTGCAAGTCCGGGCTTCGCTCTGATATTTACGAGTACTTCGTGTTCAGCTTGAAAAATATCAACCGCTGAATTTAGAGGAAAGGTAAAGCCAAAGTTTCCGGACTCGGGAATCTTTGACTCGCCTCCGGACGGTGTGAACATTGTGAAGAAACGCAGCAAAACATAGATTACAGCCTTGTTTATATGGATTGATCAGAAGGTGAGTTTAACAGCAGCACATGCTTAACTAGAACAAGTTGCATTTCAGATGCTGTGTGGCACTTTTGGCCAGTTCGACATTCATTCGAGGAGAGCTGGTCCACTAAACCGTCAATAAATTCAGAATCATGTACTGGTTTTCAACAAACCAGGGCCTTTGGAAAGGATCAAGTCCTTTGCGATTGGACCCTGCGTGAGCCAAAGTTGGCTGAAGAGACACACGTTTGGCGCTCTCGGTGTAGGTCTTTAAAAAGGCCCAACGAGTCAATAAATGGTGAAGTTGGATCGTGCCATCACATATTTTGGTGCAAACCAACGCTGGCCAATCAACTGGGTCGGTTCCATTGTTTGCTACAAAACAAAAACATAAAGCTGGCCCTTTGTTGGGAATGAACGCAAAATCTGTGACAACTTTAACCCAACTCGCGACCTACCAAACAAGCTTCTACAAGCCATCAGTTGAGCAAAAAATTTGGCAAAATCACGTTCTAGAATTGCGCAACTCTTCCATGTGTCAAGCACAAAAGCCTTCGACCTTTCTGAGATCAAAACACTCGGAGCGGGCGAAGAGCTCGGCTTAAATCTCCAACGTCAGCGAGGAACCTTCTTTGACAACTGAATGATGACAGGTCTCCTTAAACCCTGGAGGATCTTCAGGCTGCGCTTCATGCACTGGAAGCACCTAAGCCAGGTTGAGGAACGGCCAGTTTGGCTGGATAATAACAGCGAAGACGGATGGAAGCAGTTTCTTCAAACTCAGTGGATCCTCTTTTAATGCTAACCTCATGCCAAGAAGTTTTCATCCGTGAGTGGACTTTTGATTTTTCGTTTTTCCTTTTTAGCCACGACCAGAGCCTTACATAACTCCATTTGAATAAATTGTACCTGTCAAAGCATCAACCACAATCTTAAATCCAATCCCAGCGCTAATTTCCAGCAAATTTCCTCCAATCAAGAAAATAGTAGCCTTCCTTTGGCGAACACTGTGTCTGGAATCTACCAACCAGACTAAACCACCGATACAAGACAAGACTGATTCATTAATCTGTCTCGTTTAACCTTCCCTGTGACTAAATATGTCGAGATGCTGCCATATGATCGGATGATTAGATATTGGCGTTGACACACAGTTTAGGAAAGAATACTTATCGTGGGTGGTACATATCCATTGCCTCACTCTGAAAATGACTTCCTCATGCTGGGGGAAAAGTTTACGCTGTCGAAGAGCAAGACGGACACTCTCGTGGCGATAGAGGAGGTGCGCCACCTGGAGGAAGTGGACAGGTGCACCAGACCTGGAAGGCTGCTGGAAGAAGTGTGTTTGCAAAGAGAGGAGAAAAGTCATCTGGAAGATGGAGTCCAATCTGCTGAGCGACGCCACCAGAGCCACATATGATGCCCCCGATCCCAGTGTGCTGCCTCAGCAGCTCTCAAAGACACCCTGGTGGGCCGGCTTCGCGTCTTCACCCAAGGCCGGCGGACCTGGAGCCGCAACCGAATGCTGAAGTGATGGTGGCTGCACTTTAAGATAAGAGGGGGACCACAGACACAGTCCTCAGAAACCGAGAGTGCCTTTCAGCAACAAACACACTTCATTCGAGGGGGGGGGGGGGAACAGCCGGCCAATCGAGAGCTCCCATACTTGGACTGTGAAATGCAGGAGGACTTCTCACAGGCTCATTTACCCCCCTCCTGTAATTGAAGCAACCAATCTGCGATGTGTTCATCAAGAAGTCCTCAGTTCCATGGCAGCATCCAGCAATTGATGAGGCAAATGAACAGAAAATGTGTGTGTTCAGCGGAGGCAGGTTGCAGCGGCTTTGTAGAGAGTTCCACACTTCCTACACACCCAGCAGCAGAAGGTCAAGGAGATCACTGCGACCTCTGACTGAAGCATAAGGAGGTGGGATGGACTCATGAGGCCTCCAGCTTGATAAACACCCAATGTGACCAGCCTGTGGTGGGCAAGACACCTCCAATCTTACTTTTAAGCAATCCTCTGTCGTCGAGTTGATCGTCAAGGGATGCTTAACACCTTGTCCTAGTCGGTAAACTACATCAAGGGCAGACTAGATGTTAGAACGGCTTGGAATTGCCAAGTTAAAACAGAAACTATCGGAATACGAAGGTCAGACTATATGCCACAGTGTCCCACCAGAACTTCCTCTAAAATCCAAAAGCAGGGAAAGTAGATGATCCGTGCGTGAGGAATGAGTCTTGAGTTGATGCAATAAAACAGCGAATGAGTGACATCTATTAGTGCAGAAAGTAATACAATACAAAGAGATTTCCAGCGTTTGAAATACCAAAGGCTCTTTAGGAAAATGAATAATGACCCCCAAACACCGGAGCTGCTGGCTCCCTGCTTGGTAACATAATGGATACCTTGTGCTGCGATGGCCATCATTAGCCGGGCAACAGTAGAAATAGAGGAATGCCTGTGTGAACCTGTGGACAGAGGGATAATCTGAAGAATGAGTCTGGCGAGAGGGGGCCGGCTCGTATTTCACTGGCCCCTGAATGGCACACTGAGCCGCTATTTGTCTGAGCCTGCGGGGCTCATAATGAACGACACGGTGTTCCTGTTAGGCCAGCGGTATCGGGTCATAGATCAGCGATGTCGGCAACGAAAAAAAAAAAAAACCTCGACTGTCTGGGCTTGGACTTGACTCGGAGTTGGGAGTTTGTTGCTGCTGAGAGGAAACGCTGGAAAAAGTGGAGGAAACCGTAGAGATGCAATTAAAGGAGTGCGAAAAGACACATCCATTGAATCGAGAGTGCATCGCGCTGGCTGACCGGTCGCAATCAACAGGCCGATATCGGGCTACATCAGAAGGGACGAAACACGGCACCGTATAATCGGCTGTTCACGGGGGCGGTTCTGGGGGTCTGTTTGGGGGGCAAAAAATTCATAGGACGGGCCTTCCTCCAACTGGTTCCCATCAACAGTTGCCAAAGAAAATTGACACCAATAAAAACTGTAAATTGCAACAATGTATTTTTTTAGCTCATAATACATCAGGGGTTTTCAAAGTATGAAAGGGTGAGCGCAATGCCTGCTGCGCCCCACCCCCCCACCCCCAATAATCAACCCACACACAAACAAATGCCACTACAAAACATCTTGTAATTGCTTTTATTTTAGAACCATCTCATCTTTTAAAATGACACTTTATCTGAATGAAATGTAACACATTTTAAAACATTTCCTCCCATTTTAATTATTTTATCAGGGTCCTTGTATGACAAATACGCCTTTTTTTTTTTCATTTTTCTCACGATAACAACAACCCCAAACTCATTTTTCAACCAATTTCTCAAACAAACGTTACATCTGAGATTCTGAGTTTAATGTTTGAGCCTCCCCTAAAGTGCTCTGGCGCCCCCTAGGGGAGGCGCGCCTCACACTTTGAAAACCACGTAATACATCATTTTTCCGGTGGGGCCCCTTGAGGGAGGTCTCATACTACCGGCTGTCGTTGGCCATAAACACTGAAGTTGATGTTTGGTGCCACAAAGTCGAAAGTATTGAATATGTTTATTTATATATTTCTTTGTCGAATTGGTAGCTGAAAAAGTTTTAAGCTCAAATTGTGACGCTCACCAAACACAGCGACCAAAAAAACCTACATTTTTACCGTTTCTCCATCAGTCATGGAAGTCTGCGACGAGCCTGCAACCCCAGTGAAGGTGTTACATGACATTTAAGTAAGTGTGATAGATGTACTGTGCCTAAATGTGTACTCGATGGCTAAGACAGTAAAAGGTCTCACCGCTGTTTGAATGTACATGCAGCTCACTCCGGACTGAGGAGGTCTGGGAATATTTGAAATCAAGGTACTAGTGGCCAATCTCACCTTTAAGACCGAACACACAAGGTTTAACAAGAGTCCCTCTGAAAGGCAGACATTTCCTGTCAATAGCAGCTACGTGAGGCCTAAGTTCGGCAGGAACGAGCACACACACCCTCCGTCTATCTCTCAGCATAAACATATGTCTCTCTCTCTCTCCTTCGCTTCTGAATGGAGTCTGACGCAGAGGAGGGAAACCCCACGTGAAATGACTGTTCCTACCTCAAAGGCTGAACATAAATCTTAATTATGGGAAGGCATAGAACATGTCACAGTAAGTATTGAGTCAAAGAGCGGAGGCTATGTAAGGTCGAGGCTTTTGTTTACGTGGGTGGAGGAAAAAAAAAGCACAAATCATTCTTTTTCCAAGTCGCTTTCCAAGTGGATTTGGGCCTGTTCTGATCTCTGACTGCAGTTCCGAAGAAAAGTATCTAAAAGGAAAAAAAAATTATGTTTATGACACCTTTGCCGCACTGCTCAAGGTTGCTCCAAACAAGGAACATCTTATGTTTTAAAAAAAAAAGAATTATGTGTTGTTTCTGTGAGTGCATTTCCACAGACAAATGTCTGAGTTGCTGGTGTAGGGCGCCCCCTAGTGCTGGATGAGAGAAAACCCAATCCAGCAGTTAAGTGTTGGAGAAAGATGAATTTTCCCAATAAGAATTACTCTGCACTTGATTCAGATGACAAAACTGATAGTACAAGGTAGTAAATTTACTGAGTTTGTATAGTTTAATGTACTGCTGCTTCTACAAATGCTGCCGCGAAGAGGACAGACGAATGTTTTTGTTGTATAAGCAGCAACTCAAAACTCCACCTCAGTTGTATTGTGCAGTTATCATCAAGCGGTCAGTTTCTGAATGGCTCACATATCAGTCATGCTCCACACAGACATGGATATCGCCGAAGAATGTCCAACGATTCGGGAAAATGACTCGCACTTATGAGTTTAAGGATTGCTCCGCAGCCACAAAGTCGACAGGATTTCACTCGAAATGTCCTGGCTGACAGCTGATCCAGCAGCGCAACATATCCCGCCACGCAGCGGGCTCCAAGCGGCTCGAATTGAGACGACGGAGTGATTCTCGCGTACCGCTTGACCCGCGGATATCGGCCGCCCGAGGATGAGGCGAGATGCTGCCGGACATTCACACCGATACTCAATCCTCTCGCTGGCAGCGCGGGAGGGCGGCGTGCTTCTTCTCCGTTCGCTCCACGCCGGGATGCCAAGACAAACATGCAGCTGCCTGGCAGCCCTCCATCCCTGTGGGCACGACTGGCACCCGCCACCCTCTGCTTTCCCCCCCCGTGAGGTGACGGCCATGTGTGTTTCGCAGAGCTGCTCGCTTTCATTCTCCTCCCAAGGTTGGGTTTTTCCTTTTTTTTCCCCCTCCTTCCCTTCCTGCTTCTCTGGAATCTCATTCTTAACTGGAAGCAGTCCTGATTGCCTGCCTGTGGCTGCTGCAGCGGGATGGAAGTGGTTTGGGTTGAAACGCTATCAAATGAGGTGTGGAGAGGTGAACTCCGACATATTTCGCCGCCATCGCCTTTTTCTTCTGACGCTGCTTCAGAAAAGTCGAATGAAAAGATCAGTCGCACAATTCAGCCCACACAGAAACTGGCCTCCAGAGCTCAGCTTTGAACAAATAACCTTCGGAATAGAAAACCGCACATTAACGCAAATAACGAACCCAAAACCTTCAAAAAAGTGGCTGCCGATGAAAGATGTCAGGATCAACTCGTCACTCAGAGCGGTCAAATCAAATGACCTGAATATCATTCAATCAATCTCTATAAACATGTCTCTGAATTTCGATGTAAAACATTTAATTTTATAAAAAAGTGCAATGAATATTCATGATGGGAGCTACTTTCTCTCCTCATTAGCTGAAGGTAAAACAAGCATTATGTTGTTGGGCTTTCACTGAAGTTTAAAGCTACTCAAGATGCTGAAGTATCACTCAGAAGTCTTTCAGTGCTGCTCACAGTGGTTCGTTCCAGGATATTAATCGACGTTTGCTGCTTTTTCATGTGAATACATTTCAAATTGCTCTTCAGACGCGTTATTTTTTCCACCATGAATAACTTCTGAAGCTTTCAGCAGGTTTAATAAACCAACTGCGAGCTTGACTTCCATGTAAAACAATGCAACAAGGCTGGCCTTCGTTGTTCCTTTACGTGGAAATTGCTGCCATCTGCTGTTCACTTTCAGTATTGCGCTTTATTGTCTCACTTGGAACAGTTCCTGAACCCTGAGGACTCTCTTGGGATACTTTAAAGTGGCCCTATTTTACACATTTTGGACGTCTTTGTCCACAATGTCAGAAATTCATCAAGCTCTTTTTCTCAAACACCGTATTTCATTATATTTCGATCGTCTCCTTCAGC
>JASSRZ010000011.1:19384318-19395921 GCA_032164315.1 Malacoctenus gilli | reverse complement strand
TGAGGCTCTTCCGCATTAAGCCCCACCCCTACAAGATGCAGGACGCCTCTGATTGGTTAACTGCTGGCAGTTAGAGACGCTGTCCAATCACTGAGCCCCTCCTCCCTCGTGACCTCAGTGGAAAAACTGATGTGAAAAAAACTCCCTGAAACAGACCGTTTCGACCACCAACGAAACTGAATGGAGAGGCCCACTAGGGGGCGCTGCTCACTTGTCTGAATGAGCTTTCATCACTATTACACTGTGAATAGCTGAAAAAAAGTCGAAATAGCATAACAGGGCTCCTTTAAGCTGAGTGATCCGATACTTACACCGTCTTAAAAACCTACATTTTTGACTAACTTAACACAAGAACATTAATCGTGCCTTCCTTTTTCATCACCCTTAAGATAATATCCATTTTTAACATCCAACTTGATCTTCGGCAGTTGATTTAAGAAACGTCTGCTCCATGACATCACTTTCTAAATATCTTTATTTATCAGTACTGAAGTAAAGATAACGTGAAAAAGCAAAAGGCTAAATTTAAACATTAAAACAGCCTCTATTTTGTTCCTTAGATGATGTGGATGTTTTGTTGGGAGAAGTCCTCAAGGTGGCGCTATTCTCCCACATTACTGAAGATCCTCCCAGTGGATCCAGAGAGTAAAAGACTGAACACTTACTGCTCCTCGCATCCCGCTTCGCTACATAAAAGAGGCCGCGGGTCCGTCCGCCACGGCAGGCAGGAACCTTTGAGGTTCCGGCTGAACCTCGGGACTCATAGTTTATTCATCATCATGAACGGGTGTCGGTGGAGGCGCTGGGCTTCGGGCCCCATGTGTACGCCGATGATTGATGGTGAGATCAACTGTGGATTATTGATCTGCTGCTACACATAGATACGCCGCTTTCCCCCTCCCCTGTCAACTGCGTCCTCCATCCCCCCCCCCTGGGAGCCGCTGACCCTGGAACAGCACGCCACCCTGCAGCTGCAGCGTTACTCGGCCGCTGTTACGATTCATGTTTAGCACGAGAGGAGGGAATCTCAAGTGTGAGGCGTATAAATAGATACGTGATTCAGGTCACGGCTTTCGTGATTTAGTCAAGAAAAATATCCTGTTTTTCGGGAAATTAAATATTCATGAGGATCTCTCAATGTTCACACAAGGAAGGCTCACGTCATATCGACGCAAGTGAGTGACAAGAACGGACTCGGTCAATAATTATCACCGTATAATATCTATAAATCGCAGCTTGTTTTTAATGTGTTGCAGCGAAAGGACACCAGCTGAACCGTCTCAATAATAAATGATCGTTGTGTTAAATCAAATAAATGAAGCGAGGATAAAAAAGTAAAATAAATAAGAAAAATTTTTAAAAATGATAGAAATAAAAAAAAGAAGTCACTCCAGTTGAATAAAATAGCATTAAAATGCAAAAAATGATTCGAAGCAGAGGAATAAATGAATAGATCAAGTAAAAAACCACAAAAAGGTAGACGGCTTTTGTTGCCAGTTGGACTGAAAGAGCTTTTTAGCGGGCTCCACTTCGGGAAAATTGGTAGAAATGTTGGCAACTTTGTCCTTCTGATTGACATTCAGCGGTTTCATGCATTCATGTCACCGATGGATGAATCCTCTTTTAAAAAGATGAGATTCTGGGCAATTCTTACTGCCAAAAACAGCCAATTAGATTAAGTCACATCAAAAGTAGCTGATTTCTTGCATACTCCAAATACTTACATCCTATAAAGCTCCAGTAATGTATCTTTTCTAGTGATCTAATGTATTATTTTTGGATTTGAATGTGAAATTGTGTTTCAAAGGCCTGGAAGGCGACCTTAATTGACCTATTTGTGTATAGAAATACATCCCCAATGCACGTCCCAGTGTCCATTCCTCCAAGTACCTCTTAGTACACATAATACACACTGAAGCTCATTACACATGTGTAATAATTATTATTGATTGAATGAGCAAGATTTAACTCAAGACGACAGCGTTTCCACGGACAGTAAGTGAACTATCGATTCCTTCCGACATCAACCCATAAGCTGCCACGTCACATTAATCATATCACCGTCGGACAACTCTGACGAGTCGATATCGTGTCTTCGCAGGCGTGCCAGCCGCTGCCTGTCACGGCGGTTCATAACCCGTGTAATGAGCGCAGGTGATTCATTGGGGAGGCAGCGAAAAAGCAGCGCGAGCGGAGGAATCGGAGGGGCCTGCGGCGCCGATAAGGGGCCCTCCGATCGGCCCCCCCGTCGGAGGTTTTCCTCACCCTCGGAGGTTATGATAAGGTGAGCAGAGGATTTGCCGAGTGGCTTCTCGCCTGGCATTGTTTTTCTTGTTTCCCTGCTTCTCCTGTAACGCTGGCAGAGGTACTGAGCTTTAATCCCCCCCTCCCCCCCCTCCCTCCCCCTCGGTTTTTTTTTTCCCCCTCTCCCTCCGCCTGGCAAGGTGAGGATAAGTGCAAGGTAACAGCCCGGGGATGATTTCAAGAGCGTGATCCGCTATCTCTTACAGCAGCAAGCTCAACACCACCGACGTTAGAGGCAAACGAGACGGCGGCGAAACCTTTTTACCGCCCAAACACAAAGGTTAAAAGTCTCACAAGTGAAAGGCGCCTGGATCCCCGCTGGTCACGTTTTGCATTTCACTCCCTGAAGTGTATTTCCAACTCTTATTTTGCATTTTCACCAACACGAACCGGCCGAAAATCAAAAGTGCAGTCGGTCAGTTGCATGTAATGCCACTTTGTGCCTTGGGGGGGGCAGCAATGAGTCACTGAGCTACTGCCTTTTCCTCAATTTTGGATTGTTTATAACATTTTATCAGACTAGATGCTGTAAATAGAAGCGCAGCATTGCTGTCGTTTGCTCAAGGGTGACGAAAATGCAGCCACAGGCCGAATCCGCCCTACTTTATGGTTTTACGTGTCCCAAAGAACGACGTTTAAACTGCAATTTCCTGCGAGAAAATCGTATTTTTCTCTGCCGTGGAAGATTTGAGCACACGAACAAGCTGGATTGAAGTAAATTCCGATTGTTCTGTTGAAATTTTCCACCGCTCATCCTTTTCCTGACGCGAAAATTCGACTGAATTTCAAACAGTCGATAAATAACCTCCTCACACAAAGTAAAAGCTTGCAGAGGATTTACATCGAGAGAATCATTGTCTATTAAAACACCTGCGTTCTGTATAATGTCGCGACGGCAGCGCTCTTGTTATGCGGCGCAGGCACCCGTGTTCGTGATTTATGAGGCCATTTGGTATCTGATTTCATGCATATTGTATGAAGCTGCAACATAATCGGATTGCGTCCACGTATTCTGTTGTTATAGCCATTTATTTTTGCTGAGAGGTGCTTAAACCTCTCAGAGTGCGTCGAGCAAGTTCAACGAACGGGAAAAGAAAACTGTTTTCAGACCGAAAGCCTTCATTTCGACCTCCGTGCGCTCAGCACGACGCTGGAAGACGCCGTTTTTCCCGGGTTGCGTCGATAAAAACACCGCCACGAAGACAACCGAGGCATAAATCACAACATGCTTCTTCGGCCTTGATCATTTCAGCCCTTTGTGTTCTCGGTTTTTCTTCCAAGGTGAAGCTGGAGACTTACAAACCGGGTGGATTTGACCCGTGACCGGTCTCTCCCATTAGCGGGGACAATTTGCGGCAGGAATCCGTCGTACATCCTCGCCGGGCCGACAGTCCGGCTGATCAGCACTCGATTTCCTGCTCCCAATTTCACAGGGGGCCTGAGCGCTTTACTCCAGCGCAGACAGGCCCTGAGAAATGGCAGCCGGGCTCGTTTCCATCGATCACGGCGCCTCTGCGGAGGGAAACATCCCCGCCTGACGCTGCCAAGCGCGTTGGAATCGAGAGGAAATGAGCTGAAAAGTGTGTTTTCTGCCGCACGCTCGTAAATGAGCGCCGTGGCGTTCCTGAGCCGCCCCCCCCCCCACAGCACAACAAGGCGGCCAATCACAACAAACAGGAAGGAGTCGAGGAATCGTGCGTGTCTGCCCAACCGAAGCGCCGTAGCGTCGCGAAGCTCTGAGGAACTGGCATGCGATGGGTCCACAGGCGCTGCGGCACACATGCAACATGGAGAGCATCTGCGCTCGCATGTTCCCGCTCTCGTTTCCGAGACGCTCCGTGTATTTTTTCCCCACCGTGACGGAGCGGACGGCGGCCGAGCGCCTCGCCTGCTCAACTGCGTTTCTGCGAAACCCCCTCAACCAACGCTGGCAAGCCGGCGCAGGACGAAATCTTCGAACATGCCAGCGGGCAACTTGGCCATGCCACGGGATGGATGTCAGGGTCTTAATTGGATTTTCTGTATTAGCTGATAATTGTTGGCCAGCTTCCCTGGCTAGGGGGGGTTAGAGATGTGTGTGTGTGTGGGTGTGTGGGTGTGTGGGTGGCGTTTGCGATGATGAACGAGATGTGCGAAGAGAGCGCCCGGACCGCCTCGCGGGTCCGCGTCGTGCTGCCGGGAGCTGATCTGGGATGTATTTGCTTGTAAATCAGCCTCTTGGCTCCGTCAGTCTCAACGGCTCAGACGACGCAGACACAAGGCCGGGAAATAAATACAGCTCGCCGCCAGTTGATGCTTTAATAAGTTAAAAACATCGATTGAAGAGTCCATTTAAAAAAAACAAAACCCTAAACAAAGTTTGTTTTTTTGGTTTAAATGTGAAGAAGCCATTAAAGTTCTTTAAAGTGCATTTGGAAAATGACTTTGTGGATGGTAAATTGAAGACTTTGTTCTTTATTAACCCTTTCGAACCGACGCTTGAGGCCCCCTGAGAGGTCCGTTTGGGGTCCCAGAGTGTAAAATACGAAAGATCTTCATTGGAGCTCAGCAGAAAGGAAGGTATGAAGCGGTTTCCAGCGATTTAGTCCAGTCAGAAGTTCAAGTTTGGCCAAAAGGGAGAGAAGAAGCGACAAAACCCGGGCGGCAGGCGACAGAATCCACAGTTACTCGGAAGGGGTTACGTCGAGGTCGTCTGTCGAAACCGACGCTCTGCCAGAAGGACGGACGTCTCCGTCGCACGTCGTCGAAGGAGCGTTTATCGTGGGTCAAGCGGACAGAAGTTCCCGTGAGTAAAAGCGAGCGTGACAGTCCGCTGAACGTTTGCCAAACCCGTTTGAAAGGCCTCCGAGAGCGCAAGGACGCCGACCGAACGCCGACTGCTCGTGTCTCTCATGTACAGTTCCTGGACAGTCCTTCAAAAGTTCCTCATGATGAGCGTGAGCCAGATTTGACCTCAGTGGACCGTGAATTGGCCGACCTTTACGGGGCTTTGGTGTCTCGGAATATTCCCGTTTGGAGCCTTTTCACCCACTTCGTGACTGCGTTTTGGTGAAAAGGAGCAACGAAAGTGGTGCAAAATGCAAAAAGCTAATAAAAACAACGCTTCCTGTCACAGTCACGGTAAATTGATGGAGCGGCGGCTCCATTATTCGCCCTTCACGGGGGCGTAATTGATGTCGCAGGTACAGACGACCTCTGGCAGAGACATTTGTCACGGCGGCGCAGGGACGTCCGTGCCATTGATTCACGCCGCAAAATTAAACACGATCAATCTGCTTTTGACTGCGCGCATCACAGCTGCGTCTGCGAACGCACGCGTGTCTGCGGACGTGCCGCTTTCCTTTAAGTGTGCTCGCATGCGCGCGTTGTCATGCAAACAGCTGCACATTTGCATTTTTAAGCGCCGCGGCGGCCGTGTGACGCCGGGAAAACGTGCCAGGTGTGTTGATGCACTTATGCACGAGCTGGTGAACACGTATGAAAAAAAAAAAAAAGTTGCGGCACTTCAAAGGCGACAAAGATACAACACACTTAAAGAGCAGCGACCCGGAAAACGTTTTCCCAGCGTAACCGTGACGACGGGAGATCAAGAGCAAGTGGTCAAACCGAAAGAACGCACCGAAAGGGTCTGATCTGGGATCAGAGGTGGAGTTTGCTTGGACTTCCTGTCAGATTTGACCTTAAAGGCTCTTTCAGAGGTAATACGAGGACAAAAATGTTGCGTTGGGACGATCGTGGATCACCAGATGTGTGAAGTTGGCGTCTTGACCAAAGCACACAGATTACGTAAAGGATTTTTTTACTTTTCGCTTCGAGAATTCGGGATACTTTTCTTTGCGTGTGATGTCAAACAGGATGTTAGTCCTCAAAAGACTCCCCAAAATAAAAGCACCGTCTGCTTGTGTGAGCGAATCAGGCCCAGAGCGTTTCCAGCTCGGACGAGATCCAAACTCGAGACGAACGCCGGCTGGAGGAGAGATGAGAGGCGGCGGCGGCGGCGAGGCGCTTCGCTGTCACGCCGCCCGGCAGCGCCGTCCAGCCGTGGCTCCATCAGAAGCGGGCCCCCCCCCCCCAGCGGGCCAAAGGGGCCGAGAGTCCGCGGTGACCCGCAGACTCTTTGGCCCCTTTGGGGCCGGCCGGGACGGGGGGGAAGACAGCGCGCTGCCGAGGGACTCTTGACTCAGAGCTGCGTGTTCGGGCTGACAACCTTGTTTTTTTGGCTTAAAGAGCACGTCTGCCAGCGAGGAACGGAGCTTGACTCATCGTCCAAGACGAAGTACGACTGCGAGCCAAACGGCGCCCGTGAAGGGATGACTGAGAAATACGTTTCTCGTGGTTTCACTTAAGTCTCCGTCAGCAGGGTCCAGCTTTGAATGCGACACAACTTCCCTGCTTCACCGCTCACCTCAGTCTGAACAAGAACAATTAACGTCAACCTGCTCTGCAGCAGCCTGCTAACGAGCCGCTCGTTAAGTCCAGGTGTGTCGGGGCGGGGCCTGAGGAAGCCGGCCCTCCAAGACCGGAGCTCGACAGCGCCCCCTGTAGAGCGGGCGTGGGCAACGCTGGTCCCGGAGGGCCGCAGCCCAGCGTGTTTTTCACTGCGTTCCTAATCCAGCACACCTGAATCTCGTTAACGGCTGATAACGAGCGGCTGATAACGAGCAGCTTTTTTGCAGTCAGGTGCGTTGAGGCTGGGACACATTGAAAGCATGCAGGGCTGCGGCCCTCCAGGACCAGGGCCAGGGCCAGGGCCAGGGCCAGGGCCAGGGCCAGGGCCAGGCCCAGGCCCAGGCCCAGGCCCAGGCCCAGGCCCAGGCCCAGGCCCAGGCCCAGGCCCAGGCCCAGGACCAGGACCAGGACCAGGACCAGGGCCAGGAGCTGTGAAAAGAAAGAATATCATCCATTCTGCTTTAATCGCCACATTGTCTTATCGTCCACTCAGTTGGAAAATTGCTTGTGTGCGTTATGAAATGGAGGGTTGCAGATATTGTTCAAGCTGGTAAAACCACCCCAGAAACCCCCCCCCCCCCCCCAACCCACTTCGCTCAGACGTCCAGCGCGTCACCTGCGAGATCTTCATTTATCCGCCAGCGTGTCGCTTTCAGAAACCTGTGTTTTCCGCTTGTTTTCCACTTAACCCCCGGCGCTGTTGTCTGCAAACCCGCATTGTCTCATAATTGCGGCGCGTGTGAGTAATTGCCTCGCGCTCCGCTGCCGCCGCCGCCGCTGTCGCGCACCAAACAATTTCAATCAGGCACTCAACAATGGAGCGCCGGAGTGTGTCCAGTCTTCTCCGTCCACTTACCGGCGGAGCTCCGTGCGGAATCCAAATCGCGAGTCCTGCATTATTTAGGCAGCCAGACGACGGACGAGAGGGACGCGAGACGCGGAGACAGAAGGATACAATCAAGCCCGCAAGTGAACCGTGACCCCGGCCGGCGGCGTGCGTCATCCTCGTATTAAGGGATGACAAAACGTTAACCAGCTGCTGCTGCTGCTGCGGCGCCGCCGCCGCCGCCACGTTCAACTCGAGTCTTGTGCAAACCCGAGCCTGATCCGGCAGAGCAAACATGAGGATAATTGCAATTTGAATGTCAAATAAAGACGCAACAGAGACCAAACGGGTTCAGGTCGCCGCTTCGGAGGTTGTCAAAGAAAATCATGATAATTGACCTTCTGGAGCAAAAAGAATGGCCCAGCGCTTTTATTTTGAAGGACGTTTTGTTCTACAGCATTATTTTACTGGGTAGGTTTGACTAAACAACTGGATTGTCTCGCGAAACAGTTTAGTTTGTGACTTGCAGACCCTCCATCGACCCCGAGCACCTCCCTCTGACTCTGCCTTGCGGGCGGGGGGGGATTTGTTCCTTCAAAACAAAGTTCAAAGACGCAAGTTTCTCCCCCCGGAGACAATTTAGCCGGCAATTACGCCGCCGTCACGACGTACCTGGGAAAACCGATCGAGTTGTGCAGCGACTTAATTACTGGGAGATAAGATTGCGTTCGAGAGCGCCTCCAATTATGGGAAAAGATCTTTATTAGGCAGTTGTAATGAGACTTTTAACTGCTCAGAGGGTCAATTAGAAACACGGGATGTCAGACATCTGTTGTCTCTTCGACTAAAGGCAGAGCTGCAGAAATTGGACGTCACCCGGTCCGGTTCGGTGTCCTCAGGTCTGAGCCGGATCGAGCTTTTTATGGCTTCAGAACGAGACGGGAATCCGTCAGGATTTGTGCTGGAAAAATTGAAGGAAAAGAAACACAAAAGGAGGGGAAAACGGGGGCCTGATGAGACGCAGGTGAAACCAATCGAGGTTAACGAGCGGGTGAGACGCAGGAAGGGGAGGAGCCACAAGAAGGACCAGAAACGAAGAAACTTCAACGTAACGGACATTAAATAAAGAAAAACAATGACAGGAAAACAGTGAAAAGCAACAGAAAATACAAGAATACGGAGCGGAATCACGGAAGCAAAAATGAAATCCAAAAAGCTCTGACGGAACACCGAGAGAAAGAGACACAATGAGACACTCCTGAGGGACGGGCGCTCGGGGACGGCGCGAGAATCTCAGAGCAGAGCTGCTCCGGCTTCCTCCCCAAATGAGGTATTACGGGCACGTTCAGCGGGGACGAGGCCATCAGGCAGGCCGCGGCGATGATGGAGTGATTACATCTCCACTCTGAGCTGTAAGGCTTCTCAATCACCCGGGAGGAAGTGGGAGAAATGGCCGGGGGACGGAGACATCTGGCCGCTCTTCGCTCCGGCTCGAACCTCAATTCCGGAGACGAAGCGGCACGTAATTCGACGGGTGAATTCCGGCCCGCTGCTTTGCGGATTTTGAAGGGAGTCGCGGTCAGACGAAGGTGTGCGTTGTCTTTTTTACGTCATGGTTCGTGCAAAACAGCAAGTAAATTTGAGACTCTCTTCTTCTTTGAGGCCAAAACTGGACGCCAGACACCATCGCTGCTCATAAACAACAGCGCAAGAGACGGAGTGGCTGCGGCCGTGCCGATTGGTCGTTGGACGAAGCAGCTGCTTCCTTGCGAACACTTTTCAATGGCGCAGAACCAGATGGAGTTACAGGTGAGAACCATCTGGCCTGCTGACAGCGTCATAAAACGTGCCCGAAACGGGAACTTTTTGATCGCGTCGATATTCCGCGCCGGCATCCTCAGCTTTCCCGTGCGTCTTCGTCCGAGTGTCTCCTGCATGTCTTTATCAGCCAGAGGACAGGTGGTGCTGACACACATCTCTGTTTCCTCCGTGTCTTTTCGGACTGAAGAAATCTCATCATCTTCTTCTTCTTCTGCGTGCGAGAGTCTGCGGTGACGGATGAGAGCTTTGACTGAAAGAAAGAAAGAGGGGAATTTGTCGAGGTGTGTGCGTGTGCGTGCGTGCGTGCGTGCGTGCGTGCGTGCGTGTGTGTGCGTGTGTGTGCGTGTGTGTGTGTGTGTGTGTGTGTGCTGGCGTCTTCGGCCGCTCCCTGCATCACTGGAACTCATATTTCACCTGTCAGGATCTGTCATCTCCACTGCTGTCACACCCGTCCCTGGAGCCCATTGTCTCCCCGGTGTGTGTGCGTGTGTGTGCCTGTGTGTGTGTGTGTGTGTGTGTGTGTGTGTGTGTGTGCTGAGGTAATAATCCTGTGCCAGACTTTTAGAGCAGCTGCCGCTTGCTTTATTCTTCTTAATAAAGGAGGCGCGAGCGGACGGAGGCTCCCATATGATCAGGTCACTACATCATCATGACTAATTCACATTTCATTAAATCGATCTCATGTATAATGCGGCCGGAGAGATATTGTATTAAAACTTTATGGATGCGCATCTAATGGCCGCGCTCGCCTTTCATGCCCACCGTGCGCTTCTTAATTACCTTTTCATAAGAGGAGGAGTGTTTCAGCGCCGGCAGTCGCGGCAGCTTCGCTCTCGCGCTGTGCGACGACCTCAAACCTCCAACCGGACAAGTCTTCTTTGTTTGTTTTTTTTGGCGTCGTTATTTTGGCGTCAAAACATCAGCCTGATTTCCGGTTTGAAACTGAGTCAGATTAAAAGTCCGTCGCGATAAATTATCTTCGTTTTCACGCCGGATGATTCCCTTCGTTGTCCTGAACCGTCGGCGCTCCGTAGCTCCTCCCTCCGTTCGTCTCACCTCTTCATTTAACCCCGATTGTTTCCACCTGTGTCTCATTCGTCCCCCTTTGTTGCGTCGTCAGGTCCCCCCATCGTCCTCATACCCAGGATCTGCATGCTGGTGCAGCGGTTCGCGCTCCCACCTCACAGCGAGATGGTCCCGGGTTTGAACCCGGGTGGGGCCTTCTTGTGCGCTCTCACGGATTGATGTCTCTAAATTGTGGATGTGTCTTCCCGTGATGGACTGGCGGCCTGTCCACCCGTCCTCGGCCCTATTTGTCCCGTGACGTCGAAACGAGACAAGAAACAAAATGGAGAGACGGCAAAAACGCTCAAACAGGCACTGACGATGATCGGAGGAGGAGAAAATCCCCCTCTGGCCTCGTTTTTTCTCCACCGAGTTGGAGGTGGAGACGGTCTGATGGTGGCCTTTGCGCTCCAAACGGAGCGGAGACGCCGAGTCAGCGCCGGCGAACGTGCGTGCGTGCGTGCGTGCGTGCTGCAGGCTCACCGTGCCGTGCGGCCCCCCCCCCCCCCCCCGCCCCCCCTCCAACAAACTGGGCCAGGCTGGGGGAGCTTAATTGCAGCCGCCTGCTGCGTTCGTTCGGAGGAACCGCAACCTCATTCCAGCGCCGCCTCGTTGGGAACGTTCGGTCGCGATCCGCCGAAGGTGACGCCATCTTTCCTCCGGGGGAATCCTCGGAGGCGGCGCTTTCGCCCGTCAACGTTCCGGCCGTTTCGCCGCCTCGCCAGACGCACCAGCTTCCTTTTCCGTGGGAGTCTTTACGACTCAAGTTTATATCGAAGCATATAACGAGGCGTTACAAACACACTGTTGATGATGCGCCGAGCCCCCGAAAGAGACGCTTTTGGAAACGGTGTAAAAGAGGGGAGGAATTAATATTCAGCGCTGAGCCACAACCACTCCTCCATAATGCATATCATGAATATATTCTCCAACGGAGAAGGCGGTAATGACATGCAAAGGGATCTACAAATGAACCAAAATAGATCATCTGGCCCTGACACATTTTCTCCTCTCTCGGCTGCGTCTGTCGTCGCCAACGCAGCAGCCGCCATCAAAGGACGCGCCTTTGGGCGGCGAGGCCGGCGCGGGTTCGAGCGCGGCCCCTCGGTCAGGTGCCGCCGCCCGGCGGGGGGGGGGG
>JASSRZ010000011.1:19294391-19308820 GCA_032164315.1 Malacoctenus gilli | reverse complement strand
ATTATTATTATTATTATTATTGTTATTATTATTATTATTATTATTATTATTATTATTATTATTATTATTATTATTATGATAAGTCGCTGTGTAACCACATAAACCACGTATGAGCTGCAGAATTTGACCTGCCTCAAATGGAAACAGCAGGGGGCGCTCGTTCCCTTCGCATCCACAGTGAAGCCTCATTTGAGTCTCACTTTTTCAGCATTTTAAGACCTTTTTAATTCCCGCCCGAAGGGTCTCTTTTTGTGGTGGGGAACGAAGATAATTTGCAGCTGGCTGTCGATCAAATTCCTGTATTTCTCTGCGTGTTTTCATCACAAACGGTGATTCAGATTTCCGGATTTAACGGCGCAAAGATGCAGAAACGTTCAACAGCCAAAGAAAGAAAGAAACAGACTTCTTCCTTCCAAGTATTTCCATCACAAACCTTGATAATTTTAATTTAATTCCTACTTATCGACTGGCCTTTCGTGTCTCTGCCAGCACAGGGGCCCCATGTGGCCCCGGGGCCCCACAGGTCTGTTTTGCACCGTTAAATGTTCCTTTTATTGAAAGGGTTAAAAGGTTCTGTTTAAACGAGCGTCACCTGAGTCCCGCCGGCGCGGCTGAGGGTGAACGTCGGGTGAAACCGTCGCACAAAGGGAGGAGAGAAAGCTGGTTCCAGCCGGTTGTCACGGCGGTAATCTCGCCCGTCTCACCTGCCGCAGGTAGTAAACAAGCCGGACTCCTCCCTGATCCCGCCGCCTGGCGCTCCACCGGCCTCCGTCACACCCCGGGCGATTAGCGCGCCTGCGAGGCTGGCGGAGGAGACGAAAAGGTCACGGCGAGGAGCCGAAAAACATCCCGCCGAACGTGACGCGATGTCAGCCGACCGACTGCAGGGTTTCTGCTCTGAATCTGCGTAAAATCTCTTCGCCTGCAGGTGGAATTACTTGAAAAACTTCCTCCTCGTGTGTATTTCAAGTTGCCCGTCAAAAACACACGAAAGTATTTCGCTTCTCCCCTCAGGAAAAAAACACGTCTGATCTTACGGGACAATATAACCGAAGCGTTTCAGACCGACAACACTGAACGCAATCTCCGCTAATAAAACAATGTTGACCTCTGGTCATGTGACATAACTGCACTCAAGCTTTATGGGCGACCCATAACGACACTTTATGCAACTCTTGTGTGTGTTTTTGTGCCCTGAATTGGCGTCAAAGTGCAAGACTTCCTCCTTATCTGAAGGTTTATATTGAAATAGGTCGTTCTCATTCTGTCTGGACATTTAATTCAAGGAAATGAGTATAAAATTGGCGTTTCGCCGTCAAAAGAAGACGAGGATTGTTTAAAAAAGGCACCTGAGAGCTCGCAGACCTCCTGCAGCCTCCATTTTTTCACCTTCTGCAGGTAAAATCAATCATGGCTTCATGACAACAATTAAAGAGATAAAACTCCAAATAAACACCCGTCCTGGATCACAGATTGGTGATTCGGGCGACTTTATCTTATCGTTTGAGGAGCAGAAAGGAGAAACTTTGACCTCTGACCTCTGGCACTGCAGCGCTGCAGTCCAGCTGCATGCATGCGTCTCCTCCTGACGTCTTTCTGCAGCTCCTTTTTGCTTTGCACGTTATTTTTCCTTCACCCGCAGGAACGATTCCCGGTTCCGACTTCACGTCCAGCCTGCGGAGACCAAACCGCTTCCCTTCGGCGTCCCGTTTTCCGCTTTCCCAACATCAAAGCGCCGATTCTCCCGAATCCGAATCTTCTCCAACGGGAGAATTGTGTCACAAAAGCGCGAGTTTGCCTGCGTGCGCGAGGCCCTGTTGTGTGTTTTGTGTATGTTGCCGCGCGTCTGTTGGAACCGGCTGACAGCTGATCTTCTTATGAGCTTTGCCGGAGGTGCCGGGCGTCATGCCTGGATAAAGCGGCGGCGGCGGCGTGCTGCGCCGCGGCGCTCTGACCCACACCGCTAATCTGAACAGGTCCCAAACCGGTTCGAGGGCGAATCTGCTGACGCTGGCACTTTCTCTGAGGCGTTCTGACCGTCACAGACGGATTTCACTGCTTCGCATCTCACGTGAGAAGATGCACACAATGAAAGCGGTCAGAATTCATCATTTCATCAACATCATGTTGCCTTTTTGCAGCTAATTCACAGACTGGACGACTGAAGCAAAGTTTTGCCTTAAAAAAGTGGTAAAAATGAATTCATACAAATGTAATTAAACTGGAAAATCTACTGGATTTGCTGTGTTTGTGTGGAAAACAACAACACTGGACTGTGGATTAGATGTGAGATTAATTTGGGTTTAGAAAAAGATTAAAAAAACATTTTTATCACATGTCGGATCAAAAAGAAATTCAAATTATAATGTAAAAATGTCACAAAAAATCGAATTCATCATTAAATAATTTTAAATATTTCTAAAGAATAGAAAAATAACAAAAAGGTTTGGAAGTAAAAACAAACACAATAAAATAAAATATAAAATGTAAAAATAAATAAATAAATAAATAAATAAAAGAAAAGAAACAATAAAAATAAAATACAATAAAAAAATTTAAAATAAAATAAAATAAAATAAATAAAATCTTCCTCTGGAAATTATTAAAAACAAAATTGTTCAAGGAGGAGAAATAAACAAGAAGTGTTGACATTTTTTAGCTTTTGTTGAATGATTAATAAATGATTTTGTTCTCCAGGAACCATGAAAATATAAAGCGCCATTTTAGCCGTTTTGTGAACCAAGATGATGCTCAAAAAGTCTCACCAACGTTCGATCACCGAACGCTTTCAATAAAGTCCTCTCCGATTAAACGCCTGCAGCTCAGTCTGAAGCACGTCGGTGTTTTTGTCCCTCCTGGTTTCTGTTTATCGGAGTCGAAATGTCAGCCGCTTCGCCGCTTTAACTCTGCTTCCACTCTGTGCTCGAAGTCTCCCCCGCGCTCCTCCAGTCTGTTTATGTTCGATCCAACTCGCCCCGAACTCTGAGCGGGCGTTTCCATCTCACGCTGCCGGCAAAACAGATCCGTCCTGCTCGGCGCGAAACATCAGTCGGCCTCTTGTTTATCGGAGCACGGACGCCGTTCATGTAACGAGGGCGTATGTTGGGAAGTGTGTGTATAAATACTCGGCCTGCTGGACGCAGACCTCCACCGCTGACCCCATTAGGAGGCCTCCCACCGCGGCGGTCAGCACATGGCCGCGCCTTCGCCAGAGGCCGCCGCCGCCGCATCAGGAGGGAGGGGGAGCTGACCGGGAGTCTTCGTCGCCGACCTTCGCGGCCTGACGGCCACACGCTGCCCAACGCCGGGTATCAAAGGGAGGCTGATTACAGGCCGAGATAAACACACGCTCGCACATCACAGGAGGAGGAGGAGGAGGAGGATGAAGCAGCGCTCTCAGAGCTCCTGAAGGTCGGGATGGGTTGTGTTTTTTTTCGTAACTGCGCAGCTGCAAGACACCAAAAGAAGTTGCACTTATGTAACCTGCAGGAACCACAAATATTACCCGTTGTCTTCGCTAC
Organism: Malacoctenus gilli; assembly: GCA_032164315.1. Lineage (NCBI taxonomy): Eukaryota > Metazoa > Chordata > Actinopteri > Blenniiformes > Labrisomidae > Malacoctenus > Malacoctenus gilli. The sequence goes on along the minus strand of JASSRZ010000011.1, from coordinate 19,305,299 downwards.
TGTTCCTCCGCTGGAGCGAGGCGACGCTTCAAGTACACATGCTGGTATTTCCAGTGTCAACAGCCTCCGTCTGATACATTCTGTCGACAGCAACTATGTAGCAAGTGTTTCCCAAACTTCGTAGCGTCGGTGCAGTGGTCTGCTTGCCTTCCTCACGGCGACAAGACCCTTGGTTTAGGTCCAGGAGCTCAAGTTTTCCTGCACGGCCTGAGCATGTTGGACTGAAATTAAATTTAATTTAATTTAATTTAATTTAATTTAATTTAATTTAATTTAATTTAATTTAATTTAATTTATTAAACTAAACTAAACTAAACTAAACTAAACTAAACTAAACTAAATTAAATTAAATTAAATTAAATTAAATTAAATTAAATTAAATTAAATTAAATTAAATTAAATTAAATTAAACTAAACTAAACTAAACTAAACTAAACTAAACTAAACTAAACTAAACTAAACTAAAATTAAATTAAATTAAATTAAATTAAATTAAATTAAATTAAATCAAATGAAGAAAAAGAAATAAAATAAAATAAAATAAAACAAAATGAACTATATCTTTTAAAAAAAAACCAAAATAAATAGGTAGTTGCACAAAAAAAATATGAATGGATTAATTTAAAAAAAAGAAGAAAATAATTGAAAATTTAATCAATACAATAGAGTTAAAAAAAAAACAATATTAAAAAATGATGTATACAAACTAAAGAAAACATCACAAACTGTGTCAGTGTCAAGTCAAACGATCAATGCAACATCAATAAAAACTGGTTTGTTGTCTACAGCAGAGTTTTGAAAGGCTTCACGCGCAAAGATAAAATTCCTCTCAGCAATCGCTCCAGTTTATTACAAAGCAAACAAAACATGCTGGTTAAGAGGACACAAATCACACACCAACACACAGCTCTGTGAAGGTTTGATGGTTTGTTTCGGGGCAGCGGTTTTGTTTCTGTCCAACGCGCAGAGAGACAGACAGCGTCTCCGACAAAGTGTCTCTGCAACGAAGCGCCGACAACAACAACAAGCAGGAAAAGTGTCAGCGTGACGCTGGAGGACTTTGAGGACAGTTCAGTTCAGGTGTGTCAGTGTGTGTGTGTGTGTGTGTGTGTGTGCGTGCGTGTGTGTGTTTTGAGAGCGCAGTGATCTGATGTTGCTGCCAGATAAGCGCCGCTGGTAAATGATGCACATGCCATCAGCAGGGAACAAAGCGCATTGTTCCTCCTCAACAATTACCTGGATGTCTATTATGTGTCTGGGCCTGATGAACTGACCCTGGAGCAGCTGCCCGACGCATCAGCGGGCGGCCCGGAGTGTGACCGCGGCGGCAGCGGCGGCGGCGCGGCCGCACATCCGCTCCCCCGCTGGCGTAAGGCCTGACGTTCGCACGCCGAGATAGGGATCGGCAGCGGGGCAATCGAGCCTTATCAGCTTCCTCTTTCCCCTTATCGGGTTCCTGCCTCGGCTGATGGATGTGGAGCGGGACGGCGGCCTGCTTGGACGCCGCCATTGTCGAACCGCGACTCCGCTTTTTTTTCTGGAGCTGTGAAAACAAATGTTTGTATGCGAGCTGCATCCAAAGAGTAAACAAACAGAAGGCAGCGGGGACTTCGGCAGACATGTTTCAGCTCCTGTTGGTGTCTTTAATGAACCCTGAACACACATTTTTTTATGTTTCACAGTTACTTTCGACTCTGTTTTGTCATCTGGGACGTTCAAACTTTATTGTTTAAGTCGACTTTCACTTTTACTTCATAACAGGTTGGTTTAACTCTGACCTGCTTCCCAGAAACTGCTTCATTTCTCACTTTATGGGCCTCCAATGACGTCGAATTAAAGAGTAAAAGATTCGCTAAGCAGAGAATAAAGTTACTCAATTTGAATCAGAGCCACTTCCTGTTTGACACTCGTGCGCAAACGGACTCATTGACTCATTGCAGTTCGAGCTGTTTGAGTCACAAAAACAACACCAGTTCCTTTCAACAAAGTCCTCTTCCATGAAGGTACTTTTACTTTTACACGGGTACTTTTCCAGGAACTCTTCACGTCTTCATGAAGCTCCTGCGTTCTCTCTGCTGTATAAAACCATTTTCAGCTGATCCTGTTTCATCCCGTCGGGCTTCGTGTGCGTCTTCGTTTACTCGCGATGACGTCACGCCGTTTACCTGTCGAAACCCACCGAGGACGCACCTGGACACGCCCCGCTCGCCTTTGTTTCCTCATCTTCCGCGTTTCGCCACGTTTTTTTCCCATGCCGCTTCCCGAAGACGTTCGTTCGCTCCGGGCGTTTTTTTTTTTTTCTGTGGGTGAAAATAAGTCGAGTCATGTTGAGTCACGAGTCTTTTTCCTTCGCGATAACAACGCGTCGAGGCCTCGTGAAATCTATATTTGAACAGCTCGCCTGAGGTGACAGCGGGCGGGCGGAGACTCGGGTGGAGCAGGTTCACCTCCATCTTCATCTCTCGTCACCCACCGACATCGTTAAACTCCTTCAACCCTCCGTTTACTCTGCTTTCTACTCTATTTGCGAACACTTAACTGGAGGAATAAAGAGAACGAGCGTTTGAACTTTGATCCACGTTTTCTTCTCCTTCCCGAATACTCGGATTTCACTGGATCGGTCGCTCTCGTGCGCGTAATTTGACACCAGCCTCCCCCCGTCGTTAATGTGACGATCGTCGAAGAAAAATCCGATATTATCTTGTTAAGTTCAACTTGTTTGCTTCGCATGAACACGGCGACTCTGCGCTCATGTAACTGCCGCCCGTTGTTGCTTTGAATGCAATTTACATCTCAGCAGTCGGGCGGTTAGAAATCTGGCTCCGGGTTTGAGTTTGAGAAGCGACGGATTAATCGCGATTAATCGCGAGACAGAAACGCAACAGGAGAAAAAAAAACAACACTGATGATTATTAGAAAGTTTCAAAGTTTGTTGAGAGCAATAATAATTGATATTGAATAATTGAGTAATTGAATTGACGGTCAATAAAATTTCCACAGATATTCTGGTGCTTTTATTTTTGTGAATGAGTTCAAGGTGAGCTGACGCGGTCAAAATAAAATTCAAGCACATCAATACTTACCAGGTTTGTTTTTACTAGTTTTTCAAAGTAAAAGCTTCCACTCAGGGGATTCCTGCTTTAACGAAGACACCTTTTATTTTGAAAATACAGACTGACTCAAATTTACAGCTAAGGTGAACGCTGCTGAGCTGTGATGTCGAGTTTAGAGTTAATCAGGCGGGTTTCACTTTCAAAGCTTTTCTGAAGAGCATTTCAAACTTTTTCGATCGTAAAAAGTCTTAAACGTCAACAAACAGCGAACGATAACTCAGTTGTTCTCACATCCTCCTTCAGTTAATCAGTCGACGCCGCCACTCGATGAGCAATCGTCTCGTTTATTCCTGAGCAAACTGCGCTGATCAGCAATTTCCTGGTTGCCATGGACGCACATGCCCACGCAAAGTCAACAGAAGGCGCTTCACGAGCGGCTCGGAGAGCCAGCGATTTGCGACGACGCGACGTGCTCGTTTGTACGCGTGAAACTCCGCCGATCGTCGGTCCGAGGTTTACGGCGCGGGGCGTCGTGAGGCGGCCGTCGGGGCGACGTGCACCTGTTGCCCCGCTCCACCTCATCAGCCTGCCACATTTTACCCTGCCAGCACTTTGCCCCACGTTGGCCCGCGAGCGCTCGTCTACCAGAGATAACGGCGGTTACGTCACGTTGTGCCTTTATCGCCGCCGGCGTTGGAGCCGAGGTTCCAACGTTTCCCTGCTCGGCTTCCTGCAGGGATCGGGGGAAAAGTTTGATTAACGCTCTTATAAACATGATAAGGCGGGAGGGGTGAAATATAAAAAAAGTGCGAAGTGAAATACGGACGACTTCCCCCACACGAACGCGTCCCAGTCGGCGCGCCGTATCTGCTGCTGATAAACAAAAAAGCAGCTCTGGAGAGCCATCAAACATAGACTTTACACCCTGGAGCCACATAACAAGGCGACGCCTACAAACAAAGTTCCCCGCTGACATCGGGGACTTTTGGAGCCCGCTGAGGTTCAGAAAGAGGCCGAAAGCGCCCGAAAAAGCCGTCGAACGCATCGATAAGACAAAGAACAAAACGTATAAATAGGAGCTGAGCTCTGCTATTGTTCCCGGCGCTGCGCTTCCTCCTTCTCTGGCCCACAGATCAGCTGCACCTGCAGGGCGACGGACGGACGGACGGACAGACAGGAGAGGAGAGGCTGGGTGGAGGTGTTGGAAGAAGGGGTGAGGGTGAGGGTGAGGGTGAGGGTGAGGGTGAGGGTGGGCAGCGCGGACAGGACAAAGGGAGTGAGGGGCCGAACAATGGCGAAGGCCGCGCGGTGGAACTGGAGCGAGACAGCGTGTCTGCGGGCCCGCCGGCCGGCCGGCCCCGGGAGGAACCTCCAGCGCCACACAGGAAGCGGGCCTTTCTCTGCAGCGCCGCCTCACACACGCAACGCAGCGCAAACACTTACACAACGCGGCCGGCGCGCACCGACACGGCCGGGAAACAATGGAGGCCCCCTCTTCATCCTGGCCAAGCCCTGGACATGACTCTGCTGGAGCTCCAGGGAGTCATCGCACACAAACTCAAAGAACAGCCCGTCCTGCCGGCGAGGGGGGGGTGTTCGCAGAGCCAGAGGTCACCAAAGGTCAGAACATTTCAGGGGAAGACTCGGCTCCTGCGCTGGACGCTCTGTCTCCCGCCGCTGAGTAAGCAGACAGATAAGCCGGCCAACGAGACGGCGCGTTCTCCGCTCTGAGTCATCGAAAGCAAAGTTTACCGACATCAAATCGACCCGGAACGCGTCGAACCGAACGCGGAGCGACAAAGGCGTCCGATAAGGCGCCGCAGCGGCTCGATCGCGACTGTGAATTGCCACGAATTTCACCTGTTTGCATATGCAAAGCGAGAACAAACACGTCGGTTGGCCAACGTGCGGATCGTTTGCCTCCGTCACTTCGGGGTCGCGCCTCCAAAACCTTTTGCCCAGTGAAGCCAAACTTGACCCTCCAGAATAAAAGCACTTTTAAGTTTCTTATCTGCATCCTGTTTTGATTTTGAGGACCTCGGAGCGGCTGGAGATTCGGGGCCCCTCCTGGGATCTCTGGCGCCCCCACAGGTGAGGTCCCAGAATGCAGGCTCGGAACGAGTGCGCTGCCTTAATGATTGAGTGTCAATAGAAGGAGTTTAAGCAAATTAAGAGCAGGTTTAGAGCGTGAAGGTCGGAAAATGGTGAGAAATGAATCCGATACAGTAAAATAATGGATGAAGGAGTGAAGAAGGAAGATGAAGTGAGCTGAAATGAACGAGTGGAGAGGAGGGACAAGTCAGTATATCAGAGGAAAAGGAGGGAGAGCGGAAGAGTGGAAGGGATGAATGAAACGGGAAGGAAGGAAGGAAGGGAGGAAGGAAGGAAGAGGGAGGAGGAGGGAGGGAAGGAAGGAGGACTCATTGAGCGAGTAATGACTGACCCAGTAAGGGGGCCGGTCAAATGATGACGGGGTCTCAGGTTTCCTCCCAGGTGCTCCGGTTTCCACCGCAGAGCCCAAACAGGCCGACCAGGTCTGCCCGGCTGGTGGCCGCGAGGACGGAGACGAGTCTCAGAGAGTCCCAGTCCAGACGGGAAAGACTCCATCGCGGGACGATGCCGAAGCCGCAAACTTCCCATCAAGCGATCGACGGCGCGTTCGCTCGACCTCGCGGCTCCTCCCGGCCGACGCCGTCCTGCGCGGGTCTCGCCTGCAGTTTGCTTTGATTCAATTAGCCCTCCGGCCTTTAAACAGGCTTAAGGCGTCCTCGCCGACACTCCGAGCGACGCGCCAGACGCAGCTCGCGCACGCTGCCAGACTTTCGCTCCGATTCGTCACCGCTGTGTTTTGGGCGCCGAAATGCCAAGAATGTGTTTTTGTGCGGCTGAACGCGGCGCGAGTTCAGGGGGACGCCGTGACTTTGCAGGGGAAAGAATTTAATCTTTCGCGCCCCACATGGGAAGCGCGCTTCCTTCAAACAACAGCCGGCCCACCATATAAGGTCGTAGCTTCGGGGTTCCTCGCTGTCATCGTCGGCATCCATCACGCACGGCGGCGGCGGTGGCAGGAAGCGCCGCGCGAGCTGCCGTGACGCTTTGGATGTTTTGTTGGGACGTTGGCGGGACCTCCTCGTGTCCGCTCGCGCCCCCCCCGTGGGTACGGCCAGGTGGCGGCGGGGTCACCGTCGACGCAGAACAGTGACGCAACTCGCCGCGATGCCGCGCCGTCCCACGCGCCAGATCTATGGCGAGCGTGCGCGAAGCACTGACTCATCCCACAACAACAACAACAACAAAGGGGCCTGCAGAGCCGCAGCTGCAGGGGAAAATGCGCCGAATTCCAGGAATCGTTCCGCGATGAAGAAGAACGTGCTCCATTTTCACTCCGTCTTTTGTCCCGCCAGCTTATCCGGATGATGCCACTCCACAGATGTGGGGGGGGCGGGCCTCGCGGGAAAAGCCATGAGTCAGACACGCTGGCGTTTCAAGGAAAAGCCCCGGGACCCCTCGCCGCCTTCGACGTTCCCACCTTCGACCCGCTTCCCGCCGCCTGCTCGGCCAGCTGCCTCTGACATGTGCTGCCGAAAGTAGGGCGGCGCTTTCGGGCCCCGAGCATCAGAAAGAGTCGGCGGCGAGACGGCGAGTTTGTCAGGTTGGAGGGGACAGACTTTCCTGGCAGCTTTTGTTCCGGCCCGAGCGCCGCTCGTTTCTTCTGGTTCGACGCAGAGAAAAGAAGCGCGCGCATTGTTTTCCTCGCGGTTATTATTAGACGTGCTCGTAATGTCGCTTTTGCCTTTTATGGCGAGAGTTTTTCGGTCTTTTGTTGCCAGGCAGAAATCGATGGCGAGAGAGAAACATGTTTGGATTTCACGCCGTTCGGGTTCAAATTTTGGAATTGAAGAAAAACTTGAAGAGCAACGAAAAAGAAACGTTGTCGCAAGTCAAAACTGAATCGTAAATAAATGCTGACGAGTCTGGAAAAGCAGAAGAGGATGCGAGTGTTTCGAAGACATCATCACACGCCAACACACAGACACACACACACAAAGAGCTATAGTATCTCTGGAAAGTGCTGCTGTGATCACAACTTTCACCTTTGACACACTGAGCACGGCTCCACCGCTCAGCCCCTGACCTCCCGCGTTCTCCGTAACCCGCTGATCCAATCCCACCTCTCGTGGATCAACTGGGACCATTGAAGTTCAGACACTGACCCAGTAAGTCACATTTGTTCAGTCCGATTACAGTAAGTCAAAGCCGACGAAACCGCCGAGTGTTTCTGCTCGTAAACTCCTCTTTCTTTGAAGGATTTCCCAAAATGAGACGCAAAACTACGACGATAAGAGGAATAATTCCCTGATTTGTGTACATTTCTGCGTCTAAATTCGGAGGCTTTCGTTGACGTGAGCGAGCGTCTTCAGCCTGCGCAGCTTCATCAGCCGCTGATTCGTCCTGCCGACGGGATCTTCCAGCCAAACGCTGACTAATCCTGCGCCCGCGTACAGCTCACGCTCAGTTCCTCCTCGCAGCCCTCGGCTTGAACCGGTCTGCGCTGGAATGGAGCGGCCGGCCACTCCCCGCGCTGTAATCACTAATCTAGTGCCTCTCCACTCTCGCTCGCTCGTCTTTATCTGAACCAGGCGGCCCCTGTTTACTGCAGGGGGGGCGGGGGACACACACACACAGAAAAATCCAGCCCTGATATTCAAGACACAGCTTGTTTTGCCTGAGCAAACACGCCGCCGCCGCCGCCACCGCCGCCGCGTGCTCCTCTTTGTTCAGGAAACATGATTGACTGGATCCCTTTGTTGACGCGAAGCCGCTCCAAAACGTGTCTGTCTCGCCGAGGACACGCAGCAGAGACACCGAGCAATTACGGCCGTGACAAACCTCCACTTACAGCTCTCCTTAAATTAGGATAAAACGCAGCCAAAACAGTCATTTTCGGCACCAAATGATGCGTTTTACCCTCTTAAAAAGTCGTGTTTTAGGTGTTTTTTTTGTCACATTTTTTGTAAAATGCAGGTAATCTGACGGTTTTGTGCAAGCAGGAAAATGCTTGGGTCCGCCCTCCGGTCCCAGTTCACTTACAGGCGAGTGAAAGGGCAAAAACTCGCCGACGATCCAGCCAAACGTTGCGAGGAAAGGGACCAAAGATGGCGGCTGGTCGCTTGCTCGCCTCGTAGAGCGTTGGTTCGCGTTTTCTTCTTCCTGGTCGGATCTCGAACAAGCTGCTGTTGAAAGAGCATCACGTCTCTTGGATGGTTTTAAAAAATGCAGCGTGAATCTCTACGAACTCTGCACTACACCTCTCCGGCCTGTAGGTGGCCCGTGTGGACAAAAACTCATCCAATTCTTAAAAAAATGGAGGCCTGAGGAAGAAAAAGAGGAAGTAGCAAAAGGACAAACGAGCACAGACGAACGAGGAAGTGGAACTTTAGGTTTCGCACGTGTCGGAGACGTCCGGCTGGCTTTAACCTCCGCGACGGAGATTCGTCCACTTAGCGAGCCGTCTTCGGCCTCACATTTTGCTTTTCCTGTGTCTCTCCGACAAGCAGCTGTCGTCACGGAGACGGTTCGGCCCCGTCTGGAGTGAAAGTGACCCGAAACCGAAGGAAGGTGTGAAATTCTTCGGCCTTTCCGGCTCGGTTTAATCGAGTCCCTTCAGACTCCGCTGAAGGTAGACGAGTCGCCCGTCGGATCGCTCCAACAATAAAACGGTGCTTTTTGAACCTTTGGTTGGAATCTCATTTCCATGGTTTTATTGCCCCCCCCCCCCCTCGCACCTCCACCCCTGCGTCTTCCTCCGTTCCCCTTTCGCTAACCGTCCTCCGGGCTCGCCGCGCTGTCTGCCGCGGTGTCTGCTGACATCAAACGCTCGCCGTTCCCCGAAGCTGATGAAAGGCAGGAAGAGGGCGGGAGAGGAGCGGCCCGGGTCCAGCGCCGCGCGCCGCTGCCAGCGCGGCCGCCGCGGCCAAGACAGCTGCCTTGAATATCTGGCTTTCTTCTCCCGAACAATTGGATGGCCCTTAAAGGGGGAAACGGGGCCTATTAAAACAAAAAAAAGAGCAAAAGCTGTTTCGTGCGATGCAGGAGCTGAACAAAAGGCCCAGCTGGGAGATGAAAGAGCACAAACACACAATAGATTCAGCCACACCGGCAAAATTAAGTGTTGATGCTCCGATTAAATAACGGTGGAACATTAGAATAAGAGACAAAATGTGCCAAAAGGCATTGAGAGCCGGGCTTTGTAAGCCCTGCCCACATTTAAACCTGTTTCCAAGTCAAAAACTCAAAATTTCTCCCACTTTCAGACCCGTTTCTTTCAAAAAGGAGCTCCACTTTTCTCTTCACACTGCAGCGTGTTTATTAAGTTCTTCTTCTTTGTTTAGGTTTTAGCATCACAGCGCCACCAGCAGGCCTGGAATACAAACTACGTCTTCATTAGTTTAGAGTAAGAGGCGGTAAGAGAGGACATACCTCCAGCTGAAGCACGCGGGACTCTCTTAAAGGGCCACACACGCCGATAAGAACAAAGAGATGTCGATTTTGATCGAATTACATCGAGTCAATAACAGATTTTTGTTGTTTGTCTCCACAGAGTAACACGCGTCAAGGTGTCGTCTGCGTAACACGGAAGAGGAACCTGATCGTGTTGGAGGTTTCGACTCAAAAATAAGATTTAGACCATAAAAAACGGACAAAAAATGCTTTATGGATCTTTTTAATGTTACATTTTTGTCATTTATTCTAAATTTGTCAGTAGACGAAGGCAATAAAGGGAATATTTTTCTTGTAAATATCCGCATGTATGTGTTAATTCAGTTTCAACTGCTGCTAGTGAAGCTTTGTCTCCTGTTTCTGAGCTTAAAAAACAATCTTGCCTTTTAAATCGACTGTTTTCAAACTCAATCACATGTATTTATTGCATTAAACATCATTTAATGGATCTCAACATTCCTGTGAGTAGAATAGATGCACCTGGCGCTCTCTGGGTTTCTGTCTCATCCATATTGATGAGCTTCAATCCATCCTCTTCAGCCTTTTTTTGTCCCTCAGCTCAGCCGTTAGATTTCAAAACAGCCTCAGCTCAGCGATGACTTTGTGGCGTCAGTGCTCGGGCACTCCCCCCCCCCCTCCTCCCTCCAGGTGACTGTTCACCTGAGAGCTACCCCCCCCCCCCCACGCTGACACTGGAACTCCCCGTCTCCCGCTCGGCACATGCGAGAAGCGCCTGCGGTCGGATGGCGTCATGCACAACAACAAGCCGGGGAACTGGTTTGAGCCGGCAGAGGGAGTAACAGCAGCAGGCAGATTAGCAGCCGCGCATCCACTCAAGTGATCTGTGTGTGTGTGTGTGTGTGTGTGTGTGTCTGCACTAAGCCCACAAACACCACTGAGATAAAACGCACAGACAGAAAATAAAAGTGGGGTCCGGGGGTGTAAACGGGGCCGTCGGGCGCCGTCGCGAGGGGGGTCGTTCCCTTCTTTGAGACGAGGGTGAAGAGTCAGAGCGGGAAGCAGCAAAGCCGCCGCACGTCCAAAGCCCGTAATGCTACTTAGACGGCTTTTATCCAGAGAGCAGGGATGATTAAATAGACTCCAAGGCAAACACGTTGAGCAGAGAAAGCCATCCATCCCTCCCTCCCCCCTCCCTCCCTCCCTCCCCCCTCCCTCTCTCACCCAACCTGAGCCAAACTGGTTCTCGCCGGTCTGGGCCGAGAGGCGCGCGGCGCTGTGCGAGTGGGAAACCCGATGATGAAGGTTAAAGCCAGCCGCCCACTCGTGAGTACCTCGGGGGGGGGGGGGGGGGGGGGGGGGGGGGGGGGGGGGGGGGGGGGGGGGGGGGGGGGGG
>JASSRZ010000011.1:19262598-19276278 GCA_032164315.1 Malacoctenus gilli | reverse complement strand
TCACTCACTCACTCACTCACTCACTCACTCACTCACTCACTCACTCACTCACTCACTCACTCACTCACTCACTCATCCTTTTGTTCCTGATCATGTGGTGTTGGATGAAGTGAGGTGTCACCGAGGACCCCCTCTACTTCCTCCTCCTCCTCCTCCTCCTCCTCCTCCTCCTCCTCCTCCTCCTCCTCCTCCTCGCGGCCCCCTCTTGTGGTGTCCATCCTGCCTGAGTTTTAACCATCCGCTGCACACAAACCTATTGACTCCTAATAAGAACTCGAATTCTGATGTGTAAGCATAAAACGAAGCCCCAGTTAGTGAAGAAACGGGGTTGTTTAGCTGATATTGCAGGAGTGGGGGGGGGGGGGGGTCTGTGCTGTTGTTATTGACAAGGAGACGGATGTGTTCATTATCCGGTTGTTGCATCGGCAGCGTGAGAGCAACTGGAGCACTGCGGCACAGCGAGCAGCGACTCCCGGGTCGCTTCTTCCTCGGGAGGCTGAACCGTTTCTCTGCTGGCAGCGGAGCGCTCCACACTCTCACATCGACGGGCGGGTTTCGCCCAGAAGAGCCGTGTGAGAGGATGAATGAACTTGTTAGGAGCGGGAGGGGGGGAGAAGGGGGGGCTGCGGGGGTTTTACCGCCAGACTCCTGACGGCACTAAACTGAACTTGCAGGAGGAGACGAGTTCTTATGTCCTCACGTTTTGGCGCCGTTGGTGTAGCGGTTCAGAGTTATTTCTACGTCCCTTTTGGATTGATTTTAAGCGCTTAACTCACTCAGACGTCATTAAACTCACGATGTCGTCCTGTTCGTGTAGCGGGTAGCTCTCACCTCGCAGTGTCGGGGTCCAAGGTTTGATTCCTGAGCGAGCGTTTTTCTTCTGCTCTGAGAACGTTTATCTGAAAAAAGGCTTTTGATTGATTCGACCAGCCAGAAATCTCTCGTTCCAGAGAGACCGGGTGAAGGCAACAGCCATAAAACGCTCCAGTAAACAAGTAGTCATACGCAGGTTAACATCGAGACGCCGAAGCAGCGTGAGCGCCTTTTAACGACAGTCAGAAGGAGCAGCGACCTCCCGGTTTCATATGCAAATCAGTCCTAATAAGATGTTCGCGTTGAAGGTCTGTCGGCTTCACATCACCGATGCTGCTTCATGTGACGCAGCGACGAGGTAAAGCAAAGGCGTCCTCTTCATGTTGATGAAGAAAAAACGTGAGGAGGAGGAGGAGGAGGGGGAGGAGGTAGAAAGAAAGCCCCCAGTATAATCAGGTTCTATACACTTCATTTCTATCTGGCCCAGTTTCACAGCCTCAGGAACTCAAAAGGACTCCGTGAAGCTGGTTAAGCTGCTGTAAACGTGTCGTGTAAAACACGAGAGCCAGTCTATAATCTCGGCCGCTGTATCGCACGCGCACAGGAGGCGGAAGAACGGGAGCGCTTCACGGTGGCGCTCCGAGTCATGCGCTTCACATTTCACATTTCTGCGGCACTTTCGGTCGATCCCACTCGGCGCTCTGCGGGCGCTTCTCTTTCATCGCAGCCTGCTCGCCACCAACGCCAAGTCGCCGGCACCTCGGGTCCCTCTTTGGTGTGCTGCCATCTTGACTGAGGTTCGCGGCGGGGAGCGAGTGGCGCTCAGAATGACGGATGAAACGAGAGCCGAGGTGTCGGACGGTCCTTCTGGCTTCGCTTCGTTGAACGACGTGTCATTTCGTGTCGTTTTGTTCATTTTTCCAGGAGGTTATCGAGTCGGTGTTGCCGCTTGACAACTCCTTGCCTTTGAAACCTGCTTTGGAGAAGTCTTTGCTTCGTCCAATCACAGCTGGCACAAAAACAACGTCGGGTGATTGCGATGGTGGATTGTTTACTCCACCTGATGAATAGTGCGACTCAATCAGCTCGTGCTCAGGCTGTCGAGAACGAGAGCAGTAATTCTCCTCCTGTCGTCAGGAACCCAAACATCCTTTTCCTGCCAAATTGTCCTAAAAATTCTCGCCATTTTCCAAACTTTGGATTCGTCCGGGCGGCGAGAAGCTGCGGGACAGAAAACTGAGCGTCCCGACTGCTCCGCTGGCAGCTTCTCACCACCAACTGTCGCGATGGAAAGAAGCGTTGGACGAGGCGCCGCACCAGAGAGATCGACGCGGGGACTCAGTTTGAAGAGCAGACTTTGGCAGCCGCTTCGTTGTTTCCGTGTCGTCCGTCCTTCTTGACGCTCGTCTCGTTTCGGTTCGAACAAAAGGTCAAACTGGACACCTGAGCTGTGAACCGCTGTCAGTCAGAAAATCAAGTAACAGAACTCGATTCCTGAGAGTCCAGCTGTTGCTGCATGTATCCGCTTAGCTGGACTGGAATCAAACTACGAGATGCACGACTTGTTCTTGCAGGATTTCACCCGAAGACGCGCATCAGGACAGACGTAGTGTGGACAGGTGGCTCAATACAGACTGTTGGCATCACCAGGTGGTCCGACGGTCCCGAGCGTCCTCCCGCAGCCTCTTCTCCTCCTCGTCTTCGTCCCTTTTGTCCAGCTCTCGACCACCAACGCGGGAGCCTTTCGGGGGACGCAGATGGTTACGAAGCCTCGCTGAAGAAATGACGAAGTGCGAAGCAGCGCCGGAGTGGCGGCGTTCCTGATTAACCATCTGTTGGAACATAACAGGACGGAGTCCCAGGGGCTTCGCTCCTCATTCATGAAGCTTCGGGTGTCTGCAGCAGCGCGTCATCAAACTCGGCTCATTCACAAAGAGGCAGAGTCGTAAAATTAGGCTGCAAACAGGGGCGGCTCCAAGTTTTGCTGTCGGGGGCCCAGGCCTCCCTTTGCCCCCTTATAGAACCGCCCCTGACCTTAATGTGGATCCAAAAAGGATTTATTCGCAGTTCTATGTGACAATGTCCATCTGGAATCCATTGTTTGGAACATATAGCCAATTAAGGATCAGATTACAGAGTTAAAACTATTTTCTGACAGATTCTTGTGAGTAATAATTTAGCGTAAAACACATTTTATCGTGGAAAAACGTCTCAGAAAGAAGAGCGTCCTTCAGAGTCGCTCTGCGGTAGAAATTCTCCACTTCCGAGTATTTTAAGATCCAACTGGTTGAAGTTAACGTGTCCTTCACAGCTCAACGCTTGTCAGAAAGAGGCAGCGACTTTGTATGTTTGTCCTCACCTATTTTTATTTCTTTCTTTCTTATTCTTTTTGAAGTGGAAACTGCAGACTGGGGGGAAAAAGTGGCGATTTCAGATGACTTCACTCCAGAAATGAGACGACTTTCGGAAATGAAGTGCGAACCGTCACTGATGATGCCCAGAGGGACCCTGGAGGGCCGGGGCAGCAGGGGGGGGGCTGAGGGAGCATCGCTGGAGTCTTAATTTATGTTCGAGCATTCAGACTGATCGGTCAGTTGGAGCTTCTGTCCAAATGTCGCCTCGGCCCGATTGTGAGCGTTCTGGCTCGCTTATTTGAGTGCAATTGATTGTTTCCTGTGTGGAGCGTCCGTCAGAGTCCGTCAGGCCGAAGACGAAGGATTTACGTCCCTCTGCGAAAGCCAATAAACATGTTAAGGACGTAGAAAAGTCTTTTTTTTGGTTCTTTTTCCCAAAATGGAGTGAGGGACCGCCACTTTGGGAGGACGCCGCAGAAACCAAGGGAACGATTAAACCTTTGCCTCGGCAAAATAGGTTTTGTCTCACAAAATCACAATAAGAGACTTTCTTAGACCTTCAAAACTGTCTGTTGATTTTATTTTGAAGGTTACCACTATGAACGTTGGTGGGTGTTGGCCTCACTTTAATATTTGGGGGAAAAAAGTGGGAAACAACACATTATACGCCATGAAAACACGACATCTAAGGAGAGAAAATCTCCCCATTGACTCCCATTCTTCTGGCTGCCGTCGGTACTAAAGGAGCTCTTTCGGAGACGTGACAGATGAGGAGTCTGGGCTCCAGGAACGAACCGCTCGCCAGGTGACGGCTGATTTCATCAGCTCCGATGTGGGACGGTGCGACACACCTCCGTGTCTCTGGGAGGAGCCACAACAAACGGCGACGCCGTCCCCAAAACAAAAAGAGAGACGACGAGGACAAGGCGAGGAAACGCGGCGACATAATCGCATGGATGATCCGACACATGAGCAGCTTTGCAAGTGCCTAAACCAATTTGTGAACGCATCTGTAACGTCCTGCCCGATATATCCGGCAAGTGGTGGCAACAGCTGACGCAACGTGGAGCAATTGCCGGGATTAGCTGGAGTTAATGAACGACAAGGACAGTAAACATCTCAGGCGTCCACACGTCTTTGTAAAAGCTCATTTTCTCCTTAATCACATAAACTTTGACTGTGATGAGATATAACACAGCTTCCTTTGTTTGAGACACATCTTTATGATGTGCTCACTTGGTTCTTGCAGCAACGGATGTTGGGTTATTTTCTCTGGATTTAAAGTTTTATTGGTGCTATTGGTGGAGCATCAGCTTTAGAACTGACTTTTTTGTGTACTTTTACTGAACTTTAAATCAATCATACAAAAAGTTTGTAATTCTTGAAATACCAACTCTTGTTTTAAGTCCACCAGAGCATTTTCACCTGTTTCAACGGCTTTCTACGTGTTTTGGTAGTACAACTGTTGAATTATAATTTATAGATTTATACACAAAGGTTTCTTTCAAAAGTAGGTCAACTGTCTTTTGTTAAAGTTTCAGTATTTCACATAAAAATCAAGGCTACATGAGGTTTTCAAGGTTTGTGCCTGGAGTTTGCATGTTCTAACATAAACTTGAATATTGTTTTCTTTTACTTGTATGAGCTTCACGAAGTAAATATCAATACAAACAAGACTTAAAGTCATGTTTATGTTGCGAGGATTAAATGGCATCATCATAAACTTCCCCTCCATCTTCAAACAGCGGTGCTTCACCTGTCGGTGGCAGGTAAATCCCATTAAACGCTCGTTTTTTTTGTGCGTACTGCCCCTTTAAGAATGTAGTCAAAACAAAGCGTGGAGCGACCAGCCGCACGGAAGTGGTTTTGTTTCGTTGGCAACACACAATAGTGTTTATTAAATGAGAGCTGCTTTGTGTACAGAGCCGAGCTCGCGCCCTTCAATGTGTTTTTTATCTGTTTAAAGGGTTTTTATCTTTAATTTATTGTACTTGGAGAGCGCCCGAGGAAAACGCCGGGGAGCTGCTAACCTAGCTGCGGGGCTAGCTTCGTTCTCGCAAGCAGCCATGCCTTCTTATTCCGAGATGCGGAAAACCAACCACTTCTACTACTTCATCAAGTTCACGCTAAATGTCTACTCGATGCTCTTCTCGGTAAGTTTCGAGTCACATTCTCGACGCCAGCGCCCGTAGTAAGCCCGCCCGGGCTGCAACAGTCTGTCTGATGTGAACCACCCACTAGCATCAGCGAGACTCATCCGAACATCATTCAAAATGCCTGGATTTCGATGGAACCTTCACTTTCAAGCTTACAACGATAACTGGAATAACATCGAAACAACACAGCAGACCCATGTAACCCATTCTTCAAATCGGCTTCTATTTCGACTAAATAATATTTCTCCATTTCATGCAATTTCAAAATAAAACCGTGGCCGGCCTGAAACTGAAGGCTCCCTCAGTCCAAATAACATCACGGCGTCAAACGAAGAAAAGCTCAATTCTCTTAAATTCAATGGAAAATGTTAAGCTGAACACACCCCGTATTAACCAGACGTTCATAATCATTAAAATGAGTCTCCTAAATCAAACTACATTTATTAATGTTTAGCGTAAACGAGCGTCTATGGGAAATAACGCGTTTTTCCAACGGGCTCTGGTGCGAGATGCTGTCACTACTAGCTACCCGCTAAATGGTTAACGTTAGCTTTTAATTCAGATATGGTTGCGTGAAAAATCAATATTACTCTTAAATTTAACCGGAATATCAGCGTGACACTTGAGGCCGAGCCGGTTTGTTGTTTTTCACGCCGATTTGTTTCCGATTGTTTGAGGCGTTGAAACAATACGCGGCTCGCCGGCTAAGCAGCAGCAGCACGGTGGTGCAGGGCGTTGGATCCAGTTAAAGGGATGATAATGGGAGTTAATGGCCCGCCGACATTAAATAGAAGAAGCCCGAGAGATGCTTTGTCAGGTTTGTGTTGTTGTTGTTGAAATGAGAGAATTGTTTACAGTCGAGAGTGGAAAATATTTGTGATTTAGTCCTTCTTGAGTCATACTTGATGAGAAAATTTAGGCTCATTTGTAGAAAGTTTAAAGATTTTTCACACTCAAATACGAAATAATTCACAAAACTCAGCATGCTGGTTGTTTCCTTTGTTGTTGATTTTTGCTTAATTTAATTAGAAGATAATTTGGATTTGATGGAAATAACTAAATCAAATTTTCTTAAACCTGCTTTAAATCAGACGACTCTTCCAGGTCTGACACTTGTTGTTCAGGGAGTTTAGTAAACTTGTCCTTGGAGGATTTCCAGACCACCAGTTGCTTCATAAACAAAAGCCCCCCCCCCCCTAAAGCTGTCCTGACTCGTGGCCGGGGTCATGTTGGGACTCGGTGAGCCGGCGGATGGCCGAGCAGATTTCCTGGCTTTAAGATCGGTCATCCTAAGCGGCACTCATTTTCGCCCCCCCCTCACAAATCCTCTCTGCGCTTCGTCCGTCCCGGCGTCTCACCCGTCTCCCCCCCCTGAACGGCGCCGGTCCACCCTATCGAGTACGACTCCCCCCCACACCAGTGGAGCTGGAGTCCATTTTGGACCGGAGACCTTTTGTCAGGATGCCGCTGTGATTGATGCTGCCTTGCTCAACGGCCAGCGGCCTGCTTGGCTCCCAACTGGCCGTCTAAATTTAATTAAAGGCGTCTCTGCAAGTTTGATGATTTAAGTGAGTCAAACGTGTCTGATGAAAACCGCTGCGCCTCACCCGGCGGATTTACGGACGTTTGGAGGCGAAATGTGGCGTTTAACTTGGAAGATTTCTCTTATTTATTAGAATTCCGCTGCGTATTCTTTAGAAATTCAATCATGACTTTCTGGAAATCCACATTTTTTGTTATTGCACGATTGCTCTGAACTGTCACAGTTCCCACAACTCGTCATTTTTATGGTTCTAAGCATGAAACGACTGTAAAATGCTTGCGATGATCGTTCGTTTCACGAGTAGTCTCCCGCGATGGAGTCAATTTCCTGTCGTAATCCAAGAAAACGATGATCCGAACGTCAGTTTCCAGCTGACACCGTCCGGCCGCTCCTCCGTCTGAAGCCGCCGGGGCGATTCGATGAGCGGAACGCCGATGTGGGACCGCTTTGTGCGGGGGTCCCTTCGTCCTCTGGGCTCTGCTGCGGTGGAGGTTAATGCTGACATCGGATGCGGGAGGCCGGCCAAACGTTCCTGCTTTATTGAGGCCTGTGAGCAGTAAATGGAGCTGAAGTAGATGGACCCCACACTTAAGGCAGATTGCCTCCATTGCTCGATTGAAAATCAATAGCGGCGAAACGGCCGCTGTCGCTCGCGTCCTTGTTTTTTTTTCTCTCTTAAGAAAACAGAAACAAGGACGCAAAAGTCTCTTTTCGGCTAATTTGACAACAGATGTACCGATTTTTGAAGTTGTTCACAGTTTTGCTTCGTCATTCACCGGTTTTGACTTCTTTTCAAATCAACTGAATTTCAAAATAAAGCCGTTGACTTCACTGAACACTCGGAATGTTCTGAAATTTAAATTCAAACTTTATTCTGACGAGCCAAATGGCAAAAAAAGTGAAAATCTGGATTGCTTCAACAATTATTTTTTACTCGCAGAATCTTTACATTGAAAAGCAGCACAGTTAGAGTGAAAAACGAGCGTCTGTGACGGGAATTCCTGAGGATTTCCGACACACGCCGGAGCCTGGAGTTGTTGTGCAGGTCTGCAGGATTTCCAGTGTTGTCGTCCTAATGAGTAGTGCCCCCCTCCCTCCCTCCCTCTCTCTCTCCCCTCCCCCCCCCCCCCCCCCACCAGCTGATGGGTCTCTGTGTGCTGTGTGTGGGCGTGTACGCCGAAGTGGAGCGGCAGAAGAATCGAACGCTGGAGGGCCTTTTCCTGGCTCCTGCTGTGGTGCTCATCCTGCTGGGCCTGGTGATGTTCACCGTGTCGGTGGTCGGCATGGTGGGCTCCCTCAGGGACAACAAGACCCTGCTGCACATGGTAGGCTAATGGGGGGGGGGGGTCTGCGGGCTCCATATAGATCCTCATTTACAGTCCACACCAGCAGGTCCTCGTTCCCCTTGTGGCGAACGTTTTCAGACTCTCGCCGCATTTTCACGTCCGCTCCCTTTTACTTTCCACGATGATTCAGCTGAACTAAAAAAAAAACTGAACCCCAAAAGAGACTTGAAAGTTCAATAAATGAGAGATTAAACTGTGTCTGAACTGCTTTGATAAAGAGAACATTTTTAATTTGGAGAAAAACCACTCGTCGAACCCACTTGAGCCAACAACGCTCGCGCTTTAAATCCAGCTGTTCAATCCAATTTGAGAAGAAAATCCAATATTTTCGGGTTGTTTTATGGCCCCAAACTGAAAACCTACAGACTTCTCGAAGCAGTTACAAATAATCTAGTTTGAATCTTCCAAGTTTTGCTTTTTATTTCACTCAAAATGAAACATTTTCATGGTAAAGTTTCCCAGTTTTAGCATATTTTCCTGTCGTTTTTCCCCCAGAATCCGTATCGATCTCGGGAAGAAGTACAAAAACGAAATCGATGATTATCTCGGTGGCGAGCGGCGGCAGCGACTCCTCCCTCGGGACTCGTCTTTGGCCCTCGGCGAGAAAACACAAACACGACAACAGGCGTGTTTATTTCCGTCCGCAATCACGTTAATTAACTCGTTAGAATCGGCTGATCCCGTCTGCGACGGACCGCCGCAGGGAGGCAGAAGTCGGAGGTTCCCCGTAGAGACCTCGCAGGACGCTGCCGCCGGTTTTTAGAGCTTCGCTGAATCAAACGAACTCGTTTCGAGCAGCCTGGACGATTTTTTTTAGGTCTTGTGGCGGCACAAAATGTCAAAATGGACGAGTGACAAATGTTCCTTCCTCCTCCAAGATTCAGCGACTTCTTCTAACTTGCGGTATCTGAGATTATTGGTCGTTTATTGGCAGCTCTTGTATTTTCTGGTCCTCTTGAGTCGTAGTGCTGAGAATTTATTTGTGTATTTATTGTGTTGGGCTCAGTTGATGAGAATACACAACACAAATGACACTTTAGCTCCTTTATTTGAACTGAAGCGGCTCCATTGTTCGGCTGAATTGAGCAGCTGGGTCAGTTTTTTTTTGGCACGTTGTGGGAAAATTACAGTGTTCAGTTCATAACAATGTGAGACGTCTTTCTTCACACGTTTGTGCATCTTGGCTAATTACACCCTTTGAATCTGCTGCTGCTGTTGTTGTTGTTGTTGTTGTCGTCTAGTTCCTCTGCGTTCTGTGCGTGCTGCTGCTCCTCCAGGCCATCGCTCTCACCACGGCGCTCATCTTCGAAAAGAAGGTAAACGCCGCCGCACTTCCTGTGACGCCTTCGCGGCCATCCAGGGTGTCGATGACGACGGTGTCTGTCTCTCTGTTGGACCCAGACGGCGTCCTTGTTTCAGAACAGCATACGAGAAGGAATCAAACACTACTACGACGACCTGGACTTCAAAAACATCCTGGACTACGTGCAGCAAAAGGTTTGCCGGTGTCTTTTTGATGGTAACTTTATAAAATAAAGCGAAAAGGGAGAAAACGCGACGTAAAGAATCGATTTACACGAACGAGACGACAGAATTAAGGTCCATCGCTTTGTAAAGTTTGATTTGCTGCAACTTTTCGTGATCTTCTCTTTCCCAAACCACGTCTTCTTTAAAGTCACGTTTCGTGCCGCTTTGTTCTTCACTCTGCAGCCACATCTCAGCGATATTTTCAATTTGACAGCCGAGTGTTTAAAACGCGAGTGAAACGGACTGAAGGTGAGACTTCTGGCTGGACGGCGAGTCGGTTCCATCTGCCGTTTGGTGGGTCGGAGGTCCCGGGACTCCTCGGCGACCTCGGACGTCCCCTTTTTTCCGCCTGGCCGCCATTAACGGCGCTCACCTCCGTCTGCCTCCTTTAAAAGGCTCTGCGGCGTCACCGTTTCATAACGCGCTGAGGAGATCCGAGCAGACAAGTGCCGCAGGGCGTTTGGGCCTTTTTTTTCCTGACGCTGATGCGCGGCGGCGGCTCCTCTAACGAACTACCTGATCCGTCCGCGACCTGTAATATCATTACTCACCGTTTATGGAGCTCAGCCATTAAAAAGGTCACTCTGCTCTTTATTCTCGCGTCGTCCTGAAAGCCGAGTTCACGCATCCTCCAGAATTAAGAAAGATTCGAGACAATTTATGGCGAAACGTCTGAATCCATTCAGTCGTTAAAAACAAAGGGGGGAAAAGTCACTTTTTTCTGTTTGTCCCGAAAGTTTCTTGGCGTCTTTAAAGCAGCCGCGACGTGCGTTTTGTTTCTTTCTTTACTGAACCTAAAAAAAGACGTCAATGGAGTTTTTAATTGGCTTGTAAAAGAGCGTGTCGCTTCCTGAGATTCATCGTGAAGCCACCAGGGAAAACCTTCAATTTTCAAACCCAACGATCCTTCCTGGGTCCTTTCTCTCCTCAACGCCGCAGTGAGAAAATAAAATGGGAGTCTTATCTCCGGCGAGGTCGGGCGCTCGGAGACGGAAACGTCCTCCGTTGTCTCGCAGAGGTCTCGTCGCGTCGGGGACCTTATTGAATCGCTTCCGTGAAGAGCGAGACAATGATCCACGCGGCTTCACTTTTTTTTCGTACGGGCGGACGAGTCAGGCCGAGGCGGCAGGTGGGCGGCGTTGAGGGAACCCGCGTGGAGCGCGAGCGTCGGCTCGACTTCCGAAGGTCAAAAGAAAAGTGGAAAGTCGAATGAAAGCCTCGTTTCTTCGCAGCTTTCACTCACGCCGCGTCTCCGATGCCTCCCCTGCGTCCCCGCCTTTGTTTTTTTTTTGCAGTTTTCCTGTTGCGGAGGGGACGAGTACAAAGACTGGGGGGTCAACCAGTACCACTTCTGCAACGGGACCGGACCGCTGGCTTGTGGGGTTCCTTATACCTGCTGCGTTCGTCACAACGTGAGTTCCCACAACCCGCAGGAAGACACCAGGACTTAGACCTGATGGAAACATCCACACCAGCTGCTCCTCGACGCGTTAAAGTGGGTAGAAAGGACTCCGCAAACACGACTGGAGTCCAAACGAACAGCTCTGCAACCTCAACATGAAAATGTCTCTTTATTCTGACGGTAACCGGGCCGTTTGGAGCCACTTCAGACGCTTCAGAAACGATCTTTTCCAATCGGTGTTGGAAGGAAAATGACTTCGGACACAAGCGAAATCTAGTTTAGTCTTTTCTGTCTGTTGAGATCCACCAGTAGTTGTGTTGTTGTTGTGGGTCAGTGATCACAGCCGACTGTAGCGCCCCCTACTGAGCAGAGTCCCTCCCCTCCAGATGTGACGCTCTCTATTCCCACTGTCCCGGTGGTTTCGTCTGGCCCAGGACCCCCTGCTGGTTTGAGCCGCGTTTCTTTTTTTTTTTGTGGTTCCAAAACACGAATCGATACCAAACGCACTCTGCAGCATCATGCGGCGGCGGCGGCGGGTCGGCCAGAGGCCGCCTGTTGGGGGACGCGACGCGCCACAGAGGCGCCGGATCGACCACGGGGGCGCGTCGCTTCCGTCCCAAACGGCACAACTTGTTGTTCTCGCGGCAGAAAAATCCCAATTTGGGTCCGATGAAGTTTGCATGTTCTTCCTCTGGATCTTGGGTTTCCTCCACGAAGAAATCCTTTATTTAGGAGCCTTTTTTAGTGTCAATATCGCAGGCATTCGTCCAAGATCTGTTGCAGCTTCTGAGAAGTTTCTTGATACTGTTTTATTGTCAATCTACTCATTTAATCGTGACAATTTCGAACAGGCAAAGTCTCTAACGACCCCCTGAAACAGGGTCCTC
Source organism: Malacoctenus gilli (assembly GCA_032164315.1). Taxonomy (NCBI): domain Eukaryota; kingdom Metazoa; phylum Chordata; class Actinopteri; order Blenniiformes; family Labrisomidae; genus Malacoctenus; species Malacoctenus gilli. The sequence continues at coordinate 19,264,250 of JASSRZ010000011.1, read as the reverse complement.
AGACGCAGATTGAGGCTTGAGGTGTACTGATACACAAAAATAGCAGTTTGTAATATTGTTGCGATACGAACACGCCTTCTGTTCGCTCTCTGAAACGTTCAGTTTCAGGCCGCCGAGCGTTCGTTTCCTCCGAACAACTTCAGTCCGCCGGCGTTTACCGAATCGGAGCGCTCGGAGATCGAATTATCCTCCCTCTCTCTGTCTGCGCGGACGTCCGATTCCCACACCGACATGACGACACGTTCGAGAGTAATCGCCCCGGCCGGGTAATTAGTTGCTGTTGCCCAGAGACGCAGCGCGCGCGCGCGCACGGCTGCCGTCCCAGGAGCCGTCGGCTGGCTCGCCGACGCGGCGTGCTTCGTCAAAAACAAAGGAGGACACTTGTTAACTGCACAGCAGAGCCGGGATCGATCGGGAGGACGGGGGAGGACGGGGGAGGCGACGAGAGGCCCGAGGTCGCTCTCCTCCGATGAGGTGGTGGTCCCTCGTGTGCCCCACCTCCACCTGCCCGCTATCATCCACAGGAAGCAGTGGAGCTGTGCTGGTCAAGAAATTAATGACCGTATCATCCGGCGCGCGCACACACACACACACACGCGGAGCAGAGATAGAGCCGCTGATTGAAAGTGCGAGAGTGCCGTTATCACTTCCTACCTGTCGCTGCTGCAGCTTTTTTTCCCGAATTTACGCTCCGGCGAGCAGAGCTGCTGCCTCTCGCGTTCTTCCTCTCTAAACTGTCGCGTTTTCTTGTCGTCCGCAGCTGGGAGAGGTCATCAACACCCTGTGCGGTTACCAGACTCTGGATAAACAGGTAACGAACAACGATCTACTCTAGAACTAAACAGGAAATTAGAAAAACATGACGATTTGAAGGTGTTTTTGACGGTTTTCCACCTTCCTTTTAAAGCAGTTTCAATTAAGAGTTTCACACATGAAGGAAACTTTTAACTTTCAGTCTTTTTTAGTCTTTTGTTTTAGCAAACTGCTTCTGGTGGCATATTTATAAGTGAAATACTCTAAATAGACTCTGTTAAAAAAAGTCGCTTTTTCTACTAGTACCGTCGTGGTTTTCCTGCTATTCTGCATCGTTTTGGCAGCAAAAAGCGAGCGAAACCAAATCCAGGGAGGTGGTCTTAATGTTGTGGTCGCTTGGCGCCGAGCTGGGTCGGTAAACGCCTGGTCGGGCGTCTGCCGGCGGCGATTTTCCACCCCGAAGTCTTGACTGCTGTGCTCGCTTCCCTGTGCTCTGTGCATCAGCGTGAAACCCTGCACGAGCTGATCCACGTGCGCGGCTGCATCCACGCCGTCAACCTGTGGATGAGCGACAACATCGGGATCACCGTCGCTCTCTGCTGCGCCATCGGGCTCCCGCAGGTAACCGGCGAACCGGAGGCGCCGGCGCGCCGAAACCCAACCGTGTCGGGAAAGCTGCTCGGGTCCCAAACGCTCCTGCTGAGAGGGAGTTTATCAGAGCAGTGCGACCTCCTCCTCCTCCTCCTCCTCCTTCTCCTCATCCTCCTCCTCCTCCTCCTCCTCATCCTACTTCTCCTTCTCCTCCTTCATTTCCTGCGTCTCCTCCTCTTCCTCCTCCTCCTTCTCCTCATCATACTCCTTCTCCTCCTCCTCCTCCTCCTCCTTCTCCTCATCCTTCT
>JASSRZ010000011.1:19183863-19195582 GCA_032164315.1 Malacoctenus gilli | reverse complement strand
CCAGGAACCCCCCTCCGTCCCTCCCTCCCTCCCTCCCTCCCTCCTCCTCCTCCTCTGCATCAGATTAGCAGCGGAGGTCGATGGGGATTCATTTACTAAATGGCCGTCTCATGATCTCCAGGCCCAGACTGTGTGTCTGTGTGTGTGTCCGTGTGTGTGTGTGTGTGTTGTGCTCGGTGGGCTCCCGGCCCGGCCTGAGAATCGCAGCTTTGAGAGGAAGGTGTGCCGCTGATACGCCCGAGCGATCAGGACAGTAAAAACTGGGAATTCACCCTGGGGAAAAAAAAGGCTTTGTGTCAAGCATGAACCCCTCCCCTCCCCATCCCCACCCCACCCCTGAAGGGGTGTTTTTCTGTCCACTTTGAGCTCCACCTGCAAAATTTTGGCAAGACGACTGGAGGTTTTTGTTGATTCTCGTGCCAAATGATTTCTGGATTAGCTGAACCTCTGCTCCCGACACTTCGGATGAATGGTTCCTTGTGGTGATTTGAGAGTTTCTGCTCCACATCTTGGAAAACAAGTTGGATTTCCGCGTTCAAGGTGGCGTGTCGTTGACGCCGAATGCAGCTCCAGAGTCCAAGTTGGAGTCTGGTCCTCGAGATGTTTCAGTACAAAACTCCCAAAAGTCCGATTTCCTTCCTCATTCTTTACATTTGTATCTCCATAAGCGTCCTTAAACCTCTGAGAATATTTCAGCTTTAATTACAAGGTGCCTTGCTGCCGTAAGTCCCACTCGTCTCTCACCTTTCAGATCATTCAACCATTTTTCTGTCCAAGTTTCTTCCTGCATCGTAAAAAAAGCCTCGCAGCTGACGTAAAACATCCTCTAGTTATTCATCCTCCGCCACCGAGCGAGCCGAAGCTGCTACATCCGACCACAAGCAATCACACCGGCGCGATAAAGTGGTGCGGCTCTTCCGCTGCCGTCCTGACAAACTTGCTTGGTTCGATCGGTGCCATGTGCCGCGGCGGCTGTGGCGGCTGTGGCAGGAAGCGAACGCTCAGACGTGTGGGAAATTCCTCGAGCGGTGACGTGGAAAGTCACGGACCCGGTCAGGACGAGCAAGGCCGTCAAACCCGATGTCAGCGTCAGACCGTCCACACGCCGAGTCACACTCACCTGTTGAACCCTCGTCAGCTCATATCGGAGGAACTGGAAAAACCGTACAAGCACACAGACACTCACAGGCTGTCATAGGATTGACTTTCAGTGACGTGACTCGTGTTACGCAACTTTTGTGGTCACAGAAGCCGCTGCTCTTGTTTTTTTGGAGACTCTCCAGACACTCGAAACTGTCTCCCCTCACCCATAATAATCAGGGGGAACGGCTGAATCCGGCTCGCTCGAGAAGCGGCAGTAAAAACTGCTGCCAAGTCGCAGGACGCGAGACGGAAGAGTCGAGTTAAAGGACGCTGGAGACGCAGAAACGGGACGAATCCAGCTCGGAAATCGGAGCACCTTCCTTTTTTTAAAGTTTTGAAAAGCTTCCTCTGGTCTGAGTGATAAACATCAATTTGTTGCACAATGAATTCCTTTGAAATACTTCATGTGAATGTAGAGTGCAGAAGCAGAGGAGGATGGATGAAGATAATGCAGGTTCGCGGCCGATTCAGCTGAATGTTGCCGTCGCGGTTTGTGTTTATAACTCTTGTCTTTTGAGTTGCTGGAATCACAGCAAATCTTCATTTCCTGTTTGTGATAATGATCCTTAAACAGCAAGGTTTAAGTTTAACATTTATTGTCATTTCAGTAACTCTTATGTAGAAATATATCACTTTATTCCTCAGGAAAGACGCTGTGAGTGTCGGTGTCCCTTGTTTTATGGACTGTGTTCCTGTCGCACTGCATCAGGCCGCCTTTATAGGAGCTTAATGAAGCTTCGGATGACACGAACCACTGGAAATAGTTGGCAGTGCTGCTGGTGATGCCCCGGCGTCCCCTCCGCCGCCACGCTCCCAGACACTCGCAGACACGTTCGCGCTCTCCTCGGGGTAACGCTGTGACTTTGTGTCCCTAATTGCGGTCATAAATCACAAATACAAGCACACCGGCTTTCCCGTGCGTTCCCGTTCACTTTGGACGCAGGTCGAGAGATGATCAGAGTCCGTCGTGCTCGCAGCTTCTTTTCATTTCTTCATCGTAAGTGTAGAAATTGTTTCATTTAATGTGTTCATTACACTCAAATCCCGGGAACTTCATAGTCCTTTGGTGTTGGAGCAAGCTGCCCCAGGCGGTTGCAGTGAGTTAACAGCCCGACAGGCAAAGAAAAGAGCGATTGTCCTGTATTACGGTGCAGTAGAGGTCAAGCGTTTGTGCATGTGTGTCTTTTCTGTGTGCTCTCTTGGTAATCATTAACTTGGGTTTCACATAAAACACAAAAAAGAGCAACAATCACCTCTGTAATTGATGGCTCAATATTTGCCTGGAACCTCGTTGGTCAATTTCGGAGTCATTTTGAGGGGTGCATATTTCCTGGTTCTCGACTTTCTCGCGTCGCTTCGACATTCAACATTTTGACCGCTGCTCGGCGGCTAAAAGACCAAATCGGTGATCGTTCCTGGAAGACACGATCCGAAAGTGAAAAGTCGCCGTATCGTCGAGTCATTCCATCTGGATCACGACGCGAGGTCGGAGCGCCGCCGCTCCTGTAATTACAGATCCGCCTCATTGTTACCTCGGTGATCTCACACTGTCACAGCTCAGATTCAGTGACTAGTGCTGTGTCACGGGCCTCATTGTCACAGCGTATATGTGTGTGTGTGTGTGTGTGTGTGAGCTTGGCCCCGGGCCCGCTCTGTGTTGACTTCCAGGAACACAAACAAAAGTGCACTTCTCCTTGGAGACACCAGGGAAGCTTCAGCTCACTCAGTTTGGCTTCACACTGGCGACGTGTGGACGCACTGCGGCTCGGTGGCGGCGACCGGTTTCACCTGTCCTCCATCAGCTGCGCGGCTCCGATGACACCTGCCGTTGTCCACAGCGACAACGGCGTCTTTCTGTTGTCGCTGGAGACGTTGGACATGAGATTGAGACTGAACTGAGTTGTTAAGTTTGTTGCTTCGACAAGAAGAGGTTTTTATTTTGTTTCCGTGTTGGTGTCGTGATCCTGTTCTCGACGGCGCGACGCTTCCGCCTGGATAAGCGGCGCATGTGTCGAGTCTGATGTCGTGTGTTTCCTGTTCTCTCGGCTGCCGTCCAGCCCGGGACTCACCTTTTGTGTTCCTGTTGTTGTGTTTTGTCTTTCAATAGACCACAAATCAGGAAACACCTCCCTGGACATTTTGCTGGCCCTGCTGCAGGCGGAGGGAGCGAAAATAGAAGAGGAGACAGAGGTAAGCTGCCCCCCCCCCCAAAAACACCCCGCCTTGAACTCTCACAGTACAGTTGACCAAAAAAACCCCTCAATTTGTATTCGTTTGTTCATTTGAGTGGTTTGTTTAGCAGAGTAAAGCGCCCCTAGTGGTGGAGCGTTGTAACCGCAGGTACAATCACTTCCTGTATGTGCTGACAACACGCTGACGTGATCACTGACTTCGCCTCGCCACGCCGTCCACTCGATTCTGATCATCTCAGTCTATAAACTGTATTTAACCTCTAATCCTTCATACTGTGACTGGTGCTGCTGACCTCGTGGCTCGGCCATCTTGTTTATCGAGTTAAATAAAGGTCAATAACTGCCAGAAATAAGGTCTCTTTTTGGACTGAAGCCATCGACGGTCATGTTCGTGACCGAAGCTGCGATATTACCGTTGTTTTGCCTCGATTTCACGCAGCAGGATCTTCTGTTCTGCTGAAACTACAAGTGTCGGTGTGAAGCTGCAGTAACGCTCAGAGATACTTCGCTGAAACGTGTTTCCGAGTGACTGTTTGCGTCTCTTTGTGTAATTTCTCCCTGCCTGCTATTTCCATCGCGGTGACTCACGTTGGCTGCGTGCTCGCCGTCGAATCAGGCAGACGGGGGCTCCTCTGTCCTCCCTCTGAAAGCGTCCCTGTCCTCTCTGTCTCCCCCGCGTCCGCAGAACATGGCCGACTCCTTCCTGGACGGCGACATGACCCTGGACTCCTTCATCGACTCGTACCAGAGCAAGAGGAAGCTGGCGCACCTCAGGCGGGTGAAGATCGAGAAGCTGCAGGAGATGGTGATGAAGGGCCAGCGGCTGCCGCAGGCCTCCGTCCCGCCGTCGCGCTCTCAGGACGTGGCGGCGGCGGCGGCCTCCCTCCTCGCCGACGCCACCGGCGGCTCCTCCCCGGTCCCGCAGCCCCGGAGGAAGCCCCCGGTTCCCCCGTCCCAGCCGCCCCCCGGCCTGAACCCGCTGCCGCCTCTCGCCGCCGCCGCCCCTCAGCCTCCCGCCTTCTACTCGGCGTCGCCGTACCCGCCGATCCCGCCCCGGACGGGGCAACCCTTCCCCAACGTCTCGGGCTACCCCGCCCACTACCTCTCTCAGTACCCGCAGGCGCTGCCCCAGAGGCCCCCGCCGCGCATGGCGCCGCAGCCGGGCTTCATCATGCAGTAAAGCGATCCAGTTGCCACTCGGAGGAAAAAACGCGGCGCGTCGTCTCTGTCGAGGACTTCTCTGAGAGCAACTTCTCCTCCATCGTCTGCCTTCTCGGATTACGACCAATCACAACGCGAGAAGGCGGACCCCGCCATCGGCTGGTCTGGAAGCGGACCCCCACCCAAACCCACCCACCCACCTGACCCCCTTCAAACAACCCTCGCGGTCACCTGTCACTCCCGCCAAAAACACTCCAAAAGAAAAAAGAGATTCAAAGTTCGGATCGATTCTCGCTTCGGCTCGAGTCCGTTTAAACGCCGCGGCGGGCGGCGGGCTGACCCGGGCGTCTGGGCTGCCGAGCTGCTGAGCTGAGGCGTGTCATACGCACTTTCTGCCTCCAGGGAGCGCCGTTAGCTCGTCGGTCACCGCCCTCCGACGCGAAAGATTAGCCATTGGAATCCGCAGCATCGCAATTTCCAGATATATGCAAACGAGGAGAGAGCCGACCTACTGTGCAGTTTCCCCAGATTATATTCAGGCAAAAGCTGCATCTATGCTGTGATTATTTTCTTATTTTTGAAATACGACAAAAAAAGATTCACAAGGTACATAGGAATATTTGAATTTCGTCCTCTTCTTCTACGATCGTGCTAACGGAGTTCTGTTGACGATAGCCAGGGTCGACCGATCGCCACGTGTGAACGGAGGGAGAGAGAGTCCGGAGCGGCCCGGACCGAGGAGGCCGCGCGGCCCCGTCTCAGGGCGGAGCCAAGGCGCGGAAGGCGGGACCACCGGCGGCCGAACTGTCGAAAGCGAGGGCGCCGCGGCGCGGGGGGGGGGGGGGGGGGGGGGGGGGGGGGGGGGGGGGGGGGGGGGGGGGGGGGGGGGGGCGCCGGGGCGCCTCGCCCCGCCCCCCCCCCCCCAAGTGAAGGATCAATGTATAGCCATACAGTCCACTCCAGATGTGTGTGTCGTTTTGTCCGTGGGTTCCCGTCGTGACACAACACTCCTCCGTTTTTTCTTTCGACTCCTCGATAATATCCTGTGTCTCTCGCGCCCTCAGCTGGGAAATAACGCCAAGCGGCCTCTGGAGCCGGTTTGGTTCTGTTCAGTTCGCACTGAGCACCAAAGACTTCCCACGAGGTGGTTCTTTCTTTTTTGTTTTTGTTCTTTTTTGGGCAAAATGTTCTCGTTTTCATCAAAGCAACGCCCATCGTTCCCGACATATCTGCGAGTGTGTGTGAGCTGGAACGCGTTTTATCTGTAGCCGTGCAGGCCAGATGTCGCCGAGTGGACCCTGTGAGGCTGCTCTGGCTTGAGGAGGACATCGACGTTCTTTGTTTTGTTTATTTTTTAAAAAATCTTTCCCACAAAAGAAGAAGTTTGTGTCGTTCCTCCTGTCGCTGTGCACTGTTGAAGAGCCACGAGTGCCTACACTTGAAGTGACGCCGATCACGTCTCGCTGACTTCGCGGATGAAAACCTCCCCCGCTCTGACTTTCCCCACGCCGCACGTTCTTCTGAGTTCTCCTGCTGTCCGGGCGACGCCGTTTTGCTTTTTCCATCGGTCGCAGCGAGACGGAAGCTCAACACGTGCCAGAGAGAGCAGAGACCCCCCCGAGGCGCTCCAGCTCCCCCCCTCCCCCCCCTCCCTCCCCCATGGCCTCGGGTACATTCAGACTTTTGCATGTGATGTTTGTGCTGTTTTTATTTGAGATGAGTAAGAAAAAACAACAACAACAGGGCTCTGAAGTCAGCTGCGTCATATCTCAGATAGGACAAAAGAAACACGCGTGTGTGCAGAAGAAGCGTCTCGACGAACCAGCATTTCTAACGACTAACCGTAGATGAACCCTTCGTGCATGGCCTTCACTCTTTGTGTTCAGACTGGAGATCCTCCTTAACTTTCTTTTTTTTTAGCTGTCGAGCTGCTTCTTACGTTGAACTGATCCTCTGCACCCATGGTTTTATATGTGGTTGGTGATTCTTTCAGTGTAATGTTATAGGTATTTACTTATATTGACTGTGTACGTGGAATTTGATGCTTTTTTCAAGTTCAATAAATCTCAGTTTTTGTAGCTGCGTCTTTTTTTTTTTAATTCCTATTTATGGGGGCGCTTCTTTATCACAACTTCCTCCACCGTGTTGCAGTTTGTTCAGGGAGAAACAAGCGCGCCATCTAGCGTTTGAACGCTGGTAATGCAGGAGGTGCCTGTTCACTGTTTGAATACGTTGCTGCAAAAGGAGATTTTGTACAATTGGTGGAAAGGAAGTAAATGTTTTAAATAGATTAAGGAAGTTTTTAAAAAGCCAAATAAACGGAACATTCAGCACTTTGCTGTCCTGATAAATTAAGACAGGAAGTAAACCCTCGCCTGGCTCCTTTGGATGTAGAGGAGCAGCGGCTCTACCCCGAGCTCCGACTTCCCAGCCGCCTGTTACAGACATCTTGTTCTGTCAGCGCGAAAAGGTCATGACAACATGTCACCTTTCCAGAGAGGGGGGGGGGGGGGGGAAGGTCCCCCCCCCCCCCCAATGGCGCTCCTCCAGTAAATCGAGATCATGTTTAAACACCACTTTTCTGCTGCGACTGACCTGACTGTCAGTCTCGTTTTTTAACAACAACGCAAAATGAAACCCCTTCGCTTGAAGCACAAACTCTCCTCCAACCTGGATTATAAAGAAAAAAAAAAAAAGAGACTTTACTTCCGGTTGGGCTGTGTGGGGGGGGGGGGCTTTTACACGTGCGTGCCCCGGGGCCGCGTTGCCCCTAATCCCGCTCTTGAATCGTGGAGCGAGAGCGGCGTTCGCCATCTTCGAGCAACGCGCTGCACAAGTCGCGCTCTTGAACGCAGCGCCGCCGACCACGTGTCACGTTTCCATAGTCACGTCACAGCGGCTCCACCATGTTGTAGGAAATCCGCCGCCCGCTCCTCACTCACTCACTCACTCACTCACTGTCAGATTAGAGTTTTAATCCGAGCAGGAGGAGCCGCCGGAGGAGGAGGAGGCGGAGGAGGGAGGATACACTGTCAAGACGCCGTCCGCATCTCCAGGAGGAGCCGCGCTGTTGATCCGCTCCGTCAAAGCGAACGACACCCGAGCGGCTGCTGTCACTCGCCTGCTTTTTTTTGTTGCCCCCACCCCGACGAGCAGCGACCTGCGCCCGGAAGATGAGACGCCAGTCCGCGGCTGCCGTCGTCGCCCATACGTTAAGATGTTAGCTGGCTAACTAGCTGGAAAAGAGTAACTAAATCGGATTAGCGGCGAGCGGCAGCGTCTCTCTGGGAAACAAGCAGGTACTATTTTTCTGTCCGTGACAGTTGCGGAGCACAACTCATTTTGCAACCCCATCGTGTCAAAAAAACAGCCATTTGACTACTTTTAGTGCGTTAATTATTCGCTGGCTTTCATGTCGCCGCAAGGTAGCCGAGTTTATTAGCCCGGAGCTGGACCTCCTTCTGCCGCTTTATCCCGAGTGCTCGTTCGGAGGAGCGGAGCCGACACAAGTGCTGCGGTGCCCCTCTGACCCCCCCCCACAAAGTCAAGACGGAGGTTGACGGCCGGGGCTGCGTGCTAGCTTGTCTCCGGGGCTGAGAAGTGCTCCGAGATCTCCAGCGTCGTCGTCCTCCTCCTGCACCTCCTCCCCTTCCCTCCTGCACCTCCGAGCGGCCAGAGGAACATTCGCCCGCGCCCGGAGCGAAGATGTCAGGGAAGGACAAAGACAAAGACAAGGCGGAGAAACTGTCCACGACGGAGCGGCTGATCAAAGGTGGGTCCGCGGCGCCGTGGGTGACTGCTGGCCGGCTTGCGTGATGTGAAAACCACCTGTGGCTCCCGAACACACTTCAGTTTGAACGCCTTTCTCTCCGACCGCGGTGCAGAAAAATCATTGTTCGAGCAGTAATGAGACACAGATGTGCATCACGGATTTTTTTCCTCCCTTTTAAATGCATCTGGAGGTTCAGATGAGGGAGCAGGTCCACGGTCTCTTGGAGGCGTCGTCTCGGTTTAATGGAGCGGATGAATTAATAATCTGAAACATAGATTACACTGCATGTTAGCCTCTGGTAATCCAGGTGAGGAGGTTCACGTCCCGCCGGGAGCTCCATATGAACACATTGACAGGTTTTAATTCATGCTCAGCTGCAAAACAGCTGTGGAGGTTTGTAGAAGTGATACTGAACCAGTGCGAATAAAGACTTGATGCTGAGAAAATAGTTTTAGACACAGTTGTCACCTGTAAATGTCTGTAGACACCTGTAGAGGTTCACAGACGAGTATTTTCCTGCTGAACTCGGACCTGCATTTTTTATTTTCTTCATTTATTGGAGAGAAAAGGGACCAGTTGCTGTGCAGAGGTTTGGGAAACTGGTTAATTCGTGTGTTGTGGCCACAAACGAGAGGCCATAGTCGAGGACCAATCGTCGACATCTGGGAGTGTTGGTTCGTGGAGCGGAGGGTTGCAGGTTCGAGCGCTCGGAGCTTCGCCGGATCCGTTTGTGTCACGAGTGATTTCGGTGTTCTGGACCGAGATGAAGCTGGCGAAGTATTTTTAGTGAGCGTCCTGCTGACCTGACAGCAGGAGGCAACACACACACACATGCGCGCACACACACACACACTGCCTCCAAGGAAGCCTGTGGAGCCCCCCTCCCCCCCTCCCCCTTCACCCCCATCTGTCATTAACCATTATGTTCCAGTGAAGCCAAACACCAACAGGTCACATGATGTACTGCAATTGAACACGTAACGGCGGTAACGCTGTTACATTCAGTGTGACACGAGTTTCACGGCGGTGGATCGGCGGATTCTGCGGCGTTGAGGTTGGAGGTGGAACTGGTGAGGAGGCGAGCGGCGGCGACGACCGTTCTTCTTTCCGCCACGCGTCCGAACCCGTGACCGCTGTCGGCCCCGTTATTCTGACACATTGACACGATTTATCAAAACCTATTTTAGTGACGCGTGCGCGCCTGCGTAGGACGGCGGTCCAATGCCACCAAATGGCGTTGAAAATCATCTGGTGGTCGCGAACCGGAGAGCGACTTTTGAGCTCCGAGTCCGCCAGCTGCAGAGGTGCGCAGGTGTGTCGGAGGCGACCGTACGGCCGCCGCCGCGAGCGGAGATTACATCGCCAAATTAGTGTCGACATAAGTCGCGGCCGATCGCGTGGAGCGGGACAGGTGCGGCGAGCAGATGTGGGGGATTTGCAAACGCTGGGTATGAACATCTGGACCGGAGTGGGGCTAAAGCCTCTGGCAGGCGTCGTCAAACAGGTGAGGAGGTCAGCCGGCGGAGATGACGCGTCCGGAGGTTTCCGGACTGGGGATGAGCGCGAAAGCGATGCAGCGGTCGAATCTGATGGTCTGCACCGCAGCGATGCTCGCCGGCGTGTTTGCGGTGGAACTGCGCCCCGGCGTCGGATCGTATCCGAGCCGGAACGCCCCTCGAAGGCGTGTTTCTTGCTCGACTGACGATGTGCGATGAAACGAAGGCTCCGGCCCTGCAACTGTGAGGTCAGAGCGCCGTCTTCCGACGCTGAGTCGGCAGTTTGAGCCGTCCCCTTCGGTCCAAAAATGGAAATAACGGGGATTTCGGACGTCTGTCATGTGTGAGTTTGGTTCTTTGGGTAAGATTAGGAAGATCCCGACTGCAGGTTTCTATCAAACGCGTAAAATGTATCGAGCGTTCTCTCTGGGTGCGAATTTGTGACTTTAAGAGGACTTAATGTTGATTTTTTTTATCAGAAATGTTCCACAATCAAGCCAAACTCGGCGGAAAAAATACAATGTTTTACGTTGTCTCGCTTCAAGTCGAAAGAAAGTTGCAGCTGGTCACTAAAAACCATCGAGTACCAAATGAAAGCGAGATCTCGAGTATCGAACTTGACTGAGGTGCTTCCGAAGCGCCGCTGACACGCTGGGAACGTTTACTTCGCGTGGGTCGAAGTAACGAGGGTGAGCGTTCGGTGGACCGACGGAACTCGGGTAGGACACCGGGGGAAGTCGACCTTTGGCGCTGCCGTCCGCGTAAAGTACAGCGTGTACTTTGGCCGCCGCGTGTCCTTTGCCGTCTCCGTCGGACCGACTCGGGATGGATGAAGAAGTCTGGAATCGCGAGGCGGTCGGACGCTCTCGGGAGGTCTGCTCGGGTTACCGACGCGGCTCGACCGGACGGATTCCTTCACACTGAGGTTGTGGCGTCCCATTGGACGGACGGCGCGCCGCTGCTCGCGTCTTCCCGGGACCGTCCAAGTCCGAGGAAGCGCCGGCGTGCGCGAGACGCGGGGAGAGAACGCAGCCCCGCCCTTACGACCACCTCCACCAGCCCACATCCCCCGTCTGTCTGCAAGGGCACGACAAGAGTGTCCTGCCAGAAGGACAGGAATGCTGGAGTGTGAGCCAGTGGGGGAGAAGGGGGGGGGGGAGGGGGAGGGGGGGGGGAGTTAATTGTGGAAAGAATCTCCCCAGTGATGTTCCCAACATGGCCAGAGAGAGGAGGACGGGGAAGGAGGAGGGAAGGCGATCCGAGGAAAAAGCGGAGTGTCGTGAAGACGATGTGACCGTCCGAATTTGATGTCACGATGAGCGGAAGTTCTTCGGATATGTCTCGCTCGTTTTCCATCCCACCCGCGATCGTGACGACCGCGAATCTCTCCTCGCGGTTGGATGGGAACCTTTCAGGCGCCGTTCAGTCGACGAAACCTCTCGATCGGTCCACGGAACTGTCGACACGTTCAAGAGTCGTACGACCAAAGTCATGACGAGTTAATCGTCCAATCAGATTGGGCCCCGAGATGGAGGAGTGAGTGGCTGAGGGAGGGATTTGTATACAAAGAGTCAAGAGAGGGATGAGGGAGGAGGTTTGGACTTCTTGTTCAACGACTGAAGTTTCAGAAATTCACATCGAAGCGAAACTCCCGTTGACGTGAGTCTCAATAATCGAGGACATTTGGAGCTTTGCATCTTGCGAAGCTGCAAACGACACAATGTTTGGCATCCCAGTTTTGTGACACAATAAAGACACGACTAAAGAGAAGATGTCCCGTGGCGACGGAGGCCGAAAGTTCAAATATCGCACGTCCGTCGTTGGCGGTTTTTCAGTTTGAGTGCAGTTTGGTAAAAATCCGGCCCCGACTTTGGGTTTCCTGTGTGACTGTTGGCTGTAAGAAGGCTTAACCAGTCGACTAACCACCACTAAAGCTGCTGCCGTGGCGGCGGCGG
>JASSRZ010000011.1:19161648-19176915 GCA_032164315.1 Malacoctenus gilli | reverse complement strand
TGTGTGTGTGTGTGTGTGTGTGTGTGTGTGTGTGTGTGTGTGTGTGTGTGTGTGTGTGTGTGTGTGTGTGTGAGCAAACGGTTTCATCCTGTCTGCTCCGCTGGATCTGCGGACTGAATTCTCTGCAAAAAGAGTGGATGAATTCCTCTCGATCTGCACACACGAGCTGGTGTGTGTGTGTGTGTGTGTGTGTGTGTGTGTGTGTGTGCGAGTGTGTGTGTGTGTGTGTGTGTCTGGGTTTGAGGTGAAGTTAGCCAGCGTCTGTGCCATTTCCTTTGTCTTCCTCCCCCCTCTTCCTCCTCCTCCATCCCCGAGCAGCGGGCGTCTGGCTAAAAGAGAGCAGAGGACTCTCATTAAAATCCGTGTCACCTTGCAGCCACCGCCAGCCTCGTCTCCTCTCGCCGCCTCCGCACGTATGAGAGATCAAGTCCTTCCGACATCCCCCCCCCCCACCCTGACACGTTTACCTATATTTCACACTCCGCTTCCACGGAGGAAGCGAACGGGAGGAGGTCGGCGCCGCTCGTCTCTCCTCCCTTTGTTTCTTGTACGCCGTTAGCGGCGCGGACACGCACCTGCTGGCTCTGGTTACCGTGGCATCTTGTTCCAGAGACTTAATAGCGGGCGGCGGTTGGCGCAGGAGGAACGAGTGGGCCGAGAGTGGCAGCTATTGAGCGCCGTCTCCTCTCGGAGAGAGCGCCGCAAACGCCGCTCTGCTTTTCATACATTTTTGTGCCTTTTCTTCGATTAGCGAGGTTAATGTGGTCGCAGAGAAGCGCAAAACAGAAGAAGAAATCCCACTTTTGGCGCGCCGCGGTTAATCGTACGTGTGGTTCGAGGCCCCGACGGCACAGCGCGAGCGGATTTCCACACGACGGGCATCGATTTCCGTTCGATTCGAATCTGCCGTCGACGATTCGCGCAGAACCGAGCGGAGCTCGAGCTGGCGCGTCTTGATCAAGGTTGCCGTCAGCGGAGACGAGCGTGTGGGAGTTTTTAGTTTTATAATCTCGAGGAGTTGAGAGGAAGCGCACTTTATTGAAAAGCTGCGATCCTGCGAAGGGCAGCGGAGCGGCCGGCTTCGCTGCCGCTTTGTGTCTCCGTGTTTTCCCGGCGCGTTTCGGCCGCAGTTCGACGGCCACTCGAACTTCATTCGATGCAGTCTTTGTCTCTTGTATCTTCGACCTGTAAAGTCCTTAATGTGTCCATATATTTTTATGTAACGTTTACATGTCTCAGCTCTATATGAAAAAACGTTCCTGTTGTAGTATTTTCTGACAATTTTTTGCATTTACTTTGAAATTTAACACACTGAAATAACGTGCGTTATCACATCCTGTCGCACGAACACAGCTTAATGCTTGATTAATAAACTGCATCATTTTTAAACATGCATCAGTGCGATTACATAAGAGCTTTCAGCATCTTGGTGACAAGAGAGAAAATTTTGGCCAAGCTGTAGTGAAAGCGACAGCTGGCGTTTGTACTGTTTCTGTGCAAGCCACCAAACTGAGAACGATTACGCAACACATTCAGGCTGTTATAATGTTTCTAGTGAACACAGACCGTGTGTGTGTGCGCGTGTGTGTGTGTGTGTTGTTTCGGAGTCCTTGAGCGAAGGTGTTTTGAAAAAAAAAACTTCATAAAGACGAGAAACACACGGGTTTCTGCGGCTTTTGTGCTGCGGCGCTCGCTCTTACCTTCAGAAATAAAAGACCGTGTCAAGTTAAAAGTCCTTGAGTGTTGGAAACATTCTGCATCCAAACACACCGATTTATTTTCTTAAATTTCGAAATGAAGTTTGTCTTCGTCTCACGGAAGCATTTTAAAGGGTCCCATTTTTCTCCAACCCTGTTAGAAGTTGTTTTTGTTGCCAGATATTGATGAAAATACACATTCATGATGTAACTAATAAACATAAATTCTCTACCTTATCTTTGTTGTGATATTGGCCACGATAATTGAATTTACAGCGTCTGTAACGTCTTGAAATGCTCTGCGATTGTTTGTTTGTCAGACGCCTGACGTGTTGTGGGTGTGTGTCTCCCCCCCCCCCCCCCCCCAGTGTGTTCTCTACCTCTGGTCGCTCAAGATCAACCACCCCAGCACACTCTTCCTCCTGCGTGGGAACCACGAGTGCCGGCACCTCACAGAGTACTTCACCTTCAAACAAGAATGTAAGTGCGGGGCTTCTCGCTGCCGTACGAAGGCCGCCACTAATGCGCTTCCTACGCTGTCTGAGCCACTCCACAGTGGCCTGCGGCACTCCAGCCTGCAGGCTGAAGGCTGCAGGCTGGAGTGATGCAGGCTTCAGGCTGCAGGGAGCGACTGACTGGAGAGTAACGCTGTGGAAGCGCAGAGTCGCTGGTTTTTGTCTGTGGTCGCGTTCACTCACGTACAGTTATTCTAAGATGAGCGAAGCACCAATAAAATAGACTGACTGCCTTCTTATTTATATGTTTATGTATTTCTCTGAAAGGAGAGCGTGAGACAGGACTCATGATGGGCTCTCTGCTCATCCCACAAATGCACGGGTCCTCACAAATGTGCCACAATTTAAAAAAAAGTTTGATTCGGCCATCATCACACTCACATTTTGTCGTTTTATTGCACAAATTCCCTCTAAAATCTCCATTCAACACTCACCTGCATGAGTTTCTCTTCCTGAGTGTTGAGAACTTCCTGTTTTTTACCTGTACGCCTACTTTTAAACCGGTGTTTTTCTCCACTGAAACATATTAAAGTACAAAAATGAGCAGGTGTTTTAGGAGGAAATTTTCTTGTCCAGAAATCAGAATTTTATCGAGTTTGTCCATTTTTTTTTTACCTCCTTTCTTCTGTTGTTCCTCATAAAATGTTCCACTTTATCATTGAACTGTATTTTCTTCCTGTTCAAAGCGTGCCACGCCCGGTTCCTCCAGGAGGGGCGTTGACGGACCCTCGTGCAGGGTTTTATATCAAACTGATGGTCCTCTGGTGACTCGCTCTCAGTGACGGATGGCCAGCTTTTCCCTCAATTAGCGCAACGTGTCATAAATAGTGGCGGAAGGGTTTCTTTCCACTGTATCCACCGGCAGGCCCCTCCCACCGAAAGCCAGACTCTTCAGAATAAAAGCATCCGATGGCTGGTTAGGAACCACCGTTGGAACGACTGAAGCGTGGAGAGCAGCCAGCCACGACGCTCAGTTTCTCAAAACAGTTAACACACACACACACACACACACGGACAAACGGACACACCGACTCCAGTGTGTGACAGCTGCGTGTGTGTGTTTGCGTAAATATGCGAATCTGTGAAGCAGGTGTGGAGAAATTAGCATGCGAAATCGCAAAACAAAGACACTTCGCAGCTGGCGGAGCCCGATTCGCCCGACTGCCAAACGGCTTTCGCTGACTCCGTCTTCACTCGCGCCCCCCCCCCCTCCTCCACATCTGCACACACAGAAACGAAGTGTAACACCTGTTGCTGGTTCAGTTGGTAGCAGATCAGTGCAGCTCCAAAGATACAGCAGGAAGACCAGTCGAGAGCAAATATTAAATAAATAAATGTTAATAAAAGTTAGTTAGAAAACAGTTTTTCAAGTCAAACTAGACTGGGGCAAATTTTCAGGGCAACAAAGTGTTTCCACTGAGATTAGTTGATATTTATAGCAGTTTAATTTAAAAAAATAACAGTAAAGGAGGTCTTTTAAGACCTTCCCCTGCATTTTTAATCTTTTACTTTGAAATGTAATTATTTCCAAAGTGATTACGGGCAAATTAAACTGATATCTGGTTGCAGTCGGAGCAACCTTCCTCCTCTTTGTCACCCGTCAAGCGAATCGCTTCTTCTCCGCGAGGAAATCGGCTCGGGAACGGTCATAAACGCAGACGAAGGCCGGCAACGTTTTTATGGCGGATTGTGCTGTTGCGCGTCCACATGTGGTCAATTAATGACCTCAGTTTTTCGGTGAGTCGCTCCAGATTTTCTGTCGTGAATCACACGTACAGAAACTGGAGTTTAACGAGGCATTTTCGGCTCTTTTAAAGGCATCAAATTCAAAAACGGGCCTTGAAGTCAAAATCTCTTCAATGATGTTTGAGGGCAAATATTTTTTTATCAGACTTTCGGGCGATTTTAATGCGCCTTCAAACGACATGTTCACGTGTTGCGAATGTGCACTGCGAACGTCGGAGAGTTCAACTGTCAGCGTCGTCAAATCAGGCTTGAAAATTGTCTCGTTTAAAGTCTGGAAAGACCAAAAATTAAGCGTTGACATTAAATCGCGCCGTTTGTTTCAGCGCTCATAACTTACGTCTTGTCGGTTGAAGGTGTGGATGAGAATAATCAAAAGCAGCGTCGCTCCAGCTGGATTTCCGTCCCGCTTTGATGCTTCAGTCGCTAAATGTTATTTTATATTGCATTAAAAAAAAAAACGCTTTTACCGAGTCAAGAGCGTAACTCGATGCAGCCTGCGGGAAGCCAAGTGGAAGCTTTGAAGCGTCGGGGAGTATAAATAATCTACTGTGATTCTCTGACGGCTTCAGTGAATTTTTTTGCTTTTTAAATCTAGCGAAAAAAAAAAGAAGAAAGTCCGATACACGTCGGAGGTGAGGTTTGAGGTGGGAAGTTGGCGCTTGGGGGAGAGGATTTAAATGCATTAAAGTTCATCACAGGTAACTGAAGAGTTCACAGTGCTTAAATAAGCTCTTGATGTTTTTACTAACGGCAAAAAGAGTGAAAATGCCTCAGTAGTAAAGAGTAAAATGTAATAAATCAATACAAGCGCTGTCATTATGTAGAATGACCATTTGGCCTTCAGTCCACCAGAGGGCGCTGCTTGGAATGGCGTAAAACGAGGAGGAAGCGTCGCTAACATTGTGAATGAAGGAGGTGTTGCTGATGGTGGTCTCAGCTCACTGCTGCCCCCACAGTTTCCGGTGGTACTGCAACATACTCTAAAAAAAAAAGTTTCTGGCCAGTAGGTGGCGCTTTAACGAGCCCTTCAAAGCAAAAGACTTGGAACCAACGCAGCCAATCAGCATGCAGGTTTAGGGAAGAGGCGGGGCTAAGCTGTCGTTTCAGTGTTTTCAGCCTGCACACAGATTTCCGTTGAACGTGACGGAACGGCGACACGCTGGTGGTCTCAAAGTGTTGAACAGGTGACAAAATAACCGTGTTGGAGGTAAAATGTCATAAGAATGAGTTTCATGAGGTGAAAGAAGCTGAAAGTGAGTTTAAAAAGAGGAGAAAAGGAGGCCTGATTAATGCTGCGACACCTGCCACACCTGCATCACTCTCATGAGTGTTTGCAGTGAATATTTTGGCATCTCTTCTGCTCCAAGTTGGCAACGCGGGTGACGAGTGAGTGGCAGCGCCGGGCAGACCTCGGATCAGTCGATCTGCAGCGTGTGACTCACTTTTCTTTGACTGCAAGAGCTGCGGTAGACGTCTAATCCAGCGAGGGAAGGTGCCTGCTGTTTCATCTTTGCCCTGAAGAGGGATTAGGCAGAACCAGCCTTTTTTCACCCCCCTCCAAATGTCTTATTTCTAAAAAGGCTTTAAAGAAGTGGTTGGAAGTTAAGCCTCCACAGGCTTTGCTCTAAAACCGCCTCCGTTTGGCGGACAGATCTCGGATCTGTACTCTTTCTCTCGCCGTTCTCGCCGCTGCTCGGCCCCATAAGGGCTCCGCTTCCTCCTGACCTCATGTGACCCGCAGCGTTCTGCCAAGCGCCGCCGCGGAAACTGCCTGGAAACAATCAGCGGCACTATTCTTGGCGGAGGAGCCGCACGCACGCGTGCGCGCTCGCGCTTCGCCCGTTCATCACACCTCTGACAAACTTGCGCCGTTCGCATATTAATACGCCGATACGACCGTCGTTCATTCCCGCCAGATAAGCGGCAGGAAACTCAAGCGAGGTGGCTTTTCTTTTTGTTTTCGTTGCAGGTAAAATCAAGTACTCTGAGCGCGTGTATGACGCCTGTATGGAGGCCTTCGACTGTCTGCCCCTCGCCGCGCTGCTCAACCAACAGTTCCTGTGCGTACACGGGGGGCTCTCGCCGGAAATCAACTGCCTAGACGACATAAGGAAAGTAAGTGCCGCGCCGACGTCCGTCAGCTCGTTGGTTTGTTGGATGTCTGGATCACGGCCACATTGGCAAAACTGCCGCGCATTTGTGGGATGTGCAGCAAAGCCGAGTGTGCAGGTTGTGCTCGTTAAAGATGGAGAACTATCCAGAAACAAAGACTTTTATTTTGTTAGAGAATTTTTGGCGACTCACTGCTGCTCATCCCCCAAATGCAAAGTGGTGGAAGGTAACCCCCCCAAAAAATTGACCCTCTTTTGGATCATTGGTTGGACAAGTTCCTACTAAAGCAGGAGCCTTCAAAATAAAAGCTTTGGTCACTTTCTTGGGTCTGATTTGGCTTCTGAAGCGTCTCGGCACAACGCCGTCTTCAGAGAAGGCAAAGCTTCAGCCCCTCTGATGCCCTCACAAGGGGGTCCAAACCACAGGTTGAGAACCGTCTGTACAAAGTGCAGGAGCCTTCAAAATAAAAGCTTGGGTCACTTTCTTGGTTCTGATTCGGCTTCTGAAGCATCTCGGCACGTCGTCTCCAGAGAAGGCAAAGCTTCAGCCCCTCTGATGCCCCCACAAGGGGGTCCAAACCACAGATTGAGAACCATTTGTACAAAGTGTTACGACAAAAAAATAGACCCTTAAATTTTGCGCTTGTTGTGTGAGAAGTCGTCCTCCGCTGAGTTGCGTGTCTGTGTGTGTGTTGCAGTTAGACAGATTTAAAGAGCCTCCTGCATTTGGGCCGATGTGCGACCTGATTTGGGCCGATCCCGGCGAGGACTACGGCAGCGAGAAGACCTCCGAACACTTCAACCACAACTCCGTCCGGGGCTGCTCCTACTTCTTCAGGTGGGGGAAGCAACAACAAAAATAAAAGCCCCCGCTCCACCTCAGAGTGTTTTGAACGAGTCTCTGACGAGCGCCGAACGGGCGGCGTGGCGCAGGTCGGAGGACGCAGCTCGTCTGCTTTGTAGGTCAGTCGGCTCATGGAGGCGCTTTCAGAAAACGCGCCCCTCTCGAAGCAGGTTAACGGATAAAAACAGCCCCTTCAAAATAGGTTAACGCATTCCGAGTGCCGCGACAAAATAGGTTAACAGATGCAAACAGCCGAGCAGACAGACGGCGGCTCGCGCCGACCGGAAAATGGGCCCGCAGTTTAGCTGGACGGCGTTCCCAGACGCATTTGATCCGAACGGAGCTTGTTTCCGTCGATTTCTCCGAGCGTTTGGGAGCTGGAGAAGTTACGAGCCGCCGCCGCCGCCGCCCCAAAATAACAAGAAAACACCGTGCCATTGACTGAAGACCTTTAGATAGCGGCGCGCCACCAACGCCCCTGACCACGTCTCAGTTTAGACCAGCGAGCACACAGATGCGCACACAAACGGCTATTTAAAAACTGCAGGCGACGGATGGAGCAGAGACAACTGTGTCGGTGTGAAAACCAAAAGTTACACAGGTCTGACGATGCGTTCAAGTACAAGTTCAAGTTTTAACTTGCAAAAAATGAAGTTTTTATGTTAAATTTGTTGGTTTTGATAGAAAATTTTGACTTAAAACTGGGATACAAGTTAAAATCTGCCAATTTTTTACAGGGAATTGCTCTGTTTTTCGTGTACATGCATGCATATTTGCATGTCTTGCTTCAGGACACATGTAAAGACAAGAAAATGGACGGAAGCACCAGTCGTAGGACGCGAGGACAACAACCTCGTCCCTCATTTAGGACGTCTATGAAGTCGTGGTGAAATCTGTCGCTCACAGAAGCCTCATTCGCGTTCCCGGTTCGTTATCCGGTAATCTTTACGAAAGCGTCGTCCTGCCGAGTCCGTCTGCGTCTTCCGGACCTCCGACAACTCGAGGGTCTCCGCGAGCTTCACGTGAAGACGGAAGCGTTTCTCTTCGGACCAGCAAGAGTTTGGTTTCCAGTGGCCGCCAGCGCTGTTTCTCCGAACGGTCCGATCCGGCGGCACTAACCGCTCGGCCCTCTGCCCGCTTCCCTCCGCAGCTACTCGGCCGTCTGCGACTTTTTGGTCAACAACAACCTGCTGTCGGTAATCAGGGCCCACGAAGCGCAGGACGCAGGGTGAGTGGCGCTGTTGTTTCTCGCCAGCGATCGCCGACGTATTCGGGACACGTTTACCGAGTGGGGTTCTGTGGCTTCGGCGCAGGTACCGGATGTACAGGAAGAGCCAGACCACGGGATTCCCTTCGCTAATCACCATCTTTTCAGCTCCGAATTACCTCGACGTCTACAACAACAAAGGTGAGCGTCCGTGCTGCTGTCTCTCCTCTCCGTCGTGTTGACGTCGTAAGTGTCTCACGCTCGCCTGTCTCCCCCCGTCCCCGTCCCCGTGTCTTCCTCTCGCAGCGGCGGTACTAAAGTACGAGAACAACGTGATGAACATCAGACAGTTCAACTGCTCGCCGCACCCGTACTGGCTGCCCAACTTCATGGATGTTTTCACGTGGTCTTTGCCTTTTGTTGGAGAGAAAGGTTTGCTCACGCTCTTATTTTGGTGGATCGAGGAAGCACTAGCCCGAACCCTCTTCTCTCTCTCTCTATCTTTACACCGCATTTTGCTGACATTTAAAGTTCTTAATCGGAACCACTCGTGTATGTTCTGGCATTTTTGAAACCCACTTCAGAGCCGGGCCGCGCAGCGTGCTTCTGAACGACTTTTTGTAGTCGTCAAATAAAACGATTGAAAACAAAAGAGTGAAATCGAAGTCGGCATGAAATCGGAGAACCGCGTGGGAGCGATTTGCTCTCCGTCCGACTAACGTCCAACACGTTTCGGCGCCTCTTTCTGTCCCCTCGCAGTGACGGAGATGCTGGTGAATGTACTGAACATCTGCTCGGACGACGAGCTCATGTCGGAGGGAGACGACCTCTACGAAGGTAACGGGAGCCGCAAAAACAAAAAGCTCCTCAACGACCTCGCGTTCTTCACCTGTTTCAGCCGTTTCGGGCGCCACGGGAGCTTCTTTCTCTGCGGACGGCTGTTGTGAGCGCGCTCAGTTCGTCCTCAGACAGAAGCATCCGTCCCAGGAAGCGACTGTGATGTCAGGACATGAATATGCATCAGCGGCCGCTGCGGAGTGAAAATGGCCGTAATGAGTCGCCGGCGTATCTTTTATTTTCAGGCGGCACGCTCGGGTTTTTTTTTTCTTTTTCTTTTTCCAGGAACGTCTCGGCAGCTTCTTTGAATCCCTTTTTTTTCAATTTGCCGTTTTTTAAATTGGATGCGCTGAAAAGGAGCCGTGAACGACGCTTGATTACTGCTGGAAGGTGAAATTCTGCTTCGTCGTCATGCAGCTCGTGACGTCCACGAGGGACTTCTGCTCCCTGAATTGCAGCCTTTAAAGGCTCCACCTCTCCGCCACCCGTTCTCCACCTCCTCCACCTTCAAAATGTTTTATCATTCACCAAATCGGCAGGAAAGTTTGCATTCTGTTGTAAAAATGATGGAAAAAAATACTCGAAATTTTTTTGAGATTTTGGGTTTTTTTAGCTCCCAAAAATACAATTGTGAATGTATTAAAATAGTTTTGATTTTTTCCCTTGAAATCTCTTTAAAATTTTATAATAATAATAATAATAATAATAATAATAATAATAATAATAATAATAATTATTTATTTATTTTTTTTACATTTTTAAAAAATATCTTTAATTCGATTCAGTCAAGTCAAAGCAAAATCTGCCTCGTAAATAAAGCTAATAAAAGCATCAAATACAAACAAAAGTCATCAATAATCAGAGTCCTTAAAAGTGGACTGAATCTTGAAGGGAATTATTTAGATATTATTAAACTCCTGCAATCATTTCAGCATTTTTTCTTGTTTTTCAAGTGTCTTTTCCAAAGAATTTTTATTAAACTTCATAACTTCTGCTTGTTTTAATTCGAGGAGGATTTGGTTGCCTCGCAGGATGTAAACTCTTCCAGCAGTTTCAGGAAAACTCGAGGTTTTTTTGCCGAAAACGGTCGACGATGAAATATCAACATCCAAACGGGATGAAGTTGAATTTTACGAGGCAAAATCGAATCTGAAAATAAGAGATTTTCGCAAAATTCAATCGTCTCTCGGTTGCTGTAGGTTTCAAAGCGAAAGCTGAGTATAAATGTTGGACATCGGCGATGTATTTTTTGCCGAAAGTGTCTTTTCCTCCCACGTGTCTGTTGTTTTAACCCCCCGCCGCCGACTCTCTCCAGGCGGCACCTCGGCGATGAGGAAGGAGGTGATCCGGAACAAGATTCGCGCCGTGGGGAAGATGGCTCGAGTCTTCTCAGTTCTCAGGTCTGACCCTGTCGCTCCCCCCCCCTCCCCCCTCCTCCCCCCTCCTCCCCCCTCCTCCCCCTGCTCTTCATGATAATGCTCCAATAGAAACACGGGACACACACGGATCCCGTCGCGCCGCCAGAAATAAACCGCGGGTCAGCGTGGGGCCGCAAACACACACACACACACACACACACACACACACACGGGAGCGTCGGCGCGATGAATGGAGTCAGTTGAGTGTAGAATGAAGCCGTGTTTTGAAAACACAAATGTTTGGCCCGCGAGGATTAATGAGCTGGCACCAGATGAGTCACGACGTGCCCAGACTGCATAATGACACCAGACATTATTCCCGATTAATGCTGCTGCTGCTGCTGCTGCTGCCGTTCACCTGTCACAC
Source organism: Malacoctenus gilli (assembly GCA_032164315.1). Classification (NCBI taxonomy): domain Eukaryota; kingdom Metazoa; phylum Chordata; class Actinopteri; order Blenniiformes; family Labrisomidae; genus Malacoctenus; species Malacoctenus gilli. Next base: position 19,166,173 of record JASSRZ010000011.1, on the reverse strand, counting down.
TGCTGCACCCGCAGAGCGGCGAGGGGTGCCGCCGCCGCCGCGAAGTGGGTCAGCAGCGTTCGGGGGGGGCGTTGTCACTCGTTCATAGGGAACAGGACTTGGCACATTTCGTGCTCACACCTAAGTTTGCGGTTTGATAATTAGCTAAACGAGGGGCGGGGCATAGAGGGGGCGTGGCCTGACCCCCGGTATGACCTCAACCGGAATAAGGTTAAAAATGTAAGACTTTTAGCAGTAAGTCGAGTTTTTTTGTTTTTTGGCGTAAACGTCCTTTAATAACCTTTAAGTGTAAACAAAGACGATCAGCGTGAAAAGAAGAGTCGATTCTGCTAAAAAATCGAGGTTTGTGAACGTCAAGTTTGAGATTTCCTGATATAAAAGAGTGAATTTGATAAAAGGATATCGGAAATCTTTGGTTTCGGGAACACGTCTTAAAAAAAACGACGCTTTTGCCACTAAAATCGTTCGGAGTCGTCTGTGACCCACTTCCAGAAGCGGGACACGTGTCGGCGGTGTGACTGACGGTCCGTCAGGGCGTCAAGCGGCGGGCGGGCGGGTTGAATATCGGGCAACGGCTGAACTCGTGACCCGCCAGCGGCGGAACAAACCTCGCAAGCAGGAGGCCGCCGCCGCCGCCGCCGCCGCCGCCGCCCCCGCCGGCCGAAACGTAATCTGTGTGTGTTTGTGTCTTGTTTGCGGCGCAGGGAGGAAAGCGAGAGCGTGTTAACACTCAAAGGCCTGACCCCGACCGGAACGCTTCCAGTGGGAGTGTTGTCGGGGGGAAAGCAGACCTTACAGAGCGGTAAGTGAGCCTCCTCTTCCTCTTCCTCCTCCTCCTCCTCCTCCTCCGTCTCCCCGCCCTTTGACTCCTCCCCTCCAGCTGCCGTTTAGCACCGCCCGGCCCCTCGGGGACATTTCCTCACCCACTTGTCACCACGCCGCTGTTTTTGTCAACACCCTTCGGCCAACCCGTTTCTTTTCCTTCTCGCCGGCGACGATCTGCTGCTTCTTCTGCAGAAACTCCTGTAAAAACACTCGAACGTGGATCATCAGAGCAAAGTCAAGTAATCCTGAAATCCAAAAAAATGTGCACAACTCACGAAGAAACATGAAGGTTGAGTTAAAAACGCAAATTTAACAGAAAATCCGTCGGATCCCGAAACATATTTGGAGATCTTGTATTTTTCATGGCGATAACTTATCATAGTGAACAAAAACGGCTTAAAATCTTCCAGTTTCACTCTTGAAATGAAATGATATTCACGTAAGAAGAGGAGAGAAGTTAAATTGGTTAAAAAAAAGAATGTTTTTGTGATGCTTTTTATCTCTATATGAAATATTTGGGTCCCAATACGCAACCCTGTGGAACGCCACCATAAAATAGGAGTCGAATCGGCCCCTTTGTTGATCGTAAACAGCGAGACTGAAGCTCCAAAAACTGATGTTTCGCTCACGAGAGTCTTTTTCTGAGACCAAACTGGACTCGTCTCAGTTTGTGAGCAGGTCGACTGATCCACGAAGTTCTCGCGGTGTTTTTTTTTCGTTTCATGATCGTGAAGCTCTTTAACTCGAGCAGCTTGGACTCTATTACGTTAGTTTTATAGCACTAATCTGCCTTTTTTTTTTAAACTGGTACTTTTCATTCCTGAGAAAAACTACGTGGACGCTTAACGCACTAAAAAAGAAAGTGTTAAAAGAAGCATTTCTTCTGCCAAATCGTATGTGAGCCGGTGGCAGCGATTCTCCTGGTGTCTTTGTTCATTGTCCAGCAACTGCTGCGTGAATCATCAGATGGCGCAACGCAAACACGTTCTCTCTGTTTTCAATGTGAACGATGAGTCAAACTGACCAGCTGCTGCGTCCAGGACACATTTTTCGTACTGCCGAGATATTTCTCTCCTCCGAAGGCTCGGCGGATTAAACGAGGACACGTTGGAGACCGGCAAAAAGTTCCACCTTCCAAGTGTTCGCCCGTTTAACCGTCGTTGCGTTTGGTTGTTTGAAGCAGGTTAAAGTCCTGGATGCTGAAATCGAAGCGGCAAACCGGGAAGACGAGTGTGTTTCAGATTCGCGCAGGTCTGACGAGGCTGGTGTCGAATTACGAGTCCTGCCGTTTACAGCGAGACCGGCCGTCGATCGAGGAGGAAATTGGGACCACGTTGCGCTTTTTGTTACTTTTTCGGTGGACGTCAGTCGGCACAGACTGAAGTTGTCGTCGCACAAAAGGTTTTATTTACATTTTTCACTCTTTTCTTTTTTTGACACCATTAAAACGTCACTTTTATCCAACGAGCACTTCCTGAACTCACGGCGAATCGTCCAGTCGTGGTATTTTCGGTTCTGTCGGCGCGAAGCTCAGTTGCAGGTCTCCACCTGTAGGGGGGGCGCCGCTACCACTCTGACCCGTGGAGCTCGGGTGTATCGCCCCCCCCCTCTCCGGTCACCAAACTACAACAAAAAAATTCGAACCCATCTACCGAGTGCACTCGGGCGCATCTATCTGCCTTTATCTGGAGGGGGGAAGCTGCCGCTCAGAGTCGGACGGCCTCCATTGTGCTCCCGCCGGCGTTGCCTCTCGGCATCGACTGAGCCGATTCGGACAAACGCTCGGCGTGCCGGACGGGTGAAGAGGCGGGCCGAGAGCACGTGAACTGAAGCGTTTCGGAGTGACTCCAAAGGTGTCGGTTTCGAAAAAAGAAACGCCGAAACCAGGACGTTTCTTTGCACGAAGAGGAAGGACAACGAGTGACGGTTTTAACCGCCGTTTCTGCGGTCCAGGGAGGAAAGCGATTTAAAAAAAAAGTCTTGGACGACAAAGACGGGCGTCTCCGAAGGAGGACACAGCCGAAGGACGCCGCCAATCGCGATCGAATCGGATCAAATCCAGCGACCAAACCGACGCCGGGGATTTTTAAAGAGAGACAAGAAAACAACACAAAGCAGAACTTCACTGATGTGTTTTCTGGTGGGCAGCTGCTCCGTTCCGGTGGGGGGCGGGGCTTATTTTGGGCTTTTGTTTACATTTGTGATCCTTTCTTTCCTGCCTGGCATCTTCGCGTCTGCCTCCGGACGCGACGCGCTCGATATATCTCGGGCGTCAAAGCGGTCGCGCGACCGCCGCGTTGGTATTCACAGCAGGGCGCCGCGATCGCCCCACAGACAGGAAGGAGTCCGTGACACATCCAATCCGCAGCGCGCCGCATGGATCCTCATGTGACCCCCCCCCCCCCCTCCCCTCAGACCCCCAGTTGTCCTTGTTGGCTAAAGCAACGTTGTCACTCACCTTTAATGCGACTTGCGTGGCTGAGAGCATCTGCCGCGGACGCGAAATCGCTAAGCGACTTTGTGTTTTTCTCAGCTTTCATCTTTTTTTTTCTAATATTTCCGTTTAAAAAGCAGTTTTTCCTTCTCTCGCCGTGTGTTGCATCATCAAATACGTTGGCCGGGACGCTCGGAGGCTGTCAAAATTAGAATTGCACCTTTCGGAGACAAAAAAAAACCCCGAATATGAAACTTTCTGGAAGCGAAAGCAGACCTGGGAAGCCGTCTGGTGCTTTTATTTTGAAGAGAGACGCGTGAGCAACATGCCGTTCAGCCGCCGCATCACAGCGGCAGAGTCCGACCGGAGGAGTCGGCTGCTGGGAGCATCAGAGCGTTTGTGCTTTCACGGCATTTCTATGGCAACAACCTGCAGTGTCATGGCAACAAAATGGCTCCTTGGCTGGCCTCGGCCTTGAGTGGCCGGTTCGTTTCCGTGAGCGACACGCTGTCTCCCGTATCACACATTGAAACATGTCAAATAAAGATGAAAGGAACCCAAAAAAAAGAAGAAGTACTTTCTCGTCTTGAATGAGCCGAATAACAAACGAGAGTGTTGCTCCGGCAGCGGCGCTGCGGCGTGGGAACCGGTACTCACTGGACTGTGGTGGTGATGTGCAGCCGCCGGAGGCCCGGCGTGGGGAACTGGCGGGAGTTGATGTAGGAGACCTTGGTCATGGCCGCGTTGATGCTGTCAACGTCCTCCCCCTCCACCACCAACACCGACTGGGCGGGGTTAAAGTGGAACTGGAAAGCGACACACACGCACGCACACGCACACGCACACGCACACGCACACACACACACACACACACACACACACACGCACACGCACACAGACGCACACAGACGCACACACACACACACACACACACACACACACACAGAAAAAGATACAGACATGGAGAAAGATACAGACATGGAGACACAGGTAAGCACACACACGCACGCATGGAAACACAAACACACAAATACAAACACACACAGACAGACACAGTGACAAAAACGCAGACACACACGCACGCATGCACGCACACTCAGACACACACACACACACACACACAGAAACAGATACAGACACGGAGACACAGGTAAGCGTACGCATGCACACACGCAGAAACAAACACATAGACATGCACACACACACACACACACACACACACACACACACACACACACACACACACACACACACACACACACACAC
>JASSRZ010000011.1:19114766-19135946 GCA_032164315.1 Malacoctenus gilli | reverse complement strand
CACAAAGTTTACGTGTACACTTTACCTTTTTGACGAGATACTGTGCATACTCCTGTTCAAATCTTCTCAGAAGAGCTTTTTTTAGAATCTCCGCCTGAGGAAACGCAACTTCTTTCAATTTCTGGAGGAGAACCAAAGAGAGAAGTGATTTCAAACAATGGAAGAAAGCTCCCTGTTTGTTTGGGAAAGTAAAGATAAAAAAAAAAAAAATTGATGACAAAGTACCCTCAGTGTGTCCTTCTTCTCAGGAATGTTCGCGGTCTTGTAGTCCCGATGCTTTGGGAGTTTTTCGATGAAGAGCCTGAAATAAAGAAGAAAGAAAAAAAACATCCTTCTGTGATTGGCTGAACTTAAAGTGAGTCCAGTTGGAGGTCCAGCGTGTATCCTCACGTGATGTATTTGTTGTAGAGGACGAAAGCGTGCTCGATGTTGCCCTCTTCTGTGTAGATGTGGGCCATGCGGATCATCTCCATGCCCGAGCGGAAGTAGCGGCGCGGCGGGACGTCGTCGTTGACATCCACCGAGCTCCCCTTCTTGGTGAGAGCGCGCACGCGCTCCTCCGGCTGCAGGCTGACGTCGGCGTGATCCGCCATCGCGGCAGCTCGACCTGGTAGACTGGAGGAACAAGCTGGAGGTTTTAACGTGACACGCTTTGGAATCTGACAGTCAGCAATGTGGCTCTATTATACTTGCGCCGCACACATATCCTGCACACGCACTTGCCTAACATTGTTTAAGACTGCAATGTGAAAGGAGACGGGGGAAAAAAAAGAAAAAGCAGCAACAGGTTAGGTGTAAAGGTAAATCTTCGTGCATTTCCACTGGGCAAAGTGTCTGTTACCAGATACTTCTTCAGTACATCCTCAGCCCAGTTCCAACAAGCCAAGTTGGGCTGAAAATGAACTGTCGACAGACTGCAGGCCACTGATTGGCCGGCGATTGATGCCAATCGAGAAACTGTGACGGCGCATCAGCCACATCGTCTAACACGACACTTTTTAAGCCCCACTTAAGAGGAAAAGTAGAATATTTGTGATCGAAGAACCTCTGAGAGTTAGAAACTTTTTGGCAACACCGTAAAGGGGGTTTCATCTCTGAGTCTGCTTTGACACAACTGAATGCTTTGGACTCTAGAAGACTGCCAAAACATAGTGATATATCTGATATATCTTCAATTAGGTGGATTGTTCGCAACTACGTCGAGTTTGGAAGCAAAATGAGTTCCTGGTGCAAAACACTCACCCTGATCGGTCACTGCAATGATCAAATTTACTTGGGACAATGGAAGATTAAAAGTATGGATTTAGTTTATTTACAGCAACTTCTGACTATGGATGACTGTGACACCAAAGTGCATCACATGGAACAATGTTGGACAGTCACAATAAATTAGGTCATTCAGGACTATGCTGAAAGTGACCAAGAACTGTGGAGGGGTCCTGTGGATCACTTTCTCTTTTTGATGATTGCTTCAGTAAAAAACTTTATTTGAGTAGCATTGGACATCTATAACTTAGAGGAATATTTAGAACAACAATGGAGGAGCCGAGGTTAAAGGGACTCAAGCTTTTTTCTTTTGGCCAGACTCAGTTGTAGTTTCTTCCCCTTGAACCACTGCAAGAATCAGCTCTGATGTGATCCAGACTGCTTTCTCCAGGTTAACGCAAACAAACCGTGCACAAATGACATGCATGTTATAGAGTTTGATTTTTACGGTGCAGTTTTCAGACGGCTAGCAGCCACAATAATCATTTACTATCATAAAACTAACAGTATAAATGCTTAGTTTTGGAGATCAGTATGTCACCGCTGTGGATGCCTACGCTTAGCTAAACAATCTGTGCAGATATGGGAGTTATCTGTGTCTGAAAACTCAGGCGCAAACCCGGTGGAACTGAATGAAGGACTCACAGCAGAGAAAAACAGCATCTCAATAACAAGGCCTCCTTCACCAAAAATATGCACACATTGTTCCATTGACCCACAAAAAACAGCACAGCTACATATGGGAGGAGGGCTACTCCTCTGAGCCAAGCATGAACAGATGATTCAAACTATCAGCTCAGTTCGACACCACAACAGACAAAGTCACAAAAATGGCTGATCTGAATCTATACCCGCATTTTCCTGTTGTTTCAACAAACCTGGCTTGTTCCTGAGGGTGACACTGTTTTTCTACTGTCCGACACAAGTCATTTTGCCGTTTTTGAGAAAGTCTTCATCAGAACCGCCCACGAACGGTAACGTGCTTCACTAGAACCGAAACTCAGTCTGAATCCCCTTGATGGAGGATACACAGTCTATGCCTTTCGGATCGAATGACCACAAATGCGAGTGTGCCTCATCCGTCATGCTGACTAACAGTCACATAGCTCCTACCGACTGGACCAGCTTCTTAGGAACAGTGTGTCAAAGAGCAAAAGAGCTGTGAGTCATTGGGCTTGGGAGGTGTGGCACTGATAAAAGCAGGCAGGTGGAGCTGCAGGCGAGAAAAATGTGTTTAATCTGCTTCATATATTTATACTGAATTATTATTTGATGATTTACGATAGAAAATCATTTGCACTAAAAATATAGCATCCTGCAAGTTCCACTGTGGGCTCTAAATATAAGTTAAACTTGTTGTTTCAAAGTAAAAGCCCATTGTGCATTTTATATGTCCTGGTTTGACACTCTTTCCTGACCATTGATCACTCTGCCTAAAACCTGAATGGAGGCAGCTAAAGTTCTGAGTACAGTGAAACCAAACACTGAGGTTAAACTCTGCCATCATCAACAAAAAGCCAGAACCTTCAAATTAAATGCATCCAGCTGTGTTTCGGGTAGACTTTTGGATTTTACATTATGTTGTATTTTGCTTTTCTTCAGCAAATGTACACTTCTGTATCTGAAATACCAAGTTTGTCCATACTTGTTGACAATGTTTATCAAAGCATCAGTTTCCTTTAAGCTCTAAGTGAAAGTAAAGATACACACAGATTGAACCAGGATCGCTTCTCGGCTCATACAGTTTGTGAATATGAATAAACTCGTATAAATGTGTCATATTAGTCTCAACACTGAAAGTATAGCTAACTGAGAAGTCAACTGACCAAACGGACTCTGGGCCTTGTTCCCGGCCACAGTGTCCCGCAGCACGGCAGCGCCTCGCTGCACCTCCCGGTGCTCCGTCACGTTGACAACTCCGCTGTCACTCAGGTAAGTCCACCCTGACGCGCGCACGCACACTTACGCGTGTACTCGACAATAAATCCGCGGCGTCGTAACGAACCAACGTCTCCGTCGACGTCGCGTTAGCCGCGCTAACGTAGCTGAAGATCAACTGAAACTGATAGTTGCCATGTAGACAGCGTACAGGAGGGGCTGCTAACCGTCAGACTCACCCGATAGAGCCGAACAAGCGAAGCTCCCGGTCAGCTACATTCAGCTAGATAAGAAAACCGCCGAAAACTACAAGTCCTGGGGAGGACTGCTCAAACAGCCACTGCTGCGATTGTACACTTCCGCAATCAACTTCCGTCTGAGGCGTCATCACGCATGCGCAATGGAGCATAACTTTGAAATCCACCGACAGTGAACATCGAATGATGATTCCTGCAGAGGGGGTGCATAATTTAACTCAGGGTCAGATGAAACATTGTTTCAGAACTAGTTTGATGTTTTTTCCTCAACAACTTTTACATACTGAACTACAAGTTGGAGGAAACCTTCAAACTCAACACTTTTGACCCCCCCAAACATTGGGTTTTCCTTGGTTTCCTTGCCTTTACAATTTAGGACCCAGTTCTCACAACAACAAAACATCCAATACATTAATTTGTCTTTAATTTTTTTTAAAGAGGATTTTAGAATAATTTTTGCTGCGATTGGCCTCATGTGACACTCACATTGAATAAGCAGTATAAAGGAATGAATGATTTAGTATTAACAGATAAGTCAAAACATTTGTCTCAATTTTTGAAACTTCTCATGTAATCGAATGTGCAACTACAGTTTAAAACGATGAGAGATGTGTTTCATACAATTTATGAAAACCATAACCAAAGAACACTCAAACTCCATGGATGTTAAAAACATAGTATTTATGTTGGATATTTCGTTTTACATAGACAGCTTCAAAACGCATGTGCTTCTTTTGTTACAAAATGCTCTGATAGATCTGTTCTCTTCATAGAAAATAGTCTGTGTGATGCGTTCATGTTCACAGGTTTCCCCACAGCTCGTCCAAAACACAAACATGTGAGCCGATTTGTTGTCAGAACGCCTCGTTTTGTTTCGATGAAGGCCGAACTGTTGTGATGGAAACTGAAAAGCAACATCACATGCGTGCATTTGAATGTTACAAGCTTTGGCACATGCTCGTACAGGACGAGCAGCGCAGACCGCCGCTGACCTGCAGACCCCATTGGCAGGTCACAGGTCAGGGATTGTTTTTCCAGCTCTGCAATCCTGCATATCTCTTTCAATAACTCCTACTGAAACAGATTAAAACGTCAAGCTGATTCTAATCATTAAACTTTTTTGTTTTGCAGAAAAAGTCTTCTTTTTGGTGGTCACACTTTGGTTGTTAAAGAGCTGTCAAAGAAAATCACTGTGGACAAAGAGCTACTCGTCCTTCAAGGCTCAAACCCTAAGAGTGGATGTTAAGTCACAAACATTCAAGCAAACAGCTGAAATGTGTTTTTTCTTCAAAGGAACTCTGTAAACTAATGCAACCTTTCCGCAAACAAATGAGAACCCGTGATGGATCTCATCCTGCAAAACCACGAACGAGAGCGCGAGTCCTTCCCTTTCATTCGCCGACACTTCAGCCACCTTCCGGCTGTCTCGCGCTCGCCCCCAGGTGCGTTCGGCTGAAGCAGTGGTGATTGGCACGCACGTCAGGAAGGGATCATGCCTTTGTTCCTCTTGCTGTCTGCCATGCTGCGCCGGTTGTGGTTGGCCACGCGGTTCTTGTTGGCCTCCTTCTTGCGTCGGTCCAGGAATGTCTCCAGTGACTGGCCTTGGCCTTTGGGCCGGCCCACCACGTTGCTGGAACGCTCCGGCCGGTAACTGGGAGAAGAGAGGGAGGTCAAAGGAGGCGGGGCTTCAAGAAGGGGGTGATGTCTGAAAGCCAACGGGAGTAAACTTCCTCAAAATGTTAAGAAATTCAGGGTTACACATTTTGAACAGTGTATAAATACTTTAAAAAATCTTCCCAGGTGTAACTGTCAAGTTTCTAAGATAGCTTTGCCTTCGGGTCTGTGATGGGGTGTCATATGGGAAACCCAGCAGGACTCCGCCGAGCACTCCTCCAGTTACCCTTTCCTCTGCTGCATGGCAGCTCTCCGGGCTTCAGCTCGCTCCCTCAGCACGGCCGGGTCCTGCACGAACTGGTCTCTGTTAACGTTGCTCTGCACGGAAAAGGCGCACGCAAAAAAAGACGAGCAATTATTCCAGAGCTTCACACCCATGTTGAAGAAAATCAGGTGGCTGCTAAATGAGGATGCTGTGAAGATAACATCAGCTTAATATATGAATCAATTACACTTCTGTTTTTGTGAAGTCAATACTGAAACGCAAAACTTTGCATGTCGAAACTGGTTGAAACTGCACCTGTAAGGGCTCTTCCTCCTCATCCTCCTCCTCCTCGACCTCAGCTTTGTTACTTTTCCTCAGCACCTGTGGGACTGTGAACGGCCTGCGGGGAGAAATCCACGTTACTATTCAGTTGTGCTTCACCGTGTTCCGAGCGCGACCTGTTGTAAGCAGGCAGCGACGTGCCTTCTGTTCAGCAGAGAGTCTCCGTCCAGGTCGTTGGCCCCCACTTGGTTCATGTCGTAGGTGTCGTCGTACTCGTCGTCGTAGTCGTCCAGGCCGTACGCGTCGGCCGACTCGCCGGGTTCGACGACGACCTCGTCCACCACCGTCTGGTAGGCCTCGTAGCGAGCTCTCTGCTCCTCTATGTGCTGCTTGTTGTTCAGCATCTCCCGAGTGTCCTCCCCTTTCCTGTGGGTTCAAAATATACACACGCTTCACCCAGAAGTCTCAGCTGTTTTTTTGTTGGGGTTTTTTTTTTTTTTTACACCGACCTCTTCAGCGGCAGTTGCAAAACAACGCCAGCGTGCATCCTGCCTGCACTTACCTCCTGCCCTTCCAGATGCGAGTCATGTCCACCTGGTCCCTCCGGAAGATATCGAACTCATCGTCGTCAAACACGTTGGACCTGTTGTCCAGAACAGAGGGAAGCTCCTCCTTCACCGGCCTATCAATGCAGAGAGCCATCAGTGGGACAAGGAAGTCACAGCATCCAATGTGTTTCAAATCAAAACTCAGAGATGAGGTCCACAAATGAGAGTTATGCCGGGCTCATGCCAGAAGACTCTGAAAAGACTGAGAAAAGACTCTGAAAAGACTATCAGCTCACATCTGACAACTAGTGTTGAGAGTTTAGTCACAGACTAGCTTGCCCAAAGCCCAAAGACTCGGGAAAGACTCGAGAAAGACTCGAGAAAGACTCGAGAAAGACTCGAGAAAGACCGGTACGGAACGCGATCGCAGATTGCAGATCACCATCTCAAACTTAACGATAAAGGCGACGGGAGCGCGCTGCGACTCCACTGCGACTCATGAAGACCGCCAGCCGTTAGTCTGCGACTGTGAAAATCGGTAGGTGTGAGCCCGGCATTAGTGAGATATGACGAAGGTCTGAAGGACTTTGCCAAGTTTTGCACAGTGTTGCATAACTTTCTCAAGTACTGATAGAATCTAGAGTGCTGCAAGTCTACAAAGTGTCGCGAGCACACACAAAATTTGCACGAGCAATGATAATTAAAGAAATTTTCCTTCGTTTTAGAAAGTTTGATATATTGTGAAAAGATAAAGACTAAAGATATAAAGAACTGGCCTTTCCGTTCGCATGCTTCTGGAGAGTCGGCGTATGTGTATAGAAATAATCAGACAATGACATCAGGTGTGTGCAGTCACCTGGGCATGGCTCGGTCCAGCTTGTCCAGACTGGGGGCCAGGCGATCCTCCAGGATGTTGTTGATGACCAGCTCAGAGTTGTAGTTGTACTCCTGCAGACAGGCCAGCAGGAAGCCTTCGCCCAGGTCAGGCAGCAGGTCCTTGATGCAGGACAGCAGCGACTCCAGCTCTGCCCCGCTCACCGAGCACACCGCACCCTGAAAGCATCCACTCTCGCTTAAACACGTCCCCTCCGGGCTTTGTGTTTTTTTTTTCAGGGTCAAGCATAAAAAACATAGTCTGTGTCACCACCCGGCTCACATTGTTTCCTCTTTGTGGAATATCCAGCATGGCCTCTGCACCTCTCAGGCTCTCTCCTCCCACCCGAGGCTCAAAGTCAGCCGAAGAGGCACCGGCGGCCGCACCACCCGCTGCCCCCTGATCGGCTGACAGCCCCGCAGAGGCTTGATCTCGAGCTCGTGGCTTTAATCGACCCGCGCTGTCCCAGGCACTTTCAACCCCCTGCAGTAAGTAGGAGGTCCTGGTCTCATCGCTGAGAGAAGGAATCAAGAGAAACACCCACCACAGACGCCTCGCACCACCACTCGTCTCATCACTCTATTCATGAGAAATAATTCAGCACACGTAATTTAGAATATATGTATGCATTGTTTTTGATGGGATCGTAAGATTAAGACAAATGAGCGGCAAAAAAATCAAAACAAACCACGAATAACGCAGACACTTGGTTGCCAAATGCTGTACATTATTAAAAAAAAATCTTCCATTTGATTTCAAGTTGGCAGTTTGAAACATTTTTGACATAAGTGTCATTTCCTACACATTCTCAGCATGGAGTTGTAACGTTATTGAGGATACATGACAGGAAGGGCTTGTTGTAGGAGGCTGATGTCATCCGAGATGGGGAACTGCTCGTCGTAGTCACACAGGAACCTAAAAGGACGACGACACGGTTCGGGGTCAGAAAGTTCATTCAAAATCATTGCGTCATTTGACACCAGCTTCCTTGTGTTTTCAGCTGCCGCTCCTCCAAACAAACGACGAAAGAAAGAACCCTGAGAGCAGCTGACATCCATTCGTGTGTCAAAGTTAGACTAACTTAAAAAAATCCACAAACTCGTAACATACTTTCAAGCAATAAAACAAAAGCATTCTTGAAGTGGGCCTCACCTTTTCTCAGTTAAGAAAGATGTGAAATATTGGAGCAGTTCCTCTGCAAACGCATGCTTGTTTTCTGTCCTGCAGGGTGATAAAAAAATAGGCCAGATGAGTGAGGGACTGTATGCGTGTGACGTTCAGTCCTCGAAGCTGCTTGCTGACAGGTGACAGCGCCTCACCCTTCCAGGATGGGCTGCAGGCAGGTGTGCTGCAGCAGCAGGTGTGACGTCTCCACCATCTTGCGGCAGGAGTGAGAGATTCTCTTCCACAGATCCTCCTGGAGACTGGAAGGGAGTTTATGGCGTCGCTCATTTTGGGACCGTTCACTCCAACGATGAGCCTGCCGTCGGTTGAGAATCACAGTGTTTACTCACCTCTTGTCATCAAAGTTCCTCTTCCTCACAGCCTTCTCCAAGTCAGGCACCGCGGTCTCATAAAAAGAGGTCAGTCTGTCAGGGAGAGAAAACACGAAGGACTAAAATCTCAGTGTATCTTTGTTTACCAGAAGTACAAAGATGTCTTCAAGCAACAGAGATGATACAAAGAAGACCAGGACTGCTAAAAAAGTCGAAATGGAGAGAAAAAAGCTGGAAAAATAACCAGTTACAAATAAAGACGTGGCCCATCATGAGAACAGCAGAGGAGCTGCTATATAATACGAGCGAAGATAAGATGCGTTATTCATTCAATTCAATTCGAGCTGATACTTTAAAGGAAATACAAAGCAACATTTTTTAACATCCAATATGTGTTTTTTTAACTTTTCAGATTTGTAGTTGTTTTTTGTTTATTTTTCCTTTTGAAAATCAGCTGTTCAAGAATCCACTTCAAAGGGTGAGGGGGGGGGGGCGGTGAGGGTACCTGCTGAGGAAGCCGTGGGAGTGGAAGCTGTGGCAGGCGGCAGGGAAGATGTCCAGGAAGGCATGGATGGTGGTGGTGGAGTCACACAGGTACAAAATAAGATCGACAAGCTCCTGCACGACAAATTACAACCAAAAGCACGAGAAAGGATCAGTGAAGACCAAAACTGAGAGCTAAGAGTGAATATATTCCTGTTCTAATTTTTTTTTTTTTGTTTAGATCAGCTGCAGTTGGAGGTGGCTGCTGGCTCAATACTTTTGTGTTGACCTTGGAGACCAAAATGTGATTCAGCACTGATAAGTATGATTTTCTGCCAGCCATCGCTGGTGCTGCTCTCTAACAAGAGAACATGGATGAGTCATCTTTAACATCATCATGTATTCAATTTGTCAGGTCAGTGACAGGTTCGGGCTGTATTCAGATTGATTGAATACCTGAATTCTTGAACAAAGAACCATATTGTCAGGATGGATGGTTCAATCACAGATAATTGATTTTCTCTTCCTGTAAATGGCATCAAAAGTCTTAAAGCTCATCCTGCATTCAGGGGCGTATCTTTATTCTTTGCTATTAATCCAACAGAGTAGATTTAGATGAGTCTTTTTGCTATTACACCACCCCTGTGATACAAATGAGGCTTTGTGGGACATGTTCTCTGCATCAACAGAAGGACCAGGAATGTAATCACCAACAGGCCTCAACTCACGAGTGATGACGTCAGTCAACTCCGAGACACGCTTCCATCACACTCGGGTATTTTTCATTCAAAATGCATTTAAAATTGAAAGTCAAAAAACTCTCCGTTTCAGTCTGACCTGCTGACTCATGGTCATGGCAGTGGGTTGTTTGTGTGCATTGAGCTTAAGCGGCTCCATCGCCGTGGCTCCTTCACACTGAAGACCACATTTCTCCAGAATTGTGTCGAACACCTGCAGATAAAAGACAAAAGATGGATTCAGACCGAAACACAGTCTGAACACGAGTTTACATCAGACAAACACTAATTATAGGCGATGGATGTCGGCGCATACGTGTAACACAGTGGGCACTGTCTCGTCCAGGTCACTGTAGTAGGACGGCTGCTGGGTGAAGATGTTCTCTGGAAAGACGTCGGGTGAGAGTCAGACGTGGTTGCAATCAGACACAGACTGTGATTTTGATCCTTCCAAAAGAACCTCACCGATCATCTTATGCAGCAGCTGGCCGTTTCCCTTCCCAAAGAGCACGCAGAGGTCCAGGATTTTGGGAATGTCAAACAGGAAGTTCTCATAAATAATTTCTCCGAACACAGCTGGAGTCAAGAAGTTCTCCTGGAAGAAGACAGGGATTTTTTTTTTCTGTGATTCAAGAGAACCTGCGAATGTTCTCTCTAACCAGGAGGGCGGTTTAACTCGACTTGTTTTCTGCTGTAATCGAAGCTTTTCCCTTCCCGGGTTGGGTTCCCACCTTGGATTCTTTATGTGTGGCCATCCTGAGCAAAGTCAAGAAGACCACTCTGTGGACGGACCGCTGCATGTCAGCCACAGCCGGGGAGGAGGGGATGGCAGCGAGGTCCAGGCCCCGAGGGGCTTGGTGCAGATACGAGTCCAGGCACCTCTGCAAGGACTCGTCAAAGACCACCTGACGGAGGAAATGGAGCAGGACGGAGAGAGGAAGTTTAAACGAGACCGTGTGTCAGAAGTCCAAAGGAAAGGTGGAGCGTCTTCCAAGTTCTCGTACCTGACACCAGAACTTGTCGTGAGGCAGCGCGAGCAGCCACTCCAAGTCCTCTGTGATGAATCTGGCGTGCTCCAAGAACTCCTCCACCTCGGCGGGAGTGCCCTCTTCTGGAGGGGGCTTGTAAGGCACAAAGCAGCGCTGCTCTGTCCTGTCCGGGTGCTGATGCAGAACAAACAGAGGCTTATCTGCTTATTCGCGCCACGCCAAAAAACAAACTGCTCTTAGCATTCCTGCAAGCGTGGGATGACTGACCAGTGCGGGCAGCGTGCGCTCCTTCCCCTGCGGGCCGGGCTCAGTCACCTGCTGCTCATCCAGTGGCACACGGGCACAGGCCATGGCGACTCCTTCCCAAGTTTACTCTGACCAGACACAAGTTACAACAGAAAGGTTACCGCTTTTTTTGCTTGTCAGGCTGACTCTGACAATGAAGATCTCAATTAAAAGTTACACGAGATGACAACTGACAATGCTAAGACAGTGATGCTGTTGCAGAAGTAATGCTGGTCTCGATTCAGCTGAACACAGCAATCGAAAGTTTTAAAGGTTGGAACAAAAACAGATGTTAGGAAAGCCTGAACAGAGCAGCAAGACTTAGGTCTGGTCAACAATTAACTATTCATACAGCTTGTTTCCTCTTTAGTCAGCTAATTGTTGCTGAGAATGAAGTCACATTTGTTTAGCTTCTTTTACAGTTGGATGGCTTCATGGTACCTCTGGTGCCCCTCGTGCACATGTGAATGCTCCACCCTGTGGTACTTTAATAATCATATAAACAACGCGGCCAAAGAACAACGTCGTTGGACCAAACACTGTACAGCTCATCAAACCTGATGAGCTGGCAATACGGAACTATATGAGTGGTGTTGCCTTTGGGTGGCAATGCTAGTTAGTTAGTGGTACCCTGCCTCCTCTGGCAGCACAGCACCGTGTGACTGCAGCCTTCCCACAGGCGACAGGCCGGTCAGTAGCCGGACTCCGACCCGTCGCTCATTAAAAACCCAGCTCTTGACAAGCAGCTGGGCTTCAAACTGAGAGTTGCGTGTCGCCACAGCGACATTATGAATGGACGAGCTAACGTTAAACAACACAACGTGGCTAACCGGCCGGTAGTTTTTCCACAGCCACGGAGCTCCGAGGCTCGTCAACGGCGAATATCCGGGTACCTACGGAGAGAGACGCGCTCACCTCCTGCTGCAGCTGCGGGCCGCTCCGTCAGGCCATCCCGTCACGGCCGTCACGGCTCCGCACGGTTTCTGTTTCCTAACAATCTGGGATCACCTGTGCCGAGCGAGCCGGAAGTGACGCACGGTGTTTCTCTTCGGCTCGTGTGACGCATCCAAGCTCGGGCTGTGCTGCAGTTTGTACAGCGCACCCTGGTGGGCGGAGCTGCGCCATGTCACACCAGGGACGGAGATGCAACGAGAGAAAGGGTACAAACAAACAAACAAAACTAACTAACTAACTAACTAACTAACTAACTAACTAACTAACTAACTAACTAACTAACTAACTAACTAACTAGCATTCTAGTTGGAATAATATTTGTTCTCTTTGAAGTTCTTTGAGCGTTCATATGTAGTGCATTATGCACCCCCCCCCATAAAAGTTTTCATTAGTTCTTTCCCAGTTTGAACAAGGGGGCGCTAATAACCCCCAGCAGTCCTGATCACCTCAACAACGGCATGTTGAATTGGATTTTTCCTCCCTTTATGCTGTACCCCACCTGGTGTGTCTCCCTTCCTCACCAGAGGGGTGGCACCCCACACTTTGAGAAGGGTTGATCTACCTTCAGTTACATCCATTGAAATTTTACAGCTGATTTTGTGACCTGAAGGTGATTTGAGGCAAATGCCAGCCTTGCATGCACGATTTCAGAATTTGGAGAGGTCTGATTCTTTATGTTCATTTCCTGTGAGAGACGATCCAAGTGTAGAAAGCCCTGAGCTCCTGACACTTGACTGTCCCCAGTGAAGTTTTTTTTTTACATCCAAAATGTGGATGCCGTTTGGCCACGTGGTGGCTTAAACATCACCTGACTCTGCCTGGTCACACAAAGCGCCTTGGTAAAACACTGGAGGAAGGTTTGAAATGACAAGAGGGACTGATGCCTTTTGGCGGCCTCCACAGCAGCATCTCATCAGTGTCGAGCATTCCCACCATTCAGCCTCGTTACCATGGAAGTGAGCAATGCGAAAGGGCTGTTTGTGTATGTGAGGGGTGTCTGACCAAAATCCCACCACATAAGGCACAGGTTTGACGATTTAGTTCAGCAATTGTTCAAAAAGTGTCTTGTTTGGTCATGTGACAACTGGGAACTATGGAGGACTTGCCCAATAAGTTGGTTTGCATTTCAAAAGAGTGCACAAATCAAAGAACCGTGTTAATGTACCAAAATGTGGGAGTCACGGCACAGCGGTATCAACACAATGACGACACTCCAACACACACTTATCTTGGAAAAACATATTTATAAAAAGATTTTTTTTCCCAACGGCACACAGGTTAATGAGGATTCCCATAAACTACACTGGGTACAGTTCTTTTTGGAGAATTACAATTCTGAAGGAGCTTTGAAACGAGTAAAATCTTCATGAAGTCAATCATCCAATGGTCTGTTGGTCCATCTGAAGTCCAGTAAAAAGCTTCGACTGGCCTGAAATGTTGTCCGAGTCTGTGTGTGTGGTTTTTTTGTTTGTTTTTTTGACTCACTCTGGCTTCAGTAACAAGAATGTGTGTTGCCTTCAGGCTACGCGACCACGCAATGATTTTTCAGGACCAA
Source organism: Malacoctenus gilli (assembly GCA_032164315.1). NCBI lineage: Eukaryota > Metazoa > Chordata > Actinopteri > Blenniiformes > Labrisomidae > Malacoctenus > Malacoctenus gilli. Next base: position 19,122,463 of record JASSRZ010000011.1, on the reverse strand, counting down.
AAAAAGCAATGTGCTTGCCCTGCAATTAAACAAAACAAACAAACAAACAAACAAAAAAACCCCCAGACATTCAAGTATGTTTAGTGTCTGTGACAAGCAGGCAATTAACAGCCGGCATTCAAACATGATTTGAATGCAACAAAAATGAAAAACTAACCCCAAAAACTTGTAGTTGTTTTTGAGAAACCACAAATCCCTAACTACAACATTTTCCCAAAGAATCGCGCACAAATATAGGACAAAGATAAAAACACTCCCTGTTGTTCAGAAAGCTGAACCAAAACACTGTGTGGATGAGGAACTTTTGTTTGTATTGTGTCGACTATCTCTGCCATTTACTCCAGAAACAGTAGAAAACAAATCCAAATAACACAGCACAAACAAGCAAAAAGACGAAAGCTGTCTGATTTCATGGCTTGTGGAGCAAAGCTAAACAGAACACTTTATCTTGGGTGCAAAGCATAAAATAAATATTTTATGGCTTGAAAAGGAATAAATAATCTCATCACTTCGACATACCAAGCAGCAGTAAAAGGGGAACCACGGGGGGGGGGGGGGGACATTGTGTCATGGCTCTCTGTCCACGAATCAATGACTGATATCAGAGCGGGCCAATTGGTGGTTTCCACTTTTCATTTCTAATCAACCGTAATTAAAGCTGGATTAAACTCACGCACACAGCCCAAGTTCAGGGAGCATCTGGATTTACAGTTCGTAAAGTAACGTGAATGTAGATCTCCCCATTGTGTGAAGGTATTTCACCAAAGAACCAGGTTACATGGACTTGCAGGCTTCCATGTGTGGCCATTACACTCTGCTAGAATACACGAAAACAAACATGGGAATCATTCGCCAATATGATTGTAATCAGCAGCTTCTTTTATCTCAATCTGGAGCTGTGAGAGTAAAAGGTGGATGCTTGCATGTAGATGACCTGCACACTTTATCTGAGCTGGTTTGAACAGGATTGTATTTGTACAAGTAGTTTTTTTTACAGCACTTTCTTCTCCCAATATCTCTTGAAAAGCTGCGAACACGAAACCACATTCTAGAAGGAGGGCTTGTTGAGGCCAACAAACCCATGTAACCTGGTGGGTTTTTTTACAACGGTACAATTTGAGCTCGGTAAAGTAAAGAAAAAAGATAGAAACAGAGGTAATTGATTCCCTGAACCTGTCGTCCAGACACAGTTCACAACATAAACCGTTAATAAAAGACTCCTCCCAGGTGGAAATGCCATGACATGGAACAGAAAGCATGTGGACACGTTCAGACCAGGAAAAAAAGCTGTAGCATCCACATACTTTTGGATAAATGTTGTAATTCCAACAGATCAGGATGTTTCCCAAACATGACCAACAAAAAGACATGGTACGTTTCCTCAATTGCAGGGATTTAGTCACAGATAAAAAAGACAAAGTGCCTCCTGACACAAACCAGCTGACATTATGTTGTCAATGACTGAATGAAGAAACAGGAGAGAATTCAGGGGGAAAAGAAAGGGCTGAGCAAAGACAACGAACTTGCACTTTGGGTGCAAGAAAGGCAAGTACGACTCCATGCTTTGTAAATGAAGGGCACAGATGGTAAACGACAGACAGCATAAAAACTGAAAACTCCAGCGTGACACAATCCACCCGGGACTCTTCAGAAACCTATCATCACATCCTGCGGGCGCAGCAGAGTCCGCGGAGAACCGCCGCTCCTATCTCACCCTCCCCACATTTGGTATTCGAACGTCACTTCTCGTGTTTAAAAAAAAACAAACAAAACAACAACAACAACAATATAAAATCAAAACATAAAACAACCAAACTCCAGCTGGAAGTCCGTTTGGGCTCAACAATAATTCCAGTTCAGGTCCATAAATGTCTTTTTGGTTTGGAATGGGGGAAAACAAGCAAAGAAGGAGCGAGACTGGTCGACTGGGTGGTGAAGCGGCTGGAACCTGATTGTGCTTTTTCAGAGTCGGGGCGTCAAATCGTCTGACATCCCCTGATGCAGGCTCTAGGACACTGAGACAAAGGGGGCTGACAGAGAACAGATGGGAGCAGGAGCCACGGCAGCGGTGTGGAGAAAAAGAAAGGGTCAAACCAGCAGCTTTCACAACACTTTTCACTCACTCAATGTCACACATTTGCTTCATATCTTATACAAAAGAAGGTCAATATAAACAACAGCAGCCCTCTAAGATGCTCAGAATGGCTCATGTCCAGGAGACAAACGGTTTGGAGCCACTGAATGTCACGTGTTTTTCCCTATTCTGAATATTCCTACAAAAGGTGGGTGAACTATAGGCCTGAAGCTACCAAACAATTCAGCGTTCAAGTAGTCCAATAATTGTTCTGTTGGTATTTTTTCTCACCTGATGTCTAAAACTTAACTGATTTCTACTCATTTAAAAACAGTGTTCTATTGCTTACACTGCAACAGCGAAGCAGGTTGTTGGTTGTCGAACGAAGAATGCTTCTGTACGAACATGCCAAATGATTAGTCATGTCTGGGAGTTGATGTGGAGAATGTGGAGCGTCGTTTGCAGCGGAAGTCCCACAAAGTTGTTGGATTTCTTTCTGTTGCTTCGACCTCTGTTGAAGTGACACGTTTATCGGGAGTCTGCATAGATTTTGCTTTCTATCTGATTACATCCGGACTTTAATTTTGTCACGTATTAACTTTGTGGGTCAGCCACATGTTGCAACAGGCAAAAAAACCTCCAGCTGCTCACTGTTGACCAGCCTGAATCTGCCAAACAGGACCTCAGACAGTCCCATTCTTCAACAAAGAATGGCGGATGTTGTCTGAAAAGTTGTCGTCTTCTTGTGGACCTGCTGTTGTGGACTAATGCACACTGGACCATATGTTGTCCATCCTGCTCTCCACAGTCACAGTTCTAATTGTGCACGTCTCCAGTAACTATCCACAGTGGATGTCCACACAATGTGCCGAGTCGTGAAATGTCAGACGGAGCAGCAGGACAGCTGAAGGAGTTTTTATGATGAGACTTTTCAAATAATAAGGAGTTTGGTAAAGAACTCATCATAATAATGACCAGTGAAAACTTGAAGCATCCAACCTAAAAGGTCACAACAACACTGACTTTTGGAACTTGGACATTTCTATTCTTTTAAAGCTTCCATATCGCTGGACAAGTTTAAGTCTAAAAGTATACACTTCTTGTTATGTACATTGTCTTTTATAAAATAGGAAGCAAATCGAAGGGCTGATTGGAAAGCGTCTGCTTGTTACCCACAGAAGGGCCTTGACAGAGCTACGTAGGAGTGACTGGGTGGGTATTGCACTTCATGTTTCGTGAAGGAGTCTGGCTGCAGCGGCTCATCTTCAGGTGACGTTTCCAGACTTCACAGGGAACGCTGAGGAAAGAAGGCTGTCGCCTACTCGGCCTCAATTTTACTGCATGTGGGAACTGCGAAGGGAAAGTCTCAAAGAAGGTAGGGTGTGCGTACCTGCCGCACGACCCAACCGCCCCGAACTCCACCACACCGAAGAGAGCAAAGGAAGATCTGGAGAAACGAGGTTTGTCCTCTTTCTCCACTCTGGGTCTGATAGGAGAAAGAGCAGCAGATGTCTCTGAGCTGGTGCTGGATCGCAGCAGTCCCAGGCTAGACCAGCTGTATCTGTCCAGAGTATGTCGTGAGGAGGAGCATGATCGCGAAGCCTGTAAGCAGGCCCGCATTCTGGATGGCGAAGGTGAGGAGGAAGCTGCTGCCGCCGGCGTCCTCTTCTTCGCGACTTACCTCGTTCATCTCAGGAAACTGAAGAGAAACGAGAGAATCTGTGAGATGCTTCGTTTTGATTTTACCTTAAAGACTGTATAACAAGGCAAAACCGAGCAGCCGATGGCAGCAATACTACAGCAACACTGACAGACACTGACCATGTCAGCCAGAGCGATGTAGAGGAACATCCCTCCTGCCAGGGCAAAGATCCAGTTGGGGGAGAAGCTGTTGCCTGCCAGGATACCGAAGCCCATTCCCAGGTAGCAGCAGCAGGCTGACAGAAAGTTGAAGAAGAGTGCCTGCTGGATGCTCATGCCAGCGTTTAGCAGGATCACAAAGTCTCCTGAGGAGCGAACAGGGAGGAGAACATGAGTCACAGTCTGAGCAGCAGGGACAAAGATGGCTTGTTGCGCGCCAAAACCTGTTTTTGTTGATTTTAAAGGGGCCCTATAATGCTATTTTGACTTTTTTCAGCTATTCACAGTGTAATCGTGTTGAAAGCTCATTCAGACAAGTGAGCAGCACCCTCTCTTTTCACATAAACTCATGTTTGACATATCTAGCGTGCCTCTCCATTCAATTTCGATGGTGGTAGAAACGGGGGGGGGGCTCAGTGATTGGAAAACTTCTCTACGCTCCCGACAACTGCTACCAGCAGTTAACCAATCAGAGGCGTCCTGCATCTTGTAGGGGGTGGGGCTTCATGCGGAAGAGCCTCATTCTGCTTGTCTCTAAAGGGGGGTCTATTACGGCTGAAGGAGACGATCGAGATATAATGAAATACGGCGTTTGAGAAAAAGAGCTTGATGAATTTCTGTCATATTGGACTTGCATACAAAGACAAAGACATCCAAAATGTGTAAAATAGGGCCACTTTAAACTGGTCTTGGTTGAAAATGACGTCAAAGAACGGATACAATCAGGATGTCAAGCTGAGGAAAAACACATAGCACATATCAATTCAAGGCCTCCTCTCAAGGCTGGACTAAATACCAAAGGCTGGAATTTGCCTTTATTGAAGAGCTGCTTGCTCTGACCCCGTCCAGACTCACCCAGCTCATGAGGGAACTCCTCACAAAGGATCGCCACCGAGGTGCTGATGCCCTGGAAGACGGAGGCGGTGAAGGAGGCCCCGATCGCCAAGCCGTCAATAAAGTTGTGGAGGCCGTCGCTAAGTGTGATCATCCAGGCCAGAGTGCCGATGTCAGAGTAGGTGGTCCCCTTCAGCCAATAGCAGCCGCCACGGCCGCTGTCTGGACTCTGGGAATCCTGGAGGAGCACGAAGAGAACTTTATGTGAATTCACCTGCTGTATGTAATCAATTGCAGTCGGAACTAGATAAATAAAACCTTGAATAAACAACAGTGGGTGTGAGGATAACGTATAATATTATCTCATATGTTTTACAACTGGTAAATTAACTGAGGGTACAAAACAGCAGTCTGTCAGTTGTTGCAATACCAATTTCTACCACAAGATGTAGTGGGTGATTCATGCTAGCTTCTGAATGAGCTTTTAAGAAGAATGCAATGTATCTCTCTCTCTCTCTCTCTCTCCCTCTCTCCCTCTCTCCCTCCCTCTCTCCCTCCATGCCCTTTCCTCACCCTGCAGCACTTCAGCTGCACCCTCCTACCTGCGGGGTCTGAGCCGGGCTGAGCATGAGCTCACCCTCCCCTGCGTCCACCTTGCCCAGAGCCAAGCTGCTGGCCTCTCCGTTCTGCTGCAGTTTCTCCTTCTCGCCTTCTTCTGCTTCCCTCCCGGCCGCGGAGTAACGGTCGGTGTGGGGGTAATGACTGTGCCCGTGGTTCTGAGGGACAAAAAGACGACAAAGAAATCAGTGTGTATAAAATATTTGCTCGATTCATCATCGCTCATTCAAAAACAAATCAAATTAAACTGCAATATACAGTAAACCCCTCAATGAGTAAAACCTTATCTAGCTGTGTTTCACTTTCATTCTGTATACACAGCTCAGGTCTTCAAGTTTTCCTGCAGACAATCTAAGGGAAGCAGAAAGGTTGGGAGGCACTGATGCAACACTTCAGAGATGTTTTGAAGGACTGCTCCTAAAGGCGTGTCGGTCCACTCATTTGGTTCACACCACAGTACGAGTGTTCCGCACACTGAACACAGTAACAGTCACACTGGGGTGAATTTTAATTAAACCCAACTTGTCAAATGTAAAAACAAACTCACGATCAATGTCAGAACTCTCGCAATTCAAGAACACAACACTGGGCCTTGACTTAACTTGAAAGCCTTCGCTGTAAACACGACATATCTGCCAAACATGTCGAAACTAAGTGACACTACATGATTTTATTGGTTGTTTTTACACAAAGCCATGGAGCAGGCGTGAAAGCAGCAAAGCCAGAGGGAATGTAGGTCAAAGACCGCCTGCAATTGGATTAACAGGCTGACAGGTTAGCTGCTTATTAGGACCACCTGGACCCAAAACCTTTAACCACCGTCACCACAAGGTGGCGTACCTGTCCTGTTAAACTGCACACATTTCCCCTCACCTGCTTTTGTGAATGACAGCACAAGCTTATTGTGTCAGTAGGACGTTTGAGTTCTGAAATAAACGACGTTCTGCATCACACAGATTCATTTTAGGAGTGACTCGTATGACCACACTGGAAACCAGTTCATGAGAACACAGGGAGGCACCAACAGGCCACGCTGGAACAACGTGTTGTGCCGTTCACCACAACAAATAATGAACACGCAATAAACTGACTCCTCAGATCACACCACACTTATAACCGTCAAACTTCACCTAGAGGACACAAAAACACGCGTGAAAATACTGAAGCAGTCTTCAAAATAAATCGTGAAAAACTCGTAAAGTACAAATCAACAACCTGAGCCTATCTTTCATCCATCCATCTATTTTGCATTAGCCATCCCTCAATCTGCCTATACGTATCTATTCACCCATCCAGCTTGACCCTTCCATCTATCCATCCATCCGTCTCTCCTTCCCTATTTATCTGCTGATCTCTATCCATTAACACATCAATCCTTCCCCCTACTTCTCCTACTGACCTATTCCAATCGAACATCCGTCCATCTACTCTACCAGTCAGAAGTTTGGACACACCGTCTCCATCAATGGTTTGTTGTCATTTCTAATACTTTCTACATTGTCTATAAGCACTGAAGACATCAAAACTATGAAGCGAGATGAATGGATTTCTGTAGCACACAATAAATTTTTGAAGAATATGCTTTACATTTTAGACCCCTTGGAACCCCCCCCCCCCTTTTGCTTTGATGTCAGCCTTCAAACCGTTGTCCGCAATGAGCTTCAGGAGTTTCTTGCCTTCTTGTGAGCTTTGGGAGCATCACTTGTGTTGTGCAGAACTCAAACTGGCACACAACTGACAGTCCTGTTTGACACCTGTTAGAATCCATTGTGTGGCAAGAATGCCAATTAGCTCATTTAGCGAAACGACAGCTAACTGTGACTTGAAGAACTGAAGGCCAGGAAGATGAAGGAACACTTTGTATGGGAAGGTGTGTCTGAACTTGTGACTGGCAGTGTTTCTTTCTACCTTTCTACACAATGAGTGAACTTTCTATCCAGCCTTTAAGATCAGGCGAGTCGTCAGAAAAACAGGAAAAGAGAGGAAAAAAAAGATCATAGAAGAGGCAGAGGAAAATGATCGCGTGATAAATCAAAAGAAGGACAGAAAGGCATGATAGGGGCCCTGGCAATGAGTGACTATCCAAGTTCCCCGTGATGTCTTATGATTTACAGGATTGCTCTGGATCGGTTTGTTTTTCAACTGAGATGTGAGCTTCAGAAAAAAATGGACCGTCTTATCTTGTGCTTTAGAGGAAACCTGAGTGACACAGGTGTGTTCAATAATTGTGTGTGCACAACTCCTGTTTGACTTTCTAATGATTCTTTGAAAACGAAAACTTGTAGTACAGCTAACAAGAATTTCAAGCTGA
>JASSRZ010000011.1:19098043-19110543 GCA_032164315.1 Malacoctenus gilli | reverse complement strand
ATAAGGACATTGTTTAATTTCATTCAAAAACATTCACAGTCTGGGTAAATTCGAGGTCCATCTATCCCATATTGGTGGGTAATCCAATTCATTATGTGATGAGCCACCCTGATGTGGAACTGCTGGCCTCTGTCAGCCTCTGCAGGGATCATTTTTCATCCGTCAGCTTCAGGTCTTGTTAATGTGAGAACGCAAGTTTTAACTGATTTAACAGTCCTTTTCAGGAAATCATTGTTGAGAACTGGAAGTGTTGAAAAGCAAAAAAAACTGAGCCGAGCAGACAACCTAAGGACTTTAACACGCATTCAGATTGACTTACGCAACTTTTAATCTCGAAAAAATATCAAAGAAGGTGTTGACACAATGTTCTGTGTGGTGACAGACAGTGAATGCACTGAGTGTAATTGAAATACGAGAAAGGGCACGCAGCAGTCAAGCGGATCAAACACGACCTGAGCAGAATTCAAACAAAATCTTTATGCGTCATCCTTTAAACCAGAACCAATGAATATGTGACATCCCCAAAGGGTCAGTGAAGGAGCTGCAGTCCGTGCAGCATTCAGAGGAACATCGATGGACACGTGACAACCGTGAGTCTGTCCAAACACTGCTTCTCGCGTCGCAATACAAGAAACAAAACATAACGGTCCTAAACTGAAATAAAGTCAATTTTTTCCTACATCCAGGAACTTTTGTTGAAGAGAAATCGCAGAATCACCACGATCAAACATTGAATTTTACATATCACAACTTGGAGTCAAGGAAGTTCACCTTGGCTAATAAATTGTTGCCATCAACTGAAAGGTTTTTTTTTCCCCAGAGGAAGATAAAGATGTAAAAGCGTGTTAGCTGTCTTTGTGCCGCTATGCTGCAGGAAAACCTTCACACCGAGGTGAAGAAAAGCAGCTCCCACAGCCAAAATAAGCTGCCTGCAGGGATGAGTGTGAGGCGAGCCGAAGGGCAGTTAAGGGCCGATAAAGGAAAAACATTATTGTCAGTGGTGAGGCAGAGATACAAGCCAGAGCTTCGGGGCGATTCTTTTTGACCTGTCAGGGATAGCAGGGCTCAGCTGGGTCACAGCACAGCGTCATCAGTTTAAAAAGATCAAGACTAAGGCTCCAAATCAATGCAGGTAAAATGAAGGCTCTTATTCGTCACTGAGCTGAAAAAAGGAACAGTTTTCAGCATCTTTTGACCAAAAAGGGTTTTTTTTTGTTTTTTTTGTTTTTAAAACAACAGGCTCCGGTAAACGCAGCGCATCAAAGACCTTCAGGCCGTACACACGTCAACACGACTCCCCGGGCACTCAAAGGACATCCAGCTGGGAATGCACACTCAGCAAGTTTGTATGAAGTTACAGTGAGTCAGCAGCCAAGGGAAGAGGAACCTTTCCGTTTGTGCTGTCTTTACCTGGATCGGCGCTGTGCTAACAACGAGATGTGCTGACGAAAGCGGGACGTCTCCTTCTAAGGGGCGAATCGAGTTCGACGCCAAACCGAGAAATGCAATCTGAGCCTTGGCTAAGTGCGTGTGCTTATTTTGGCTTCCGATCTCCTTCGGGGACACTGTGATATCGCTATCTCCGGGCAACAAAACACACATTTGAAGCTGGAATCTCAAGAAAAATTTTTCTTTCGATGCCACACTCCTTGTCTCAACAGACAATTCAGCTGAGAACAGACAACACCGAAAGTCAATTATTCACCAAAGTATAAACTCCTAAAACATTTAAAAAATATACAAAAGAAGCCAACACGCGAGGAGCAAAGACTTTTTTCTTCCTTCTTTCTTGCCCACATTCAGCTCCAACCATTTGTAACTTGACACCAGCCTCCCCAGCTTCAAGCCGCTGCTATCCCAAGAATGAACCAGTTCCAAGGCAAATATACATATCATGCTGTGGTGGGAAAACACTGGATGTCTTTTCTGAACATATATGCGAGAGGATCCCAAACGTGACTTGTATTTTGTCCCATACCTTCAGCATCTGACGGTCTGGGGGAGGTGTCGTTGCTCTCGTCGCCTTCTTTCTGAGCCCTGCAGGTGCCAGCATCCAGCTGCTGCAGCATGGTGGGACACAGCTCCTGTAAACCTTGGCCGTCCAGCTGTGACTGCTCGCTCATGCTGTAGATCGCCAGCGTGTCGGCGGCCAAACACTGCAAACAGGAACAGAACTCTTCAGCAGCCTGCTGGATGGAGAAGATCCAAACTTTGCTAATTTACAGTAACTGAATGACTGACTTTAACGCATCTTGGTTTACAACAAACATTAACTTACATACTTCTAGATGTTTTCTAATTTTGTGACATAACCTACAACGACACCAAGCAGGAAAACAGCTGACTTTAACCCCCCCAACAAAAACAAAGATCAAATATAATCAATACACTTCCTTATGCATCAGCACTGATGAGATTTGACATTCAAATGAAGAAGTGAACGCCCATTAAAGGAATGATATGTAAAAAAACTGTGCTGCTTGTTTTTGCATCCATAATCCCTCAGGAACAGCAACATGAAACTGCACCCCCCCCCCCCCCCTTCCGATTCAAGCTTCCATGGTTGTGCCGCTGCGCTTCAGAGCAAACCTTTTCAAAGGCATATCAACAAGTCAGAGGGGCAACCGCCCATGAAGCTAAGTATGGGAAATATGCTAAAAATTTCAGCAAGCTGGCCGTGACACCTCCTGCTTCTTTCCTGCGGAGGGACCGCTGGGTGTTCATCGAGCTGCTGTAGCCAGTCGGAGGCTGTGCCAGAGATTCAACAACAGCCAGCAGCCGCTTATCAAAGTGTCAAGAAACTATCAATAAAGATTAATGGGAGACTGCAAAAGACCATATCGTAGTGATGATACTGACCAAGCCAGGAGACCCTCACCGCAAAAGCTTTCTGATGTGCAGAAACCCTACAGGTGGTATTGACCCTTTATATTGTGCTCCAATATTCAAACCAGTACATAGCTTCAAATCTAAGCTTCTGACCTTGGACCTGTTGGCTTTGAGAGGCGAGGTGATCGTATACGTCTCAGCCGCATGCCTGCTGTCTCCGTCGCCTTCACCCTGGCCTTGGCTGAGGACTGTGAGGAGGGCGCGCAGCTGAGGCACAGAGATGGTGCTGTTGTCTCCGTAGCGGGCCAGCAAGTCCTGCAGCACCTGAGTGGGCGACTGGGTCTGACCCTCCCTCTGGCCCACAACCTGGTCCAAGTGCAGGAGCAGCAGGGCCAGCGTCAGCATGAGCTTCAGCCGGGGGCACAGGTGGGTGGTGGTCGCCGCGGCACAGCCATGAGGGAACCAGGGGAGCATGACGTCTTCAGTGGGTCAAAGAAGTTGATCTGTAAAGCAGAAAATATATGTTGAAGCCTGCATTTGTCCTACAGTTTGACGGAAACTATATGGAACAACGGTGGGCGAGCGGTTCATGAAGTGACCCGGTAACTGAAAGGTTAAAGGTTGGAAACCTTAAGGTTCAGATGGGGAAAAAAGAGAGGCCCACTGTGGACCCTTGAGCAAGGCCCTCAACCCCTGACACTCCCCAGGCGCTGCGGCGTAGCAGCCAACTGCTGCAAGTATCTGTAGTTAGATATCTATGAACAGGATGGGTGGAATGCAGATAAAGAATTTCCCCAAGAAGATTAGTAAATAAAAAGTCACGTTTGATGCTGCCAAAAGGATGAAACATACGCTTGTCTGCGAGTACCTGCTGAAAAACGCTCTGAAATACCTGAGGCTGATAACCGACCATTGTGGCTCTTAGTGCGAATGAAGCTGGGCACACCAGAGGGGACACAAAGGGCCACTGTGGCCCAATGGACAAAGAAGTGGAAACAGAATACCAGCGAAAGAAACACAGCCCCCAATTACACTCAATTACTGAAAATTACAGCACACGTGTGACGGACAACACAGAGAGCAGCAGTGAAAAAAGTAGAAAAGGGGAAACACTGACTACTTCATGTTCCCCTGGTGACTTCCTCGGTAATCATCCAGACTGCTTTTCTCTCGTGAACAAACACAAAGTCAGACGGGATGGAAATCTACACTCGGATCTCAATCCAGGGTTCTCACCAGGACTTTGTGACACGGTTGAAAACACAGAAACACAGTCCAATCAGGGCATGAAATGAAACATCCCCAGTAAAACACTCCAAGTACTCCAAAAATCCATCAACCCACAAACTGATAAAAAGTCCTTTGGTTTTGATTAACGTAATATGTTTCAGTGTATATGATGCATTTAAAATATATGGACAATTGATAGTTTAACGCATGAGAAAAATATATACACATACATTTGCTCTCTCATGCATGAACACTCAAACATGTCAGAGCAAGAAATCTACATGTAGGTACAAATTGTAGGTAACAAGTGCAGTGAGATGACGTGTTGGAGCTGTGATTCTATTATAAAAAACAGTCTGGGTGCTTGAGCCACCGCCATGCAGGCCACTATAAACCTCAGATTACACAATGACAAGAAAACAACAAAGACCTCAACCGTCGGTTTGTTCATTACTTCTAGTCGTACACTCTGTAAAAAGCAAATTCAAGTACTTTAACAACTTGTTTCCAAAGGACTCAACTGTTGGAATATCAATTTATAAAGAGGCTACTATAACTGGATGTGTGACGCTGCACACAGGGTAAACTGAACAGTTCCCAACTCTGACAAACAGCAGCATTTAGGCCTGAGGAAAAGACGAAACCGGGCGAAAACAAACAGATTCTTCAAGTCTCCCGAGACGCTCACCTTTTCCCTTACAGTGCCTCCAACGACAGCTGGTGCGTAACGCTCTCGATTCAGTCCGTCTGTTCCGAGGGAAGCGGCGAAGAAGAGGAGCCTGAGGAGAGCAGCAGGGCCCCTCAGGAGTGCAGCAGGCTGTGGCAGAGAGGCAGAGAGAAACACACATTAAATAAAGGCTGCACGGGAGTCACCAACAGGGGAGTCAAAAAGTCAAACAGATGGTGTTTGTTTGGCCCTATTGATTGATCTTTGACACTAATCAGGTCCTCAGGCAACGAATTTGAACAAAACGCCAAAACAGGATCCTTTTGTTGCTCGAATTTGTCCACGATCTATCGTGTTGGGAGAGATAATCGTGACAAGAGGGAGAATTCAATTGCAAACATTCCTATCAGAAGAACTACGTACTGCATAGTTACAACACCTTTGTCACTTTGGGTCCAAGATATGAAGGCACAAGGAGAAATAGGTACTTGGAGCTGATCACGCAAATTTAGCCTCAAGCAAGGCAGGAAGAGAATATCAACATGTTATCCGTGGGGACATCTTCAAACCCACAGTGGATGCAAGCATCGATGCTCAGCGAGAGATTTCACCGATGTGAAGTTTCAAAGAAAAAGCCTTTTTTATGTAAGACAAACATCATAACCAACCAACAGTAAACATACAGCCCAAGAACAGAGCTTTTTTTTAACTTACACTTACTGAAAAAACTAATTGACAATCACTGATTCTGAAGTTTACAGAGTTTGCAGCTTTCAAGCGAGTATCTGGTGAAAAGCTGCAGCAGACCTTTGACCCGAGTTCAAACCCAGAAAAAGCTGTGAGCTGCAATGAACAGCTCAAAGGAGGAAATAAAGGCTTACAGAATGTCCTAGACAGGAAAACATAACCCAGATGCTGTCTGCCTTTGGAAAACTGTGAATATGGAGGAGCCCATGAAAAAAAAATTGCATAAAAACATTTTCGAGGTGTTTGAAAAGCAGCTCAGCGAACCTCTGAGGAGAAGGGTGGATTTACCTTTCTTCCGTCCATTCATTACTCTTTCTAAAGTTTCCAATCATGCATATGCAGCATCGAACCAATGATTTGTTCATCTGCCCACTGACTCCTCAATTCATCAAAATGTCCATTGTGAAGTCGATTTACAGATGTAGTCTGCTGATGATGCAACGACAATCGATCCTGATAACACACCAGGCCCAAAAACGAAAACCAGTGAGGTTCAGCATGAGCTTTAAGGCTAATTGTTTAAAGAAAATACTGTGTAAGCTCATGTTGCAAGTTCCACAAAGTTTGCTGGCATTTACTCATCACATCATACTTCTGTACCGCTTTCAGAAAACGCACCGAACGTCCCATTCATCAGAAGTATTGCTGAACTCCACACAAACAAATAAGGCTCCTTCATCTACCAGCTCATACACATTAACCAGTTTTATTCCCTCACCACAGATTTATGGTGAGGCGCAACTACAAATAAGTCCCCCATGTCCTTCCATGAGTTTCCCTCCTTCATTCAGTCTCAATGGGTTTCATTGTGAAACTATGAAGAGGAGAGGGGGGGAAACAATACACAGAAAATAGAGCGAAATGCTCATAAGCCCCTTAAGAACCAATATTTGATGACCTTTCCCAAGCACGCTTTTCTTACACAATCCCCCTGAAAGCTACAAATAGGGTGAACCTTGGACTCCTTCCTCCTAACTGCTGCTGCTGCTGCTGCTGGTCAAACAGAGAAAAATGTCCTCCCTAGACGATGCTATTAGAGCTTTTCGCAACATCTAATTGAATGTAAGAGGGAGCTGAAACGAGAACAGTTTATCTGTTAATGTTTCATTGGTGATTACCTCATTAAAAAACTTGAACGTGTTGAAAAAAATGTCTGCTGAGAAGCCCGTCCACTGTGCTAAAGGTCTTCAAAGTAAAGTGATAGCCGTCTCTTCCACCACATCACTTTTTCATGAGACAGGACAAGGTGTGACAGGACATATTTAGAGTGGCACCACAGGGACAAACCACATGAACAGGTAATCATGCGCTTGCCTAATTTTTCAGATGAGCCTGTAACTCCAGACCACTGATACAAACAGTTGCCACACTGATGCCAACAGATACTTTTCATTTTCATGATGTTGAAACAAGTGAAGCATTAGTAACTAAAGCTACCAACAGTTTGTGTTGTGAAACAGCAGGGTTAATGGGATATGTGGGTCTAAGTCTGTGCTTAAGTCGGCAACTGCAACAGCAGTGGAGGTGAGCAAGAACTACAGAGTGTCTCCATTATTACTCAATCTGTCAACAGTTATAATACTCCATCCACATTTATCTCTTACAGGCACCCTCGTGAGGTTTGTAGACAGCTCAAGCCCGCTTTAGCTACTACTGTGCAATTGAGATCTTGGACAGATTTACTGCATAAAAGGGGTTTTCAAAGGTTTTCAGGGTGGATCAAACATCCCTATTAGAACTGGAAACTTCTCTTCACAGCTGATCTCCAAAAAGTCACAGGGTAAATCAAGAATAGGTGCTAAAATGTGCAGTGGCTTTCGTGTGTGATTTTTTTTCCAGACTCTAACTCATACATAGACGTGACCACTCGGGTTACATCACGAACGGACAAATTATCACCATCACAAAATCAAATTGCTCAATATAAATAACACAAAAGATTCTCGGCCTGACTAGGAATGTGACCAAACGTCTCATCCGTCGGGTGTGGTCAGACACCACCATAAAAGTGACGTTTACAACGTTGTCGTTATGTTGCAATCAAACAGCTTCATTTTTTTGCTGTTTGTACGAAGAAAAATCATGCTGCAAAAAAAGTTTGTGGAATTTTTTGTTTGTTTTAATTTACATCTTTAACCACATGTATATACTGAAGCTTATTCAGAACAACGAATCGATAGTGGCAGTGTTGTCATATTGAGATCTCATTGTGATCATGAGCCATGTGTTGTGCGTGGTATCATGAGGTCCCCTGACATTTCCAGCCTGAGCGCTGACCAAGGTCTATTTGTAGCTGCGAAGATAAAAGATGGTAGAAGAGCCTGGCAGTCTGCTGTGAGATTAGACAAGTCAAAACAAACAAACATCCAGTC
This sequence comes from Malacoctenus gilli, assembly GCA_032164315.1. NCBI lineage: Eukaryota > Metazoa > Chordata > Actinopteri > Blenniiformes > Labrisomidae > Malacoctenus > Malacoctenus gilli. The sequence continues at coordinate 19,102,698 of JASSRZ010000011.1, read as the reverse complement.
TTGTAGCAACAGGAGGAAACAAACACTTTCTGGCGTTAGAGTTTCAGAGGTATTTTCTTGTCATTATCCCTCTAAGAAGGTCAGATTAGGACTAAGGTGAATGACCAAACTCAGTCGCTCCACCAACTACAAGGAACACAAGCTCAAACTCCCCCATAATGCAAAAAATCTGAAATACAGATGACTGCACGAGTGATCAGTCACTCAAAAGAAGGAGAGATGGACAAATGGCTGAATAAATGAGTGATGAGTAGAATGAAGACTTGGACTCCACTACACGCACGTATCACCCCTTCACACTCTAACCTTGGTAATGAATCAATCATGGGAAGAAAAACACTTTTTCCAGCTCTTGCTCAAATGAGCAACTTATGACACCACTGAGGTTCCTGAAATTCAGTTACTGTGTGACAATAAAAGTTCTACTCCGTCAGCATGACAGCGCTGGCTTTATCACTTCTGGTTATCAGGACACACACTACCTTCAGGCGCAACAACAAACTCAATCGAGGCTGATAAAAGTGTGTGTGTGTAAACTTTTGTTTGCTGTTGTCATCCCACATCAAAATCAAAGTCTGTTAAAGCAACTCTGAAATGTTAGACCTCAATTTCAGTTTCGCCAATTTACGTACCACAAAGATACAGGAGACTTGAGGGTGGGGAGTGTCACTGAGCACCTCCAAAAGCCTGTTCAATTTTAAATTTACATTGTATTTTGTACAAGTGTCAAATTTGACTTAGTCCAACATTTAATCAGACACGAAATAAAAAAATTAGAGTCAGAGTACTCTGGCAGTACTTAGTCACACATTGAGCAGCAGCAGGAAGTGGTATTACAGCCAGACATAGAATCCACAGAGCTCAGCACACATCCACTGTGGTGATGCGTGTGAAACCAAGACAAACAATGTCTCAAAATGAGCATCGCACTGTAATTTTAGTTTGGGGAAAAACCATGAATGCAACACTGAAGCTGCATTTAGAGCACGGCTGGGCATTCCTGGTCCGTGAGAGCTGCAGTCCTGCATGGTTTCGGTGTTTCCCAGCTGCCGCACACCTGAGTGTAACGAGCTGCTCGTTAGCCTGCTTTCAGTGGAGTGCCGTTTCTAAATACCAATTACGCTGAGTGCGGACTCCCGAACTTCTGAAGCTCGGACTTCAAAACTTGGAAACTTCCCGAGGACGGGAGTTCGCAGTACGGCTTTTCGACAACTGGAACGGCAGCGTACTCGTGATGTCACTTCCTTGACTTCGGTGTCTGCCGCCGATGATTATCCCAGAAATGTTTATTTTATGTTGTAAAGTTTAATAAAAATGAAATAACTACATAAAACAAACACCTTACTCGTTTTTTTTAATTACTGCTTACAGTTTTGTGTTCGCTCCTCCACTATTGCTGGTTGTAGTGAAAGGCATTCTGGGATACATGGCTGTTTGAGTCCACACAAGTCACCATCCGATGCATCCTCGGTAAAATGGGCGTAACGGGTTCACATCCGAGTATCGAACTGGACTTGCCGAAATGCGGACTTGTGCATTGGAACAGGACTTGGGCACTGACTGATGATGTTTCTCAAGTCCGGGAGAACGCAAGTGCAGACAAGTACGGGTATTGAAAAACGGCTGAGCTGAATGATGTCAGTGATTAGATTCAGGTGTGTCGGAGCGGGAACTTGTTGGAAACATGCGGGGACTGCAGGCCTCCAGGACCAGGATTGCCCCCACTCTGATTTGAACCTGAATTGGTCGTGAGAAGGTCCTACTCCGGGTTCCCATTCACCGAGTCAACGCTAGGAAAGTTTTCTAACGAGCCAATCCCTCCGGTCTTTCTCATGCGTAAACAAATCCAGTAATTCAATTATACATACTCGGAAAAACATGTTTCATTTGATGAATGAACAAAAACATGGCAGCTTTTCTTACCAGATGCTAATTCCAGGCAGTTTGTCACCAAAAAGCAGGGTCCAGCCTCAGCTCTGTCCTCACCTCTCTTATCGTCAACCACCTTATATACCGCTGATATGGAGCAGGAACCCAGTGAAGCTGCCCCCCGCCACAGCCTGTAATTACCTTTTCCCTCTATCCCTGGGTCCCAGTCATCGCTGGCTAACACTGTCATTAGATGAGAGGGGGATAACTGGGAGCTTTGGGTTGGGTCAGCGAGCACATTGTCAGCACAGCCCAGTCATCCTAGGTAGGCAGCCCCGGAGCATCCAAGTGAAAATTGCAGGTTTCAACCGTGGCTTGGATTGGCTTGAGATAACACTTTTACCCAGAGGCCTACTCACAGGTCACAAAGCCACAGAGCCAACGCACACATGCCACATACACACCTACCCATCACTTAGATGCACCCATTGGAATGATTCTCCACTTTGGAGTCAGCATCATGACAGGGAAACCCAAAGAACTTTTTCATTAGCGTTAATTACTTCGTAAATACCCCCAAATAACCCCCAACCCCTCCAAAAAAAAGCTGTGTGCTGTGTTACTGTACAGTATAGTGATCAAAAATTAAATGTGTTAAGATGTTTCACCCTAAAAAATATTTAAAAAAAGCAGAAAACACAAACATGTCAACACAGCGTGTGCCCTATTTCCGATATTTAACAGTGTGCCGTCATCATGCCACATCTAAAGAGCTCTCTAAAAGCTGCAGTGGAACGGTCACAGAAGCCTTTGAGTGTGGAAACAGATTTTCAAGTATCTCCTACGAATCCTGGCATGAGACATTTTACCCGACTTCTATAAACATGCAAAAATGAGCAGGAATACAAGCTGATGGGAGGTCATGTAAACATATTATAATGTGGTGCTCAAACCAAACTTTTCAATACAACAAATCCCTGGATTTTGTGTACAAAATGTTACTCTAAAAGTGTGATGCGCTTCATAACAATGAGTTCATTCTCGCAGGTAACCGTTGCATGAGGCACAAGATGCTTGTGTTAAAAGTGATGACTTAAACATTGAGCTGCGGATCATTCAACATCCCGTCAACGAATGAAGATTTTTTCCACTAAGCTTTTAACACAAATGGAAAGCTTAAGGAATCAAAGTGAGGAGCTTCTCTGCTGTAATTTGCATTGCCTTTCCTGTTCTGTACAATCAGTCCTGACAGATTTATACTGTTGCTTCCTGCGTCTATTCGCTGCACCCGGACTCTTTTCTCTGCCCCAACGTAAATCAAACCCCGACCACACTGATGGAGAACATCCCGGACTAAAAAAACCTCCAGCTAGCTAGCGCCAGCAGCCACGCTACTGCTGAGCTAACCAGCTAACGAGGATCAACCGGCGTGCAGGAACAGGCGTTAAAGGCTGCCGATGAGCGCCCGGTGTCGGATGTAAACCTCCACACGAGCCTGCTGGTGGGATAGCGGCTCTTTGATTATCCTTCACAGGTAGCTTACCCCAGTGATGCTCTCTCTCTCTCTCTCTCTGTCTCTCTCTCTTTCCCTCTCCTCTCCAGGGCAGGAAAGCTGCCTTGACGTCAGCTCCTCCTCTTAGCAGCGGCGTCCCTCCGGCTCGCAGCTACCGGAGACCCGGACGAACATTCGGGACGAGGACGGTGGGAAGTGTCCGGTACATTCATTCGACGCTGGTGCCGGTCCGTCGCTCTACGGTTTAAACGAGCCTCGCAACGACAGCGCGTGGAGGATGTGCTCGGCAGTCGGGTCAATATCAGTGGTGACGTCGACAGTGTCGTTCCTAAGGTTTTCCAAGCGGCCGTGTCGCCCCCATGCGGTGAACTTGAGTTACTGCTACACAGAGAAACGCAAAAGTCTTTTTTTGTTTTACATTCCAAATGCGTAAAATAAAAGGCTTCGACTTGATGAAGGTACCTGACATTTCCCATTTTTGTTTCTTTGTTTGTTCAGGGCATGTCTTAGCATCCCTCCACTGGGTAGTATGTGCCGCGCTGATAAATGTAAAACTACATGACTAAAGCGTATAACATTTCTCAAATGTAGCGAGCCCCACAAATGCACCATGCCGAGAGGAACTGCACCTAAAAAATGGAGGTGGAGTAATTATGATCCCAGAGAGCAGCATGGGACTCACAGGAATGGTTTAACATAGTAAAGTGCACAGAGAGTTTAGTCATAGATTAAATTTTCATCAATTGGGTTCTTAACACCATGTTTGTAGTGTACGACGAATCTAAGTTATCATCAATTTAATAGCATTATTTTAAGCTTGTCATTTGCCAAAGGAAGGGCTCGTCCGGGATTTGAACCCGGGACCTCTCGCACCCTAAGCGAGAATCATACCCCTAGACCAACGAGCCACGTTTAAATGGGGCTTCCCCCTCCATTCCAATCCACACACTATTTTTCCTACACCAAACTACAGCGTTACTACAGTGGTTGCTTGATTCCTTGATTTGTACGAGGCAGCACTGGATTTGTATCAGTGCAACAAGAACTTTGCTGGTCACCAAACGGCCTCAGGTCTCCAGTTTTGGCCTCAGTGTGAAGCGTGGCGGGGAGCACGACTGCCAGAGCTAACTAAACACAATGTTTGTCCTTGTACAAACAAGCTTTCACCAACCAACCCCTCAACCAGGTGCCATAGTCACGATGAATTGATATAACGACTAACTCACCCGCAACGTGGATTGCAGTGAATTTTTTATCGCTCACAGATCAGAAA
>JASSRZ010000011.1:19053455-19094051 GCA_032164315.1 Malacoctenus gilli | reverse complement strand
CCCCCCGCCCCCCCCCCCCCCCCCCCCCCCCCCCCCCCCCCCCCCCCCCCCCCCCCGCACACACAGGCTACTACAAGGTTGCTGCTGCTTTGAAGTTTTCCAAAGAGTGCCAAGGCCTTAAGAAGTGGTGGTTGATGAGCTGGGCAAGACGGACGTTGGCAAAACAGGTGGTCGAGACCGCAAAGGTCATCCTGGTTGACCTTCATGGGTGAAAGAAATGGCCAATGTGAAAAGCATCACTGTAGCACTCCACTGATCCACACGTTATAGTGCTGTGGAGGGAAATTGGTTACTCCGTAAAGAACCAACAAATATTGACAATACGATAAATATTCAACATAAAGGTGGCATACATTTCAGGCCAGCAGAGGTGTACATTGCGAATGAAGCTCTAAAAGCTCAAGTCAACATGACATGAATGATCAAGCTTCTCTTTCACTTTAGTCCTCATGCGAGCTCAATGAAAAAACATTTCAAAATAGATTCTAGCAGAAGGCTGCAGCACACTTCTTTGTATATTGAAGGAATTTGGATACTTTGATTGTTCTGCGAAACATCAAGCTCAAAATGAGGCGCAGATCGCCAACCGACTAAAGTAAAACCAAAAAGGTGCCGAGACAATCTCCAAACACCGGACGACCCTCCAATTCCGCAGTCTGCATCGATCTATTTTGTTTGATCCACAAACAGTTTGTCTCTTTTTTTCTATGAGAAGCTGATGGTGAGTGTGTGTCAAACATCGACTTACAGAGGAATATTCTTCCTCAGGTCTTCATTTTGAATTCTGCTCTCTTAACATGTACATAGAGTGTAACTCTGCTTGACTGAACATCAATTATTCATGAATATCTCATGAGCCTGTTTAGAATGTGCCCTGTAAATCCAGATTTTGTCGTCTCTATATTTTTTAAATCTCTATACGGGAAAAACGTGTGCAGCAAAACCCATTAAGTTGATGGGGGAAAAACTGAGCTCCGACACTGGTCTCTAAATGTGTATTGTCTTGCTGTAAATAAGCATTACTGAGTCCTGAGCTTGAATCACAAGTGATAATGTGAATTTTTCCTTCTCTGTATAAACTTTTGCGCGGGCAGCATTTAGAGACATCCAAGCGATGTCTTGCATCCTTTTTTGCTGTGCTGATTGTGGCGTCTGTTCAAGTGTTAAAGGTGCCCGTTTTATTTAGACAGCAAAAAAACAAACAAAAAAAGAAACCCTAAAAAAAAAAGAAAAAAGAATCAAGCATCAGCAATTTATACACTGACAATTTATACAGTCTCGTCGAATAAAAGCAACGTTTACAAAAAGCATCGCGTCTTCGAGGCACTTCGTGGCAGTCTAATTTGTGGCGGTCACTTGGTCATCTGTCCGTGAGCTTGGAAGATGCCCTTTTGTTAATTCATGTTGAACACAAGTTCAACATTAACAGAGGCTATCATTCGGTTTTTTTAACACCCTCATCTGTCACCTGTTTGATTGCATTTTGGCATGAACAGCAGTCGTGTTTTCAGACCAAAACCTCCCTTATACTCCTTTGAAAATACACTCATGTCTTCTTAGACTCAAACAAATCAAAGAAATCTCTTCGGTGAAAGTCCAGCATGTGATCCATCCACCACAACCTCCTCTGATTTCCCTCAATACGTCCATCCATCCATTTTTCTGGGCTGTTTTGTTCATTCTGAAGGCTGTGGAGTTTTCCCAGCTGATACCATGCAGTGGGCCAAATTGCCCGTAATACAGGCTGTGGAACCTCCCCCCCCTCTTTTAGATTTTCTAAGAAGTCGCACATAAAACATGGCAGAGACACAGAATGTCATTGACATACAAAAATATGAGCCTTGGGGACTCTTCAAGGTAAAAGCGATTGGCATATTCTTCAGTCTGCTGTTAACTCCAGAGAGTTCCTTATCATTTCCTTTGATATGTGCTTTTTTCCCCCTCACAAACTCACGGAGGGCCACGTTTCCCTCCCCTTTGACTTCCTATTTTGACTTGCGTTGAGTCTTGGTTGCTTTGAGTATCGGACACGCATGTCCGATACTCAAAGCAAGAGGGAGTCAGGGTAGGCTTTGGAAACCACTCAGAGCACCTGAGGATGCCCCAGGCAAGGTGAAAAGCTCAATTCATGTAGTATCAGTCCTTGGTGGCCATCAAGCCCGGAGACAATGTGGAACACCAAGTGCCCCATGACGCGAGATGACACCAGATATTGCAACATGACAGTTGAAACCAAACTCAACATATGTCAAAGATCCTTGGATCCAGCTTTTGAAAGACACTCAGGACCACAACATGACGTGCCGCGTGAAAACTGCGTGATGCCCCCTGTTCTTAGCGCTCGCTGCTCGCTCTGCCAGGCGCTGCTGGGAGTCAGTAGACCACGTCGTCTCTCGCGAAAGAAAGGGTTCATCTCTTTTCCCTTGTGTGCAGCAGCGTGGCACGTTCACACGTGCAGCATGAAGCCCCCCCTTTGTGGTCATTATGTGACCTATTTTTTTTTTTGTATTAACTGGCGCCCTCAATGAAACGTGTTCCTCTCTTGAGCTTGATGTCATTTATTATACATTCGGAAAGAAATTAGCATCCTCTGGTTGGTTGTATCTTCTGAAGATCTGAAAAGTATATATATATATATATATTTCCAATGATAATGAGATGGAAATTATACATGTCTCAGTCATGGCTCCTCAGTGGCGTTGCTCCGTTGGCTTGGGAGCAGCAATATAAACTGTTTTGAAATTATGGTAAACCAGTTCTACAGTGCAATGAACAAACAGAAATCCCATGCAATTAAATGCAGCTTCAGGAAGCATTAAAAAGACCGCAATCGAGGGACCCCACCCCCCACCCCACATTCATGATTTTTAGCAACCTCTTCCTGCTTTGGCGAGTTTGGATAAAGTGGTTCCCAACTTGGGACACCAAAGATCATTGTGGGTCTGGATGCTTTGCCCTCGTTAAGGTCAAAACTTCATACTGCTTCCATCCTTCTGTATTTATACGTCGGAACATTTTCATTTGGAAGGCTTTTGCATGTGGATGTTAGCGAGAGTAGGTGTGTCCACGAGAATTTAGCTTTGCTGTAATCTGGGGAAAGAGGTTCTCCTGAGAAAAAAGGGTGGAAGCCATCTGGTTTGGCGAGTTGTGATGAGAGGAAGGGGAAGGATACAGAGCAAAACATCAACAAAGTGTTCACAGTATCACAGCCTGTAAGCCCGCGAAACGTGACATAGACGAGAAGCTTTGAGCATCCGCTGCGCAGCACAGCAGCGAGTGCCAGAAGAGAGGAGGGAGCACGGACGACAGGAGAGCTACACTCATTGGCAAAGGAAGACAATGGAAGCATGTAAAGCTTCAAGGGCAAGCTACGTAAATAGAATAAAGTCTCCCAGCAGTCCAAACCTACAAAAGCCTAACCCGAAAAATTCTCCATTCATTGTGTCCACTTCCTGGACAACCATGGACATTGAGCCATTTAGGCAAATGTCCGAGTTCACCCTGCTGGTATAAACCCACAAACAAGAGGTCTTTGAACCTGAGCAAGTCAGTTAGTTTTCCCATTTCAGCATCTCATATCTAGATTCGCCCAAAAACACGTTTAGATTTCGTTGTTTCAACTTCTGCTACATTTTTTTTTTTCCATTTCTGCCACATCGTGTCCAAAGACGCAGGTAGTGCCAACAGTATCTGAACAGATACTAACTGAAGATGCTTGTCATGTGCCACTCCAACAACTGGATGAGTGTGAAGGTTACACAACGAATGTAATGATTTTTTTTTTGCCTATGGTAAATATTTTTTTTTCTTTTTTCCAACAGTACAGACAAAAGAAAAACTGTGAACTTTATTTTACGGATCTACCAGCTTTCTTTACCTTTCTAAAGTCTGCAAGTGAATCTTTTGTGGACTTGCATGTGTGTGTGTTTGTATGTGTGTGTCGGTGTGAGTGTGTGTGCGTTTTATATGTCTGCAACTACATGTTGTTAAAGGGTGTTGGGGAAAAAAAACAGTTTATTGTTTAAGTTCATTTTTTTCCGGGACACAGTGAAGGGTGGCTTTCACAGAACAGAGTCAGCAGGGTTCTCGTTTTTCAAAGGATTGAAGGTGTCCTATTTAATTGTGAAGGGCTATCATCACATTATATATTACCTCTGTGATTGTCAGCATAAAAAAAAAAAAAAAAATTAACTGCAAGATACAGGATCAAGGTTGTGGTAATGAAAGAGCAGTGTAAATCTGCTGCTCCGTGGTAATAGTGCTATAAGGGCCTTTTTGTTTGCACATCTTTCCGTGGCGGGTTGCTGTTTGAGAAGGGGATTGGAAATTCAATTACGCAAACATTAGAAATAATGAAAACTGTGGTGCCTCTGGGAGAAGACAAACTCCTGTAATGAAATACATTGCCAGGCAGACCCCCCACCCCCTACCCCCACCAAAACCTTTCAGAAAGCAACTATGACAGCGATTGCAATTTACCTCAAATCAAGACCATGAAATTAGGACAAACAATCTCTTTTACAATAGGAACCTCTTTTCATGATGCTTTTGCATCGGACACATACGACTCTCACTACAAGGTGAACCTTGCTGGGGACTGCACTCCTAAAGTTGGTCCAAACAAGACCACAGTGATTGCAAAAGGCAAACCAGCAACTGCTGCTTGTTAATCTGACATAGAAAGCTGGTTGCTAAGTTGCCTGCAGTTAACTGCTCACCGTCAAATTATTTGACGCATGATATGTTATAATTTACTGCTCTCCTGCAGAGAGCGTTGGTTTGGAACCAACAGACGGCAAAACCTACAACTACCTGCAGCAAAGTAATGTCGTATTTAGTATGGAGACTGGCTATAAACACTAGCATGGCTAACAACTACCTCATACCGGAGTAAAAATGGTTTTTAAAAAGCACAAGCAAGAATTTATCTGATTTATCCCATGTGTCCCAGCCAGACGTAAGAAATCGTAGTTGAAATATTTTATGCTCAAGTGCAAATGCTGAAGATGTTTCAAGTTTGGCTTGTTGCGCTCATGCAACAATTTGGATTCCATACTGTACTTGAGCACCTGACAAGTTGTTTGTGCAGCTTGAGGTTTTTGTTTTTGAGTCGGTTAAAATCAAGATTTTTTCTTAGCATTTTAAATCATATAGATATATTTAACTCTTGACCAGCATTCTACAACAAACACATATTACTCCGAAACGCGCTCTTTAAAAACAACCTTAAATGGTCTTGAATCAAGTGTAGGATTGTACCCCGTTTTGGCAGGTGACTTTTTGTTTGGTTGATTTTAACAGTGTTTGGTTGGCTCACTCCAACTTTGAATAGAAGTTGATTCAGTTCATCAGTTCGTCAAAAGCAGCATTTCAGTGAAATTGCACATTTCTAGTCACGATCTAATTTTTTTTTTTGGGCTTGCCGATATTTTCTCCTTAATTTCTATACTCGATGCGACATTGTGACAGCCAGCGGTGTGTTTGGTTTTGAACACAGCCATAGTGTGTGCTTCAAATGTGAATACAGAAATGGTCAGCTTTGTGTCAACATGTACCGCCGCTCCTGATTTCATCTCAGCAAGGTGTTTTACTGTTGTAGATCCCAGTATGTCAAAGAAAACCACAAGTAGACACATCCTGGGGTCTCGAGCAAAACTGTTACACTGCCTATCACTTTTATTTGGAGAGTTTCTGCTTCATTACGCTCACCAGAGAAAAAGCTTGCAGTGTTTTCCTACATTAAAAATTTTTTGGTTGTGAGAAATTTGAATGGAGACCCCCCTCTATGTTTTTAAAGGGAGGGGGACAAGAAAGACAGTTGGGAACCACTGCACGGTCTTGAAAATTTTTTAACTTCAAGACCTGTGAAGCATCAAACACTGTGCAGTCACACCATTCAGATGCACACTCGCCAGGTTTCCTTTTAATCTCTTTAATTCAGGTTTCTGAACAAAAAGGTGCACAATTGTCTGATATCCTACTCATAAAACTCAAATGTTCGTGTCCAGTTGGGTACAGGGAGTGACCACAGCTGACTAAAGTGACCAGAAAAATGTCTGATTTTCATTTGTTGAATTTACCAACACAGCCTGCGCTGCTTGTGAGTATGTCGGTGTGTTTCTTTTGACACCGTTTGTTGATTTGCTCTCTGATGTTGTGTTTCTCTTACCAGCTGAAAAAAGCTGCCGCTTGCCTTCTGTTTCTTCGCTGTGTATACAATGTCAGTGACCAGAAGAAGCAGAGGTTCTGTTTGTGTGGCTGCAAATGACCTTTCGGATGCTTTGAGGGATTGTGGAAGGACAAACGCCTCCACTTGTGGATATGTTATTGCTTCCCCAACAGTTCCTTGAATTTGCTACTGAGTAACGACTGAGTAATATGAATGTTTTCAATGACTAAAATCTTTAGCTCTCATATTTGACAGCTTTTTGGTGGTGGCCAAAGTTAGAGGTGACAACTTGTATCTTGGTTGCTGTTTTGAGTCCTTGAACCCTCCTTGATTGAGGTGGGCGAAGTGAAAGCCGCTGTTTCTATGTTCGTCAGCACCTGCTCCCTGATTGCTGCACTGCACTCAAAATGTGATTATGAACAACATAATAAATCAACGGAACAGAGGGAAAAAAAATTGTTCAAATTTTACTGCAGTTATTTGGTCACAAATTGTACAAAATATTCAGTAATATTAAGAAAAAGAGAAATTCAATAAAGCTGGTTTGAAAAAGGTCTGATATGACATGATTGAAAAAATATTCAGAAGGTTCCAATTTGTTTTAATTGATGAACTAAACATGAGACTGCTTTGTTCATATGCTGGGACTTGATTGGTATCACTCTTACATTGTTGAGTGGCCTTGATGAAAGCATTGAGGAGAGTTAAAGTTTCGCCGATTGTCCTGATGCGTCTGCGATCGGGTAAAGACGAAGCATTGCGTCATTTCAGAGCTGCTCTCCCACACACTTCCTCCCAGCTTCCTTCCCACCCTGCAGCCTTCAGTACAACGACGCCTCCTTTAAAGTTACTTCCTCCTATTACAACCGTCCGAGAACAGTCCTTTGCAGGCGTTTTATTGCTCTGGTCACAGATTGTATACGTCCTTCTGAAAAGCCTTTTGTTCCATTTCATTAAGAAAAGCATGTGTATTAAATTTGCGAAAGGTGATTTCACGTTCGTGTCTGTTGTTTTTACAGTTTGTCAAATCATTTCTCTGTATTGCCTTCATTTTGAGAGATATTTTATCGTGCCCCAAAACTGTGCGAGGGCGCCTCTGTGTTCTTGTGAACAATAAATGTCCAAATGGTCATTAATAAAGTGATTAGTACATGATCAACAGCTACCAACAGCGTTTCCTTTGACCAAACAGTGGCAAGAGACCTTTCGTTGATGAGTAACTGAAAGATACTGTTCTAGCTGGGAACTTGTAGTTTTGACATCCTTTGGAAATTATTGGATGCGTCAAACTATAAAAAAATGGCAGCTGAAGTGCTGCTGTGAACGTGCCACTTCGGTCTGCTGTGACCGTCACGTTTCATGGTCTGAGCGCACGAGTCAGTCATGAAAAGATTGCAGGACATGGACAATAATGGGGCAATCTTTTCCACTCCGTATTTAGCTTTCACTTCCACGCAATCATCTGTTCCAGCATGCGCGACAATTAACCCCAAAGAAGTGTTCCGTTTGAACCAAGGAGGGTTTCTTTGAACAGTCAGGGAACACCTGCCTGTTGGCTCCAGGCTCATATGCTTCAGGCTGGGGCGTAATCGCCCTGCCAGCAGCCATACAGCCTGGGAAGAAAAGTTCCATTATCCTTTCCCACAGACCCCCACGTACCCTTTCGGACCACAGCTACCGTCTTTCAGAAGCTCGTTATCAATGGTCCTGCACATTTCTACCTCCCGGTTGCTTGATTGTCACAGGAAGTTAGTTCACTTGGACCGAGTAAGAACTGCCACAAGGTGGGGAGGAACAGAGGGGGACTAAAGGACATTTTAGTCATTCAACTTGTTTTGACTCCCATCAAAGTGAGAGTGAGCACGGGCAGTGTTTGGAAACCTGTAACTGAAATATTTCTTGTTTTCTGAACAGTTTCATTCACTCTGTTGTGGGGAAAACAGACAAAATCCAAGGAGAAGCTAACAAAGGGAGAGGATGGAGACAAAGTCCACTCAGTGAGTCAGAACTGAACTCAGATTTGACAAAAGCACTGAACAAGTGAAGTAACAAATTTGTTATATTTCCCACAAAGGAATTTCAGTAGACTTAAAATCATCCCTTCACACTTTATATATATATAAATCTATTATTTACTTAAAAAGGGACAAGAAGGCCTCCATGAGATGAACCGCACCATATTGCAATGTAGCTTTGAGCTCATTGCAATTGCTTGTCTGTAGTCACCCCCCCCCCCAAAAAAAACATCACATAATCACAAGAGACAAAGTCACCATCCCAGGTGCTGAATCAGCGGTGGTCCCCCTGTGGGGGCCCCAAACTCCCGTTCTCTACCCAAACAATGAACCCCAGAGAGTCCTGGGGACGCGCCAGCCCCTCTCGCGGCAACTGTCTCCACGTGTGTATGAGTGTGTGGATGAATGTATTAGCCAATGGTAAGTGATTTTAGACAGCCGAAGCAGAATGATGCCTGTGATCCCGGTGGGTGAAATAAAGCAGAGCCGGTTGGCTTCATCAGTGCAGGGACGGACATCAGTGGTAAACCACAGCAGAGTGGTCGAATGCTCTTTCTTGATTACACTTGCTCGGTGAAGCCTTATGACGTATGAATGTGAGGGGTGCAAGGTGGAGAAGGCTGGACCCAAATCCAGGAAGTGAGATGAAAAAAGGAGGGGGGGGGGGGTACCAGACCTCTCAACAAAGGTTTGAGTGAAAGACCCAACATCATATGCACACAAGAAGCACGGGGAGTGAACAAGACACAGGTGACACAGGGGACAATCAAGGTAAGTGAGCGAGTGAGCCTTGAGGAGGGCGGAGCCTCGGGACGCTGGAGGTCAGAGGAGGATGTGCGAACACGGGAACGGATAAGGAAATGAAAAGAAAAGAAAGCATGATCACAGAAAAGGACTCAAAAATAGGACTCTTTGTGAAAACGAACAAAAATGACAATGAACCAAGTGAAACTTAGTGGAAAACATGAAATGCCAAAAGAAGGTGAAAGACTATGTTTGCGCAAGGATGCAAGACCACATAAATGTAGAAGCGTGCCTGTTGTTATGAGAGGTTTTTCTTACAAAGTTAAAGCACCTCAGTTATGCACAACAACAAAAGTTATTCTAACCAATTAAGCACCACGGAGAACCACACACTGAGAACTCCCGCCTTCAAAAAAACAAAGCACGATATATGGTGACTGAACAGAACATTGCAGCTGAGTGTTGGGGGTACACTTTGTGAGTTTCTGGCAAGCAATGCTTCAGCCCTTTGTGTCAGGTCCCGAAGTTAAATCCTTAGCTGGGAGCTAAGCATTAGCTTTGGACCAGAAGAAGTAAAATAAGATGCGTCCTGAACAGCTCAACAGGGTCAGGAGGTTGAACTTCTCCACAAGCGTCCTCCTACTCACTTAGTTTTTCCTACCTCCAGATTTTTTTTTTTTTTTCTGGAATCCAAATTTTATTCTGGCTTGTATAAAACAAAAGTATTCTATGTACACCAAGCACAATCAGGGATTCCCAACACTGAGCTCCACTGACCAGTTTTGGACATGAACTTGCAACACAAAGATAATGATGCTGATGTTTGATGCTTGAATGGCTGAGATGCCTTTCTTTGGGCTCGAGACAAATTAGAGTCACCGATAAATATTTGTTTAGTGACAGTCTGAAGCCTGCTGAAATCCTACAAATGACCAGTTTTCGGATGACTGAAAGATAAGAACATGAAGTTGCCATCTTAGGCTGATTTCTTTTTTTTCAAATGACACGTGTAAGAGGAATTTTTATGTTAATTTTTCCCTCCGAGATTTGATGCTTGTATTGGCACCATCCATACGGCAGATTTCTCAGAAACTTAGATTGAGCAATATGACCAGCTCTGTATGAAACACAAGAGTAATCCAAGCCAGATGTTTTTTTTTTATTTTTCTAGTTATCACAATGTATCTCCAAAAAGTGAGTGAGGGGTTTGGACTGCAGAGTGAAGTGAACTAACAAGCTCTTAGTATACTCCAACGTAAACCCTCCAGCCGATGGGCGTCAGCATCGGCTCCCTGCCAATTCTAATGATGACTGCTCGGGCCATCTCAGGTTAGAGGATGGACAGAACAAAAGGAGCCTATCTCTGTGTCACGCACGCACCAACACACACACGCACGCCTACAAAGGCTGTGTCTGTAGCAGACTGTCTGATGCAAACAAGATTTGGATTTCAGCTCTGATCAAGTGACGTGACCGAAGGGAGCAAGTTGTGACTTTTACATTGAGTTTATAATGAGAATATTCTAATTGCACTCTGAAAGACCAAGGTGTTGTCATTGAAGTCCAAATAATTTGGCTTTACTGTCACCCACATCACCTGTGGAAAAATACTATTGGAATAGATTTGTTGCTGTTTCAAACCTGTGCGATCATATCCCTCACTGAGCAGTGAAACAAATGTAACCTAATTCCTACTGTTGTGACTCTAAGTCCAATTCATTCAGGTGTATTATATTGACATTTCTTCCATGCATTTTTACAAAAGAAGTTTGATCCCTTGGAGCTGAAAGAGTGACGCTGTGGCGCAGCTCACAATAGTCAAGTCATCTAATCAAGCACATGAAAGAGAAGCTCGAGCGCTGCGGGCAAATCTGGGTGTGTAGTGAAGCTGTATTATTAATCTGAAAGGACACTGTCGGGCAGCAGATCCAGTGATGAGGCTTCCTGGTCGCTCTTCACACGAAAGTTACAGTTACTGCAGTCCAGGCTGTGTCAAACCTGGCCCACGCGCTTTGACCGCAGGCTGGGGGGGGTGTCTATCTGAGAGTTCCCGCCTGTGTCCTGTGGAGGAAAAGTCTGAGCATGTCCAAAACAAGCAGCCGTTATCTCTGACAGGCAGGTCGCAACCTGAAGCTGTACGGACGAGCGAGGCCAACATTTGGGCTGCTGCGGACAGCCAGACATTAGAGCGAAATATATCAACCCTTTTGAGTGAAGAATCACTGTCATCCCCCTGGGGAACTTACCTTACCGTTATTAACTCTAATAATAATAAGAGTGATGATTTATAGTGCCTTTGAAGACACTCAAGGTGTTGTACAAGTTACAGGATCCACACAGTATTGCACACTGTAAATCTGCATTGGGTTTTTAAGCATTGACTCCACTGGCGAACATTGGGTTTTCTTTCATTCGAGCTCTGAGCCCTAAATCTTTCTGTTGGATAAACGCGCTCGCCCCTCCTTCACCGCCTGTTTATCTAACAGAAGCGGTTTTGGTCTCCCGAGCACGCTACTTGTTTTTTTTCTCCGGAGTCACTCGAGCGAGGCCCGTTTGATTTGGAGAATGGAGGTTTCGTACTCGGGAGTATTCCTCGCCGGTTTGTGATACTCGGGGCATATTTATTACTTAAGCTCGTGATGAAGAGCTGTGATTTGTTTATGGAGCCCGCCACTTCATTTTCAGGCCTTCCCCCGATGATCACCATCGATTTCCACTGCTGATCTCCTTAAGTGAAACTGGGAGTCTCGCACTGAATAAAATGAACATCTTACATCAAGAAAGAAAATTTGCTTAGAGATAAATAAAGTGGGCTTTGTTCACATCCATGAGCACAAAGACACATCAATGTTCACACAGAAATGCAGTCTTCTCTTTCTCTTCCCTCTCACTGTATATTTTTAGTGTCTCAGTGGGGTCAGCATACACAGACAGGTAATAGAGAAACAGGTGAGAGGATGGAAACAGACCACTCTGCCACACCTGTCGGCCCACTGCAGCAGCAAACAAATGTGTCATCCTTCGCGTGACAGCTGTTCGGCCACGTTCAATTCTCTGCGCTGTGCCAAGAGGGCGTCAGGAACCACGCCGAGCCCTCCCCAGCAAGCATTTTGCAGCCTCGCTAGGGAGGAATACCCACTGGAAGCAGTGAGATGCAAATTTCTTTTGCTTTGGCCGCCTGCCATGGGGGACGGCCTGTAACACTGAGTACGCTTGCTACTGAAGCTGCCAGCGGAGGAAATCTTCAGTCTGTGGATGCACACAATCAACTCAGATGGAAACTCTGTCTTTGTTGTGACAGATTCTATTAAATATGAATGCGGCTCCAGGTTTGGTGTGTGTAGCAGAGGACACCGCGGTGACAAACAAAAGCGCCACCACGACCAGATTATTGTCACCGCTATATCTTGTGCATAATCTTGGACTATAGGAGGAGCGCACACACACCCTGCATCGAGAAGCTCCACCTGGGGTCAAACCCAGGCAGACACACAGTTGATAGATGTAGCAAACCCTCCTGGAGGCAGAAACAAAGCTCCAAGAAAGTCTGACACATTTTCTTCTGCTCTGCAACTCAGGTGGATGAAGCCCAGCAGAGACGGAGCTGATGGCGTGACGGACAAGTCTCCCGCCGCTCTCAATCGTTCACTTCATGTTCAGCAAATAAACTGTCCATTGGCCTGGAGGGTTGTGAAGTGTTTCCTGACCTCTTTACACTGTAGAGGAATGACAAACTCAATAGCTGCGCCTCCTCCCTGAGTCTCATTTTGAGCGGAGGTGTGCTTCAAGTGGGCAGTCGATGTGCCCGAGTTAATCTCCGTCTTGTTGAGATAATGTGGTCCAAATGTGTCTCCATGTTCACCCCCCCCCCTTTGTATGTAGCTTCCATGATGTTACCGTGGTTACAGCGGCACACAAAGATTTGTGTATAGATGGTTTATGTCACGTTCTTGCAGCAGTGTGTAAGTGAGGGGGATAAACCCCATCAGAGCGTGCACAGTGGCAACAGGCTCAGAAGCTGAAGCCTTTCAAAAAAGAAAGTGACACAATGAAGGTTGTTTGTTGCCTTCTTTTCAGCCTGCCTTTGAAAATTGTTGCTCTTTGTGCAAGGCGTTCAATTAGGAGGGGGAAAAGTGGCAGTTCCTCAATGCAATTTCTCCATTAGTCCAGTCAGCTCCCTGACAGGAAGAATCAGCTTTTGTGTGGCTTCAGTCAGCCTTCATGTTCAGCAGCAGGACTCGGGCAGGACCGAGGGGTTGTGCACCAGCACCTGTTTTGTTCACACTGTCTCATCACAGAGCGGTGACCGTTACGAACAGCAGTTTCCTGCCTCCGCGTGGTGATTTACTAGGGACTTTATCATCAGTTTTCCCAGATGCAATTTAGGCATGGCCCCTCCGACTGTGTTCAGAGCTGTGCCTGCATTTACTGTGCTGGCAAATGTAGTCATGCAAACATTGTCCGACGTAACCACAGAGAAACACCTTCTTTGCCAGAGTAAATGTGCCTTAGTTATACATGTACCATCAATATTTTTCAACTGTCCCTGAAGGCAACAGGGCTGTGACTGTTTCCCTATGAATGAAGGTGCACCATTAGAGGTCAGCTCCATAGATCAGTGAGTTTTGTCATTAATTTTGTCCTTTGTGTGGCTCAGAGAAGACTTGGGTCTGGGGCTCTTCTATGTTGAGCTTGCATGTTCTTCCTCTGCCTGAAAGGACTTTCTTTGGTTGCCATGGTTTGAGCCCACCATCAAAAGACTGCCTAATACTGTAAGTGTGTGTGTGCATGTGTGTGTATGTATCCCTCCATGTTGTGAAACCTCACTGTGATAGCCTCCATCTCCCTGCCACCATAACTGCGTTAAAGTGGAAAAGGAAGGATGTTGATCCATAAATGGTGAGTGAAGTTACATTTCCTAGATTAAAAAGTCAAACTCCTTAGTAATTTTATTTCCATGGGCAGCATGAGATGCTTTCTGTGCAGTGAAACGTTTATTTCCACTTGGCAGTCCAGCAGTGAGGGAAGGCGGGCGGCTTCAGGATATGTGCTGCTCACAGCCTCTTTGAATGACTTGTCAGTATTTTGGGAGGAATGAATGGAGCGGGTGATGAAAGCGAGGCCAGTTTTTTTTTCTTCTTTTTACCCCCGCAAACTTTAAAGCTCTACCTTTGCAGACGTGCCTGGCAGATTTTCTGCTGGAGGTGGAAGATCACACCCATAATCCGGGACGCGGCACGCACCACTTTCTCCAGCTGTCTCCTGTCCTCGTGTGACATGCTGCCGACCCACGCGGGTACTGCAGGACAGCTGCTCTGCAGAATTGCACGGGATATATATACACTCCTACCTTTTTTCCAACTGTCTGCTCTGTGGAAATGTCTGTCATTACCTCCACTTTATTGCCACAGAGCTGATGATTTGCACTCGTTTTGGCCAGGGGACGGAGTCAGTGGAGCAAAAAATGTCACTGAGGGAAGGAAATGTTGACTTAAGGAAATAATATACAACTTTATGGGGGACTTTGGGGAGAAGAGTTGTAAAAGTGAACCCTGAAAAGGTCTATCTTTCTGTTTGAAACTTCTGAATAAGCTGAACTTAAATTACTTTTAAGAATCCGAAGGACACTGTCCACAATGACATCACACAAAAGTGCTGAAGGGCTGGGTGCATGTGATCATGGGGGAAAAAGCCTGTATATGGACGAGAAACTGCTGTTTGACCTCAGGAACACATTATGAAACCAATGTCTGCACATTTCAGTGCAATTGGTCCAATATCACACAAAAAACCAATGTCAGGAAGGTGGTGCATGGTGGGAAAGAGAAGACTAACTGAAAGAAGCTTTTACAAGATTGACAGAAGATAAAAGACCCAAATCTCCACAAGAGCAGAGCTTCTATTAGACAAAAATCCTTAAAGAGCAAGAAAAAAACCCCGTAAAATTCAAAGAAAACACCGTAGAGCAGGGATTGAAAACAATGGACCTGATAAAGGCACAAAGTGAAATATTTATGAGCACATGAGTTGGGGATACTCTGTCGAGACACAGCCAGAGACAAACAAGGTTAACCAGCAAATGAGACGCAGAGGGCGAAGCAGTAAAACACGAGACCCAATCAGAGAAGGAGGACAGGAAACCAGATGGAGAAATAAACAAGGAACATAGGACAACAATAAGGAGAGTAAGAACAGAGACACGGAATAACAAGAAGACACAAAGCCGCTAGATCAACCACAGGCAACCCCCTTGGAGGCTGCGCCACGCTCAGTCAGACCATCTGCCCCTGACTGGACATCTCTCCGACTGCTTCACCATGACAAGGGCATCCATCCCAACAACATGTCTGTACAGCAAAAAATCCTCAGGAGGCTCGTTCTCATCGATGACTGTCTCGCTGTCTGAGCCGCACACAAACGTAGCTCAACTGCAGACTTGAGTGTGAACAGTCACAATCATTGAAATCCATTGTGCTGTCCAGAAGATTCTGTGTGTGTGTGTGCGTGCGTGCTTCATGTCGTAGATATCTAAGAGCCTATCCGTCCACTCTGGAGTAGTTTCTATCAGCAGATGGAGGAGAGCACCTGTATGAAGAGATTCTGAGCTGTGATTGAACCCTCCTGGACCCCTCACCCTGATAGTCACTGCCTGCGTCATGCCTCTGAGTGGCAGACGGGCTGCTCTGAAAGTCACAGGAGGCAAAAGTGAATCTCACAGACGCGATGTCATGCATCTACTCTCGTCAAGTAACCTCTTGTTCATGTTTTTGCACACAGACACACGTGAATAACATGCAAACACTGTGTACCCCCCTCTTCCCGAATACATAGGAGAGGCCCTGAGTTCGAACTAAACTAACTTGAATAAACTCTTAACTACAACTCCCTTTTTTTTCCCCTAGTGGATTGATTAGGTTTCCCTTACATAGATTAATGGATTACTTTTAACTGTCAATATACCCATAACAAAAGCTATATCCTATAAGAAGATAGGACAAAGTCAACCTGACACAATAGTTTAGAAAAAAAAAATCAATAAATCATTTACTTAACAGAAAATTAAAACAAATGACACACATTCATTGAAAAGGCAAATCACGAACCCTGTCACTGTTCAAACCACGATTAACGCAATATTCTCGTCACTACAGGAAACTGAGTTAAACTGACTGACTTCCAGTTTACCAAAAATAATCAAAAGTAGTCACACACACATGTCTGTAATAACTTACACAAATGATAAACACAACACAACTCGGTGGGCCCACACTCCACGCACACACACCATCCACACAGCCGGCAAAGAAAATCCACACCACCGTTGCAGGCCTGATGCTGTTGCTGGAGTGTCCTCCCGATCCTGAGAAGGCTGGAAAACAAACAACGTTACCTCCAAGGTCCCCGAAGCGGCGGTTCACACTGATGGACGGCCCTGTTGCGCGCTCACGTGCAGCATGGAGCACAAAAATGGCAAAGGATGCCGGCTCCTCCTGAACACTGTCTCGCTGACGAAGGTGACGTGACGATCCTCTCGCTCCCGAGATGAGACGCGAGACTTTAGTTTGTTTTTCTTATTCCCACACAAGAGGTTGAATTAGCTTCTTGTTGCTAACATCCACTGGGCGAGCGGATATAGCGCACACGGACGTGACCTAGCTCCACTGCTAGGCTAACACTGCCAAGTCGTAACTCCGGTCGACTTTCAAAAGAATAATGTCACCAAACAGCACTCCATGTAGCAGTACTCGGGCGTCCCAAACAGAATGTCGGGTTGACAGTCTTTAAGCCCCAAAGCACTCCGTCCGAACTGCGGCCTCAAATGTCCGACGCGTTCCGCTCCGTCCTTCTCAGCGCTTCGTCTCTCCTCGACTCCGCCTCCCGTCAGCACACCTTGCACACAATCAATTCCTCATTCATACTGCCAATCACACACTTTAACCAATTACAAACCACAAAATACAATCTTACGCATTTAGTACCTCCCACTTGCCCATGAACTCTTCAAATTAAAAGCTGAAGAATTCAACAATGAACTCTGGACTTTAAAAAAAAAACAAAAAAAACAAACATATTAACTTATTTATTACTAATTTTTTCAATCTCGTGAACGACTTACTGAAGGTGCTTTCAGCAGGGTTACACCTGCACCATGTCACAAACCACTTCACCACCACGCAGCCCTGTCAGGAACAATGAATGACACCAAGAGAGTAAAGTGAGAACATGACACAACTGAACATGTCCATGAGAACTGTGTTCCTCCAAATTAATGAATATATGATCAAACAGTATATAATCCTCCAGTGGAAAATGATGGATGAAATGAGTGACAGTTTAGTCCATACAAAACACATAGTCTGCAGCCCGCTGAAGGTCTTCATGTGTGGGGGGAATAATTTTCCACTTTAGGACAATTGCGTCTTCACTGTCTTGGAATCCAGACCCATACAAACACATTTGAGTCCAGTGAAAACACAGCGGTGCAGATAGCCAATGGGAGGAAAATCACAGGCTGCAGGCACGCAGAGATGCATCAAAGAGGGGTGACATGTGACAGGGGCTGGGTTTTCCTTTCTTCCCCATGCCTGTCGGTCCATCGAGATCTCACTCAGTAATAATTACACAGTGGCAGGAGGCAAGAACCAGCGAAGCACCAGGAGGAAGTGACAATTTTTTACTTTTCAGACATTCGCTCGCGACTGTTTCTGGGTGAAAGAAACGGAAATATGAGCTTTACAGATGTATGATTCATGGAGGAGCTGTCGAATAAGATGGCATTAAAATTCCTCATGAGACCTTAGGAAGGGGACTTCCTTTTGTCGGGTAAACAGGTAATTACATAGACACAACCGTAGCCATCACGGCTGTTGATGTGACACTTCGAATGTCACTAAGGTGCCCCTTCGTCCATTCACCCTGCTGGTCTTCTAGGAGATGCAATGTTTCTGACGTTTCGACCAGATAGTGGAGAGCACAGCGAGGAGCATATGCTAATTGGTTCAGCGACAACACATGCAGTGTGATTTAATGTGGCAGCCGTTACTGTAGAGCCACTGTTGGACTGGGAGGCCTTTCATCAGCTGGACCGTCTCCCGTTTGATCTCACCGCACCACAGTGTCACTTCTAAAGCCTTCCTCCGCTTTATGTTCTCCTCCTCCTTTGTATATGATTTGTCCCCCACCCCCACCCCTTTTTCTCAGAGTAACAATTTCATTTTCAGACGTGTTTCTCTTCTATTCACTTTCTTTTTTTTTGTCATCCTTATAAGCACTGAATTTCTGTCCCCCCCCAATTTCTCAACTGGGGTTTCATTTATCTCAATAAATGTTGGGGGCACACCGTGTTCAGGCCTATGATTGGGATCAACCTGCTTTTTTAAAATGAAGAAAATATTGTCTGATTGTCATTAATGAAATTATTATCTGAAGCTTTATTTTCTCAGGAAAATGATAATCATCAGTTGAGCTTTTCAGAAAACAGTTCAAATGAACTTGTTAACACAAGTAATTTCAGAAAATACATTGGATGAAATCGTGGTCTTTACGCATATCTGTACAGCTCAGCACCCACATCACATTTGTCTCCTTCCTTTGTGTTTGCTGTGATTCTCCAGAGTTGATGAACTCTGTGTCATCACATCATTCTGTGCTTGGAAGCAGCAATTCCCTGGCCCCTCCTGGGTGATCACTGGTTCAACACACCTCTCTTAGCCTGTATTTGGTTTCATCCTTGTGTATCCATGACAGTTTGCATGTTGTTCTACTTGCGCCGTTTCCCTAAGTTGATCAGATGCAGCCCACCCACAGAGCGGAGGCGCGTGTTGTTGTAAATCAACCACACAATTAGAGTGTCTTCATAGATCATCCTCACAGGAAGAACCAAGTAAGAAGATCAGTAAAAATTGAGGGGTACCGAGTTCCATGTGACTGTGACTGAATGAATGAGACTGTTAGCACTAATTCATCCACTATTTATCCGGGGGTAGAGCCAAAGCAACAAAGCATGTAGCACCGACCGCATACCAATTGGAAGCTAATGTACAACCAGTACTGTGACACAAGCATGTTTCCAGTGACAGCTCCTGTGTGCGCCTGCTGTGTGAGTGATTCCTCCCAACCCTGCTCATCCTTTCATGGAAATCATATTAAGCCACGCTGGTGTGGAAAAAGAGGCCAACCATGCGCCTCTTACATCACCAAGAAAATACTGATAGATGTTTGTCGTGGAGGTTCAGCGGTCAAACACTTTGCCTTGATGCTGAAAACCATGAGACTGATGAAAGCCTCTTGCTTGCAGTATAATATGTCAGAGGGGCAAAGGGATGGCAGGCAACACCAAATGAAAAAAAACTTCATTTACTCATTTAACAACCGGCTGTTACAACCCAAAGCGCTTCATGGAACTCAGCGAGTGCTTGCCACTGCAAAGATTAAATATTAAAATTTAAGACCTACTGGAACAGCGAGAACACACACACACACACACACACACACACACACACACACACACACACACACTAAGTCTCAGAAATGGGAAAAACCTGTCTGAATCCATTCTGGATGGTGCCACATCTGTGAGGAACATGCATTTGTGGGATGGGCAGCAGTGCCAAGCACACGGGCGTGTTACGACCCGGCTCGTTAGGGGAAACGGGTTGAAGGGCGTAACAAAAAAAAAAAAAGAAAAAAAAAAAGGAGTAGGACTGGAAGATGTAACAAGACTTCTGAAATGTATTGTTTGTTCAAATCAAATGGTAAAACAGCAGTTGGAAAATAAAACTATGTTGGGGGTAGCGATGCTGTTTAAAACAGAGCAAAAGCAGAAAAAAAAAAAATCCAAAAGCCAAAACCATAACTAAGGTGACAAGCACGCCAGAAGAAAACAAAATCCTCAACCTATCCCAACACAGCACGACCCTATCTAGACCTATTCTCAATTTAACAAAGAACCACATATGATCAACACTATGGAAAAATGACTGCTCGGCGGGTTATCAGAAGAAAATCAAAGCTCTGCAGCGAGTATTCTTAACAGGAGTCAAAAGCAAAAACAAAGCTCTACAGCTATTATCCGTAGCAGGAGGAGTCAAACAAAATCAAAGCTCTTCAGCTATTTTGAACTAACGAGGTCTAAACAAAACCAAAGCTCCATGGCTAGTATTTTCCTCCTCTCAAACATACCCACTGCTGTTTGTGGACAAGGCAAAGTCAAGCAGCACACCAAGCAATGGCGACAACATTCGAGCACACAGAGTTGCTTCTTTTCTTCTGATTGTTGGTGGCTTTTAACTCCTCGCCCTCCAAGCATCTCCGGCGGATTGGTCCCGGTGTGGACCAATGGGCAGTGGGTATTGGCCATGGAGGGCCAAACCTGGGCATGATGAGGTGGGGTGTGGCACTCAAAGGAAAAGGAGACAGGTGTTAACAATAGGCACGTAACAGGGCGCATGTGGAATTTGCCAGGTATTTTCCGCCAATGCCGCACTCGACTATCAGTGTCACTGCTTTATTTGAGGCTCTCTGTTGATCTCAATTTCCGCTCTCACCACATCAAACAGGGCTGTACGTGCCCCCCCCCCCCCAACTAAAAAAACTAACAGCATTGTGTGATGTAATTGTTTCATTCGCTACAACACTAATGAGACGGAGAACATATTTACAGCCAGGAATAAATCATTCGCTTCCCGTTTTCCCCATTTAACTCAAGTGGACACGGAGTCATTCCATCAGGCTTGCTGTGAGAGAGGCTTTCCCCCACCGGAGACTTGGAGGCGAACAGGTCAAATCACAAACAATGTGTTTGATTCTCTAATGGGAGAAAGAAAAACAAAATACAATCCATATGAAGGGCGCAGCTGCTATATCACCAAAGATTCTCTCCGGTAAATGATGTGTGCTGCGTGGCCGTCTCCTGGCCCGCTGCGCGTTCCACTGACGCAGCCTCTCGCTGCATCGAAGGCACAGAGGATAATTAGTCAACAGAAAAAGAGAACCGCACCAATTACTCGTCTCTGGCGCAGTTTCCTCGAGCCATGCTGTCACCTCTCCCCGCTGCAGCGCAGCCCAGCCGTGCCTCTCTGGCCCAGATGGCTGTATTGCTAATTACTCCTGACACGCATGACAAAACAGTAAATTTCAGCCTGATGAGAGCTTTCACCTTTTCAAAGCTTCATTTCAGGACACTTTGTCCTCTTATAGAAAAGCGAGTGAGCCGCATTGAGTCTCCCGGAGGAAGCAGTTTGCGGGGAACAAGCATTCCCGAGCGCCATTCACCGGAAAAACAGGAAATGCATCTCGCATGTCACGTTCTTTCGAGACAAGGGTGGACTCTGTGATAACATGGAAGCGAGCTGGAAAGCAACTTATTCAGTGTGTTGATGGAGTAAAGTGATGCGTGCAAACAGGCCGCTACTCCTGGCGAGCGGAAAACAGGAGATTGTTTCTCGGGCTGTTTTGGAGCTCGGCTGTTGATGCTGATGTCACGGATGTGTCCACCAACAGTGAATACAGTACGAGCAAGAACAAAGTGGCTGTCCAAGACGGCCAATTACGGCTGTCACTAATAGTTCAGAGAGTGGCCGTTAAAAAGCGTCTCCATTCGTGTCAAGTGAAAATCTGCGAGGACCGGAGAGCTTATTGAGTGGACGGTGCCTCTTTGTACATCCTCAGAAAAACTCACTCAGGCTGACAAACAGATTGTCGCACATCTAAATCCTAATATTCCCTCACAGACCACTCAAGCTGGGCATGATGAACGCTTTCACAGCCACAATCACATTGTTTCCCCAGAAGTTCTGGACACTTACAGTGACGGAAGTGCCGCCAAATTGTGGGGGGGAAACGACTTGAGGCGAGTGGATAGAAAGATCAGAGACGGAGGAAAATCTCTGAGCACTTAGCGCGACTGTAGCCTTAAAAAAAAGAAAAAAATCAGAGGGTGGCAATTACATTCATCCCGGTGTCGGCGACATGACGCAGACAGCACTCAGTGGACGAGACATAACAACGATCAAACCAACGAGGTTGGATTAAGGTTCATTTCTAAACACTCGCGCAAACAAAAGTTAGGAGAAAGAAAAGAACAGTGATCTGCTTTTCTATAGGAGGGTAAACGATGTGAGGGGAAAATGTTGTGACAACAGAGTTGGATACACAGTGGAAAAAAACAAGTAGAGCAACACATATAATGGATTCAGTGAGCTGCATTGTGAACGCTTGGGAGTGCACAGCCCATAATATTTGATAGGCAGAGCGTTACACAGCACAGTAAAAACAATCGTGGTTCACTCCCTTACTGATCACTCATGACAGAACAATAAAGTTTGGGTTTTATGAGAGCTTTAGCGGGCAGCGCAGAGATTTAAAAAAAAAAAAAAAGTCCCTCACATTTAATTTATGCATTCACATTTTAGTGGGGAAAAAAAACACTGAAAGAAAAGAGAGAATAACAAGCAGCTGTCAGTTTATGCTGGAAAAACAAAAAGCCGTAATCAGGAATAAACGATTCAAACACAAACTAAACGGCATGCTGCAGACAGCAGCCTCCATTCCGGAGTGGCAGGGATAAGACTCTTCTCTGTTTGGTGATCTGATGGTTGCTGGTTCAGCCCCAGGCTCCACCTGTCCATGTGTCTAAGTGCCCTTGGGCAAGACACTCAACCCCTTGAGCTGCACCCACCGGAGGCTGAACCGTTGGTATCCATCCGTTTACCTTTTTACTTGTTCACTCCCAGTGGGTGACGGCAGTGTGCTCCCCCCACAGGTCAGCAGTCTACCAGGGAGACACGCACAGTCTCACACAAGTGATCATACTTTTAGGGGAAATTGGCTTTATTTGGATCTTCATTGACTGTGGGAGGAACGCAGGATAACCAGATGCACCGCACGGTGCCAACTCTGCACAGCAAGCCATGGGACCCTCTCGCTGTGAGCGCCCACTGCTTCGCAACTGTGCAGCCCTGGACCGCTGACAGGCATGACGGGAAGCTTTTTCACACCAAAAACACATCATTCTCAGACAATTTGCCTCCTTCCTCTGATTTAAATGACGCCTATTTGAATTCTGGCCGAAGCGCCGAGCGTCTGCACAAGCAAACAAGACAGTAAATTGTAAAAGTAATATGAGTGGAAGCAGAATGCCCAAAAAAACATCCATTTCTCTGGGCGCTCTGCACAGCTTAGTGTGTAGGGAACGTTTGCCACTCTGAGAAAACAATTAACGTGCCAGCGAAGAACAAAGCTCCAGAGAGCTCCACTGCTGACTAAACGTTGCGGACACTCGTCCCACACCGTGAAAAACACTTTTATTTTTTGCAAGTTTCTAGCTGCAGCAGCATGAAGACAGCGGGCAAGTGAACTGGGCACGCTGCGGTGCAGCACGACCAACTGAGTGGGTCAAGGGAGTATTGAAGACCTTCCTCCAAAGTTGTTGAGTGTTGGGCGTCTTTCAGACGGCCTGACAAACTTCACACCTCCACAAAAGGACCACACTGAAGATAGATTTACCTAAAGCAGACCTTGCTCTCTTTGTACAGTATCTTGCAGCTCAGTGTCCTGGACGCTTTGACACACACCAGCCTTTGGACCGAAACACCATCACCATTTACTGGGTACCCTTAAAAAAAAAAGAAGCCCAGTTTCACACTCGCCTTCCGAGTTTGTGGGTTGAGTCGCTGAAGCTCAGACTTGGAGGCAAACAGGTCAAATCACAAACAATGTGTTTGATTCTCTAATGAGAGAAAGAAAAACAAAATACAAACCATATGTGAGGAACATGCATTTGTGGGATGAGCAGCAGAGGCAAGTATACGGGCACATTTGGAATTTGCCAGGTATTTTCTGCCAATGCTGTACCCGACTATCAGTGTCGCTACTTTATTTGAGGCTCTCTGCTGATCTCACAGTTTCCGCTCACACCACATCAAGCAGGGCTGTACGGTAGAGTTTCTATATATCTGTGTCAGGAGTGAAAATGTAAGTGAAATATAGCCACACCTCACCGGCACCACATATGACAACGCTGCCTTTTTCCATCTCTCCTCTTAATAGGTTCAATTCCATTGTGTCCTGTGGGTAAACTGATGGCTGTTGGCTTCCTAAAGAAAGGATTGCATGAATCCCTATAAACCTGTGAAGAACATAATGAGGTGTGTGGGCAGTGGTGAAAATGTTGCATAGGAAAAACACACACGTGTATCTTTTCTGTGTATATGAAGCCGTAGTGGCCTTGATACACACACTGCAATTCCAAAAAAAATAAATAAATAAAAAAATGTTCCTGTTGCCTGGTTTTACTTGCTTGGTGTTTTTATGCAGTGATCACTGGTCAAAGATGAATAACGCTTCTTTTTAACAGACTCAAATCTCAGTAAGAACACGGAACATAACGATCGATGAGCTTCAGGCTTTTTGGCGGACTTTTCAGCATCCCATAGAACTCTAATTCAATTCAGCTTAATTTTACAAAGCCCTCATTTACAACAGGGTAAGTCCATGTCACTTTACTTTAAAATGCAGTCAAAAAATACCCTACAAATACACGCTTTGAGAGTAAGTGGACAGTAAAGACTACATGAACACAATCGACAGACTCTGAAGTGTTGATGCAGAGTTTACAGTTACATCCAGCAAGACCCCCACCCCCACCCCTGGATGTTTTTATGGATAAAGGTAAAGAAAGTCAAAGAGTGTGAGACCAGAGTAGTTCCTCATACCTTTTTTATTGCTATGTGCTCCCCATTTACATCAAACAGCATCAGTAGTGTACACTTCAACCTACACAAATACATAGAAAAGCAAAGAGAGCAGAGAGTGACTGACAATCGTGATACTTCAATAGCACGGGGAGGGGAAGGGACGGGAAGGGGGGGGGGGGAGTATCGGTTGGTACAGTACAATGGGAAGTCCTATGCAGTAACATGTGTCTGAGGCTCAGGGATTGTCACTCTATGGCTATCCTATGTGGCTTTACAAGCTCTCTACCTGGTTAGCAGCAAAATAAACTGCGGAGAAGAATGTAAAATGGATAAAAACAAAACAAAACAATACTGACATCTGCAAGGAGCACAAAAAAACACCATTTACTGGTTTACTGGATCTATTCTATTTGTTTTGTGGGTTAAAATAATAAAGCGTTGGTCTCATCAACTCTTGTTAAGGTTCTTCTACGAAATGGCTGGAAGACAGCTTTTTGTCCAATACAACGTCTCAAAGCTGAGCATGTAAATTTACATCTAAAAACAGTCAGGAGCTAGACTATCGACTTTGTTAATAAAAAAAACAAACAAATCCATTTTATATTTGAGAGGCAAACGTGGTTTTGTCTTGTTTTCCTGTTGCTACCGCTGCACATACTGTAACGCAAACCCTCTAACGTTTAATAAATATCGATGCTATATACATGTAATTTACATTGGCACACAGGAGTGAGTGTGAATACTTGCAGGTAAAGAAAATTCTTTGCTGAAAACACAATAGTGTGCTTTTGCTATTGCAGTCAGATGCATGGTGGTTGTGAGAAAATCCTTTATTATTATGCTTCATTTCAATAAATAGCTTTTGCTACGCTCAACCTTGGTCCTCCCTTTAAAATATGCATCATAATAATAAAAAAAAGAAGAAGAAAAAAAACCTAAAAAACTTTTAAACACTGGAAGACTGAGCCCGTGTTTTCGTCCCTGTTGGAGCCGATTTGAAAGGTCGTAATGAGCCTGAAGCACCGAAAGGGAAAAGTTTTGATGGAGAGTCAAAGTGAGATGAGTCAGGATAATATGTCCGACCTGCTGAGAATCCACATCAAAGCTGTCAGCACACAGCTTTACCTGCTGAGGACCCACACAGTGTTTCTGAGGTCGCCGTTAACTACCGACTAAGAGGCAAGTTAGTCACATCCATGTTGGTTTACAACTTGTAACGACTTTCCCCTTCGCAGATGAAGGAACGTGTGCAGTTTGTTCAGACAACTTGTTTTCGTTTGTAATGATGCAAACTTTTTTTAATGAAGGCTTTTCTATCTTGACCCAATTGATACCGAAAAGTCCAGCGGCAACATGTGCAGTAAACATATCGCAAAGACATCAAATGAACTGCTGCGAATGATAAGTCGATGCGTTCTACATTCATGCAATGCTTGCCAACAGTTCAGGCCAATCAGCTGGAGCCTAACTGCTGTTCGTGTCTGCCTCCTTTGTTGACAAATGTTTGATGTCATGTTGAAGGTTTAAAGTGTTCCAAATTTGTCTCAAGAAAAAAAAAAAACAACCTCACAGGATCCTGGTTATCATTGAGTCCGAATGGAAAGAAGAGAGACATGAACAGGATCTATTTTACTTTGGCGATTTGATCTTTATACACATGCTTTTGCTGTGAAATGTCTTTTTTTTTAGACTTCCTGTTGGTAAAACAACAAGTGTTCCAGCATACAGTTTCCTTCCTATACATCCTTCTTTGTCCAAACATTGTGTCAACATGGCGTTTTGTTCTGAGAGTAGCCAAATAGTTTGCTCGCTAAACATAAAGAAATATGGCAAGAGGCCAGCTATCCCTTGAAAATATATTGACAGAGAAACAATTCCGTTTTTTTTTTTCTGGAAAATACCGATTTAGCCAAACCTATGAAAGAAAAAAAACCCTGCAGGTTTCATCTGGGCCAAATTTTGGTCAGCTCAGTTGTATCGCATCCACTTGGATTCACCATCAAGGGTCCAGATGAATAATAACCGACTGATCAGCGAGGCGCTAAAACAGTTGAGCTGAGAATTGATCCTCAGATCAGCGGCCGTGGTTCGCTTCGTGGTTGAATCGTGACTTGGGGAAACTGCTAGCGGCTGAGCTTTTTCAAGAGTGAATCAATCGCGAGTTTCCAAAAGGATGTCGTGTAATTCTGTTACACCGGTTGGTGAATGTTGCATTGCAACATAGTGAAGTAAACCAGCTAAGTGAGCCTGTTGCTGCAGGATGTTGTAGCACTAAGTGGGAGCATGGAACGAGGGCAAAATGTGCCTTTAAATGCATTTCTTTTAATAGCCACAAATAACATCTGGATCAGATTCTACTGAAATCATGTTTTGTTTTTGTTTGTTTCTTTTTTTAAAAAAAAAGGTGCTTTTAAGTCTCTCCAGGATGCCACAATAATACTGATAATTTAATGTACAGTATTTACAGGAAGTGATATAAATACTCGTCTCCATAAAAACTGAAGGGTGCCATTTAACAATGAATCGCTTCAATTAAAGAAAAAAATAATCATTTTCTGTGGCACTTGCGGTCGAGTTCTATTTATATTCCAAGACCATTCTTTTTATGCAATGCATGTGAGAATAAGCAACGTGTGCTGCTACACCGTGTAAATGTTGAGCTTAATGCATAGATCATTGGCAAGAAATATGGCAGTTTGGTAACATTCAAGTAACAGGGATTTTTTTTTCTTTTTAGCCGCTTTTCACTTTTAAATCATGTGTTTTAAAAAAGTGATACTGGACAAGGAAACTCAAAGGAGACACATTCATGCACTGATCAACATGCATCTTCAGCGAGCATGGCTATGGAAAAGTTGCTCTTTAGCGCCACTCTCCATCACGATAGTGAAGAATACACACAGTTTGCTTTTCTATAGTTCACAGCCGACCACTATATGTAATCTTGTCAGTTTAAATTTTTCTCTAATACTGGTGTAAACGCTGCAAACTAACACGAAAGGATCCAGGAACATCATCGTGTTGATGTCACCCGGAAGTTTTCTGACTCATCATGTCACTTTGTACCAGGAGAGGGTGGAGCCGTTACTACAGCATCTAGTCTGACCACGGCCCAAATGATCAGAATTTGACATTACAGTGACTCAACATCGCCACCAGCAGCACAGCAGTAAGGCTGTTTTTTTGTGGGGGCTTCAAACTTAGTCAATATTCTGAGACCTGCAAAGCATGACTCTTTGGCTCAAAAGACGAATGACTCCAAAAACGGCCTCGTGGAGCCCGCTGAGGCTGATCGTTTAACGTTGGCTGACATGTGACTGTGAAACTGAAGCCGTTTCTCAATACCAAGTACGCTGAGTGCAGACTCCCGAACTTCTGAAGCTCGGACTTGGAAACTTCCGGAGGACGGGAGTTCGCGGTACGGTTTTTCGACAGCTGGAACGGCAGCGTACTCGTGACGTCACTTCCTTAACTTCGGTGTCTGCTGCCGGTGATTATCCCAGAAATGTTTATTTTATGTTATGTTTTATGACACAAGTCACCATCCGATGCATCCTTGGTAAAATGGGCGTAACGAATTCACATCTGGGTATCTAACCAGACTTGCCGAAATGCGAACTTGTGTATTGGAACAGGACTTGGGCCGTGACTGATGACGTTTCACAAGTCCGGGAGAACGCAAGTGCAGACAAGTACGGGTATTGAGAAACGGCTTGAGACAGCCGCACCAAAGGCAGACCAGACTGCTCAACAGTTCCACCTATGACAGTAAAGTGATATTGCATATATCATACCAATTGAATCTTTAAAACTACTTCTTTGCTTTAAAACGTAAGCTCCTCTCTAGTTAAGAAAAAACATTGTCGACATTTGTGTGCGTATGTGTTTTTTCTTTGTGAATGATGGCGTGCGCAGCATGCTCTTCCGTCTGTATTTCTGTGAGTTCGAGCTGTGTGGTTCTGCATAAATTTTGCATGTAAACGACTGCACCTGTTGACATTTTCCCTTTACCCGGTCCGCCGGAGGACCCCGCTTGCAAAGGCTTTATCGACAACAGGGGTCCAATTCATTAAATGACAAGACCAGACAGAGGCACAATCAGATGGAGGGGCGCGGGGGTGGGGGTGGGGGGGGGGGGGGTTGCAGACACTCTGCTGTCACCCCTCTGGTTTAAAAAACATCAAATATAAGTCATGGCAAACAGGGAAACCTTCTGAATGTTAAACTGTCCAATGGATGTTTTGTATTCCTGGAGGGTTTTTTTTGTTTGTTTTTTTTTCGCGTCAGTATTTTTCATTTCCATTGAAGCTTCCCTTTGGATCATGTGCCCCTTTATCTCAGAGATATGTTCACTTGTGCATCTAAATAACAGCATTTGAAGAAACACGATCGTTTCACATGAGAGGGTCCAGAAGCTCGTCGTGAAAGGTTGAAGCGCTATTTGGAGTCCATGTGGGAGGTGGCGAGGGAAGACGCTTCTAAAAAAAAAAAACCAAAGTGAGCCAGCACTTTTCCTCTAACTCTGTTTCTGTGGGTGTTGTTTTTGGTGTGAGAAGACTTAGGGTGAAGATGAACTGTCGACTGTACATTAAGGAGTCCAAAAGGTAGAACGGCGCCACTTTCATCTCTCCACTTTGGAGTCCACCGTGGGCCCTCGACCTTCCATCGCGCTGCTCGGCCTCTCAGCCCCTGCCGGAGGGCGACGCGCCTCGCCGGACGGGTTTCCGCCGGTAGGATCGACATGTCGCGGGACCCTTTTCGGCGCCGCGGCCATCTTGGACTGTGGCTTCTTGGGCGGGACCGAGGTGGCGACCGGCTTGGTGGCGCTGGACGCTCTACCCGCGCCCTGCTTCCCGGCGCGGGTGACGTTGGCGGCCTTGAGCGTCTCCAGCAGCTGGGACGCCGACCCGAAGCGGACGTGCTCCTCCAGCTCGGCGGTCTCGGAGAACAGCGACAGAGCGCCGCTGCGCCTGCTGCAGGAATCGCAGCACAGCTTGTTGTAGCCCGGGATGGAGCAGTATCTCGCCAGGACCTCCATTTGGCAAAAAATGGATTTGTCCCCCTGGCACGGCTCGTCTGAAAGACAAAAAGCAGCACACGCAGAGTGAATTCAGCGTACGGAGATGCAGGGGTGCTGAACACGACCTAAACCAACGTCAGGAGGACTTTGGACGACTGAGTGAAGTGGATGCTGTGAGTACTGACAAGTGTTTCCTTACTTCCGGCAGCCGGTCGTTCAGGAGTTTGGTTTTATGTGTCTCGGATACAGCTTTCATCACTTTTCATTCTTTTACACAGGCTTCAAACTCTGAGCAGTGCTTATGTTGCTCCCAAGTTTATTTGTGAGTGGTACCAAAGCACCATCAACGCGCAGGTCGTATTGTTGTATTTACTCCAGTGAATTTCCCTGAAGCACGTGAACATGGAGTCAACACAGTGTGGACCCGTGGGGAAAGAAGGTGAAGTGATGCCGGTTGGGCTGTATTTTTGAACGAAATACGGATATCTTGGCTCACAAAGCACAACTATCTGCAGGATTTCCAGAGAACAGTGCGATTCTCCACCAAGCAGCTGTTGTCTGGGTGATGCCGCCTTGCCGACGTCAGAGGTCAGAGAAGACGATGACAGAAAGACCAACGGGGACTAAAATAAGTGCCAGCAACAACCGGCATCTGTGCAGGAGTCTCTCAGAAGACACAACACGGGGAACCGCGAAGCAAATCAGCTGTCACAGCCACTGCTGTAAACTAACAACAGGCAGCTGATGCTACAGGTGGCGTGAACACACCAAATCTAAAGTGTCACCTCATCTGCTAAGTATGGATCTCTGTTGCCACTGCCAGACTGACTGGGCCCTGACCTCTGGCCCACACAGAAAAGCCAGTGAAGTACGCCGCGCCCCTCCCCCTCAAGAACTCACGTGTGGACCTGGTTTAGTGTACGCGACCAATAAAAAAAATGCAGTTCTGATGGGGTGAAACCTACTTCCTGTCAAGTGTGTCCCGTGTCGTGGCTCGTGTGAGTTTTCCCACAGCAACACAGGTGGATTTCTCAAACCAAACCATCGATTTCTCAACAACAGAAGAACGAGGGCTTAGTTGTGTTTCTCTGCATTCTTTTGATTTCCTGGGGTTTGTAGCAGGGGCAAAGCTCCAAGGCATGTCTCACAATGTGACCAATGAGAGTACACATGCACTTTTAATTGCACGCCTGCGGCTAAACAAAAGGCACCTTCTGGAGCCAAAAAAAAAAAAAAAACAGTCTCGCAGCATGTTCCTCAACTGCAACATCACAGCGGGCTCCAGCCTTCCTGTGCGCTGAGCCGCCGTCTTAAGTCACGCCGCAACCCGCTTTCTCCTGCTATTTTTAGAAGCGCGGAGATGCTACAGTACGTCACAACAAAGAGGCGCTCGTGTCGTGCTCCTGACAGAACGGGCTTTTACAATCCGTAATCCCTCCTGCTTCACAGAACAGAGATCCTTTGTATTTATTTTTTATTTTTTTCATGCGGCTGCAATCCCGGCTGCGGCGGTTCGGCGCCGGCGTCCCGGTGACTTGTGCGGAGGTGAGGTCAACACTTCATTCAGAGGTGAAACAATTACGGCTGCGGCATGTGTGCAGTTTGAAATGAGATGATGTGAGACCGACCAAGCAGCAGCCAGCAAAGCACAGGCTCATTACAGTCCACTAGAACATATAATGAGCCTTCATTGTTCAACACGAAACTATCGAACAAAAAATGAGAAAATTGATCTCGGTGAGATTATTTAGCAATAGATATTGTATCTTTGAAAAGCCTGGTTATTTACCTTCTAGAGGGGGTTCACATTAAATAGTAAGGAACATGTGCATGTGGGATGAGTAGTTGTCCTGGTCCTGCCTGAGTGACCGATGCAACCGCGTCGACCGAGTTGCAACAAATGGTTGAAAAAATGGATGCGACCTCGCAGCAGTGAGGAGGTGGTGCCAGGCTGCTGTGGTTGTGTGTGGAGCCAACACATACTGTTTGTTCAATCAATACATTGTCAAATTTCCAATACACCTCTTTTCTTTAAAGTGGCCCTATTTTACACATTTTGGATGTCTTTGTCTTCGTATGCAAGTCCACAATGACAGAAATTCATCAAGCTCTTTTTCTCAAACACCGTATTTCATTATATCTCGATCATCTTCTTCAGCCCTAATAGACCCCCCCTCTGGAAACGAGCAGAATGAGGCTCTTCCGCATTAAGCCCCACCCCTACAAGATGCAGGACGCCTCTGATTGGTTAATTGCTGGTAGCAGTTGTCAGGAGCACGCCCATACGCCCAGCGTAGAGAAGTTGTCCAATCACTGAGCCCATCTCCCCCCTTGTGACGTCAGTGAAAAACTGGAGTGAAAAAAACTCCCTGAAACAAACCGTTTTATACCACCATCGAAACTGAATGGAGAGGTACGCTAGACATCTCAAACATGACTTTATGTGAAAAGAGGGGGCGCTGCTCACTTGTCTGAATGAGCTTTCAACACTATTACACTGTGGATCGCTGAAAAAAGTCGAAATAGCCTAATAGGGCCCCTTTAAAGCTGAAACATCACTCTGTCCAATCCTCATCATTGGCATAGTAAACTTGTTGGCATCAGCAGAGAAGATCAAGCAAACAAGAATCACGTCACCGGAACGGGTTTATCTGATGAGCTCATTATGATAGTGTGTGTACCTGTTTATGGTCGGATCAGAGTCCATGTAAATAGGCCCATCTGATGCCCCAATTCAATCAGACTGACAGAAAAGCGCTCATGTAAATGCAGCAAGTTCCAGTGAGCTCATGTGGTTGAAGAAGTGCTATTCTGAAGGTGCAAATCTCCGTCTGGGGACACAAACGACTGGCTTGTTCAAATGTTTTTTTTACCTGTACCACACGTTGCCTCTTCCTCCCACAGAAATACAGTTTGAACTCAGAAACGAGTTGCCTCTCGAAGCTTTTCATTCATGTACTTTAACCAACCTAGAATGCGAGCTTTCACTTTACTCTTAGCAACCAAAAGCGAGCTTTGTTTCTCTCAAAAGGTCCATGAAGCAGACTTGCCGACGCCAGGACGATCAACCTTCAGTCCTTACTTTCTACCGTTCTGAGGTCAGCAGAGGCTGGTCATCCCTCCTACACAAGACTTTTAGAAACCTGACTAATTACACAGAAAAGAGAAAATGTGCTATGTACAATGTACAATGTACAGTATTCAGTCACAGTTGATTGCCCTTTGGATGGACCTTCAGATGAGGCTGAATAATGTTCACAATGCAGCCAGACAAAAGGAAGCAGCAGTGCTTTTAAAGAGGAAATATGTGATTTTTCATGATATAGTGAATTATTCTGCACTCCAACCGTCAGGCACAAAACTTCTGTATTTTTTCCAGCAATGCTTTTTTGTCGTACAAGACTTAAAAAAACCCCCAAAGATCAAATTTGAGTGTGCCAAACCATCTTATCCATCCAGCGGTGTGTTAAACCAACCAGTATCATACTCCTAAAAGTCCATTATTCAGAGAAGGGCCAAAAAATGTTGCTTGTTTGAGAAGAGCCAATCAGAAACAAACGCATAGTGTGTAATTCCACTTTTTAAGTTGAGCACAAAAAATTATATTATTTTTCTGCATTGAAATGAAAAGAAACCAATGGCTGTTTCGAAAGCCAGGGTGTCGAACATGTGGCCAAAATTCGAGCCCATCGCAAGGTCTCATTTGGCCAATTTACCTTATAGGTTTTATGTCTGCCCCGAAGGAGTCACAAGGAACCTTTCCATAAGACAATCATCTCCCAAAAGTGGTTGCTATGGTGATTCCTGCCACTGAATAGAGGATTGGTGGGCCGATGAGGCCTTGAACAGTCTTGAATATCAAAATACTGGGATATAGAAATATGCCCACCAAGGCCTCCATCAACAATTCACTCACTGTGAAGGAATGTCTGTGTTTGATGTACTTTTGTGTCTCTGTCATGATGTATTGAGCAGGAGAGGGTGTTGGAGCCCAGAGAGAGCCAGAGAAAGACTCCAACTTTTTGGTATTTTCATTCTACTTTCTTGATCAAGGCACCAAAAAAACCCAAATCTTTGAAAAGCTTTAAATAAAAAACTTGCAAAGTTCATTAAATGGCAAAACGTATCAAACGATGAGAGATGGATTGTCAGAGATGGAGTTTAGCTGTGAATAAGATTCCTGATGTAAAGTGTGCTGGAGATCTGAGGCTCACTTCCTCGTCTCAGATAGGTTTCCATCCCTTTTTGTTTTCAGACTTTTTCTTCACATGCAGTAGAAGAATCCTTGAAAAGTTAGGGTGAACAAAGAGAGACACATCTTCTAATATAATGAGGTGAGTTTTTCATTAAAACCTGGCTTTTTTGTTCTGTTATTTTATGTCTTCTCACTTACCGTTGCAGGATCCTGGTCGGCAGGCCCTCACGTTCTCAGGTCTGTCCCCGTTACACTGATCTCCGATCCGACACGTGACCAGACGCCTCTCCATCCCCTCCCCGCAGGTCACAGAGCACTGCAGAGAGAGGGGGCACAAAGAGAGAGAGCAACAGGGGGATTATCACGCAGCACAGGTCCAATATGCTGAATCAGAAGAAAATAAATATAATATCCCAAGACACAGTCTCAATGATTCTCCCAGGCACTGCCTTGAACGTTTTTCTGTCCTAAATGTGGCAGGCCCGTCTTGTGCCACTGTGACATCGAAAACAAAGTACCTGGCGCATGTTGGCAAACTGAGCCGAGAACTCAGCCAAGGTCGACTGGCACCAATGTGTGTGTGAGGTCGGTAGAGCTCCGCAGGTTTCATACAGAAAATTACCTCACAAGCTCCTTCATTACAAGAACATTGAAGAGAACCCAACAAAATCAATAGGCTTTGTCCTTTAACTACTACTCAAATTCAACAGTGTCCAGGGACACATTAAGGGTCATACAAACCTCATTGTCATAGCTGACTCCACGCACCTCTGTCATACTTAACCAAAGTAATTTACAGTACAACTATATGTTGAAATTAAAAAGGCCTGCTTGAAACATGGGTCCATAATACAAGTTTACTGAGAGCACAAGATTAACACATCAAGTTCAGTTAGTATTTTTGCTTCCGTTATGCCCTGATAGCTTTAAGCCGGCAGGCAAACTTAGGTGCACTTATAAGACTGTGTGATGGGATTCAGGCGCAGCCCACCACCAGGCTCTCGAGCAGGGTTCAAGATTTTCTTTTCCAGGTACAGTTCTGTGTGTGGAAGTATACATGGAGGAAGGTGAGCTTGAGGGTCACATGGCCTGTCGAGGCTTCCCAGCTTCAACAACTGTTACGAAAGTTTCCAGTTTTTCCGTCCCGGCACCTTCAAAGGTGTGACGCGGAGGTGTCCAGCGAACATGAGCTTGCGAGCTTAGGCACAGCTCACAACCAGGCTTATAAGGTTGACGCTCACTTTGTTTAATAAGAAATGAGCCCTGTGAAACCCCAGCATGCTGTGTTCCTGAGCCTCCGTGTTTCTCCAACCAAACCACCCTACAAACTGGGAACCAAAAAACTGTTACAACTGGCTGGAAAGATTTATCTTTAATTCAGTAGTTCCCAGGATTGTTTTGGGTAACCTTTATAAACAATCCAGTTAAACTTTCAACGTGTAGTCGTATCCATCAGGAGTGCTTTCAGGTCATGCTAAGTGAAAACGTTTAATTACACGGCAGGTTGACAACTGAACTTTCTCTTTCTTTGACTGAGAATGGTTGTATTTATTCCCATAAATCATCTGAAGGAAAACAAGTAAACAAACACTGGACCACAATAATTGGCTTACTGTCAAAGGAGCCAAGGCACCGCTAACTTCGAGGTTAATCCGCCTAATGCCTTTATCAGCACCTCTGAGGATGTTACTCCTTATTTGTGTATCAACTCCCACAAAACTCCAGCTGAAGCCAGTCGGTTTGGACTCTACGATCACGTATTTAACAGACTGACTGACTCCCAAAATTTGCGATAAGGGACTCGTTTCAGATCTATTTCAGGAAAAATATGCCCCCCCCCCAAAAAAAAACAGGTTTGTGGACTGTGAAACCTTGTAAACACGCAACAGCCTGACTCAGACCTCCTGCTGATGGGGATGTAATCGTCAGGAGGAAACATAGTCTCAAGTCCTTGAAGTAACGCAGACATGCCGCCTCACTAAATGGTTGCAATTAAAACCCAGACGAATCCTGACTGAACATACAGTTCTGATTCCTTGTTTTGATTTCATACAGTTCATTTTGTGGTTTTTGCCCAATGCTGACGTCTGATCTGTATTTATCTGCGTCTCACCTCTCAACTGATTAACCACTTTTTCGAGGAGCTTTGAGGTCTCGTTCGACGAATACGAGATCTAAACTTGAACGTGCTCGGAGATGAGATGTGACACGGGTCTAAATGAATATCACAGATGCCGCATTGGATTTGTTTTTCCCCTTCCTTTTCAACATTCTGTCGGGTGCAGATGCCCACGGTTGCATCTGGCACTGAAAAGAAGAAAGTTCGAAAGAAACCTGCATAACAAAATAAAATAAAAAAACGTTCAGCATGAACTCAACCAGAACTAGATACCGATTATTCATACTGGTCTGTTGCCAAACACCCACACTTAACTAAAGAAGAGCGTGGATGATCTACGGAACTGCGACGAAATGGTCAGATGGTGAAAGAAGCTCCCATGCTCTGGGAGCATGGGGACGGACTTATGTGGGTACCTCAGACCAGGCTCCGGTCCTCCACTGGGCCGGGCAGGCCACCCTGTTGCAGGGCCTCCGGCTGTCCGGCTTCTCGCCGCTGCAGTATTTGCTGTGGACGGAGCGGTTGGTGCCGTCGTGGAGGAACTGCATGCAGCGAACCGTCCGGATCTGGAAGCCCAGGCTGCCACAGGTCTTTGTGCAGTGCTCCCAGTCATCCAAAATCCACCTGGACAGACAAGCAGGAGGCGGGGATGCAACAACAGAAAAGATTTGGCAAACCTTATTACGGGTGTCTGAATGCTATTTACAATTGTGTACCCATTTGAAAAGGAAGAACAGGCTCTCCTTCCTCTAGAGCCATACTTTAACTTTCCTCCCTGTAACTTCACTTGTCTTTATCTTCCAAAAACCAACCACACTGAGTCTAATGAGCCACAAAGCTCAAACTTTTTTCCAACTCCTTCCACACAATAGGATGGAAGCAGGCTTCATGCTGACTGGTTGGTCTGCTCTGAGATTCTGCGGTGGCTAAGAAAACTGAAGTTCAGGTTTTTAATGCTCAGTAGTGCATTACTGTGCACGGTGAATACCTCTGATAGTTTCTGCGCAACCAAGAATAAGAGTGCGAGGTTCAAAATACGGGGTGAATAGATCTTCATTCATTGACTTTGGATGGAAAAAGCAATGAATTAGCATGAGAAAGGTCTTCAACCTCAAAGCCTGAGTGCTGTGAATGCAGACAGACTTTCTAAATGGCTCGGAGAACAGACCGCCGACAGTTCATCCATAAAAACCAATCAATCCATTTGAAAACGAAAAAATCACAGTGTTCGGTATTGAAGACAGCTGGTCACAAAGGGTTTGAAGTCCTTCACTGATCAGCCAAGGTTCACAAAAGTTCCCTCCAAGCAATTCTGTTGGATTCGCGTGGCTCTCTGGTGGCCGTGGTTTCAGGTGGAGCACAGCAACCAAATATAGAAGTGGGTTTTTGCAAAGAATCCACAGGAAGACAGTGAGTTGGTTAGAGGACAGTGTGGGTCGATTCACAAGTTTTTGAACTGTTTAAATGACCTAAAAGAGGCCTCGATTGTAGAAAAAAAGAGAGAAGAAAAGTGTTTGAAAATGTCTAACAGCTTGTCTCAAATTAACCACATTTTATGGCTGTGCTTAACACATTAGCACAGGATTTGGCCCACCTACTTCACAGGTTAGATTTCAGATTTTAGATTACAAGGCTGGCTGGTGATCCTTAAATTAACATAATGGTCACAGCTCAGTAGCTCTTCCCCTGAGTTACATGCAGGTGGCGCTGTGCATGGAGCTGCAGGTAAATCTACAGCCAAAGGAAAACTCAGTTAGTCCCTCAGATAGGGTGGGGGAAGAAAGCAGTTTCTTGAAGAGCAGAGAATGAATGATTTCAGCATCACTGCAACTTTGCGCACAATCTGTGCTTGTAATCCTAAAACACGACAGCATGAGGGTAAACATCAGCTGACTGTGTGAGGTTTCTTCCTTTTACATCGCGTTGCATCATCCCGGCACATTAGTCTTGGTGCACAATGTAAAGATGGAAGCATTGAGGGATGTTGGACTGAGCCTGGCTGGCTCCACAATCGAATCACCCCAACTCCACTCTGGGACCGTCTTGTCATGAGTCCTCCCACGCTGTGCATTGTTTCGATATCCCCAGATTTTATCGGTCATTCTTTCATGCCTTGGCTCAGCTGTTAGTTTTCATAATCTCCGTGTTTTTATCTTGTCACGCTGTTGGAAGTTTTGGTATAAGTTTAGTCACATCTTGTGTTGGCTCCCTGTTGTTTTGTGACTTTCTGCTTTATCTTGGCAGCTCCTTTCCTTTGGACTGGCTCTGCTTCCACCCACAGTTAGGTCCTTACCTGCACCTGGCCCTAACCACCCCCACCCCCCCGCCATCCCCCCTGCAGACTTTTTCTCTCCATCATATCAGTTATCTAATTAGTTACCTGCTTCGCATCTTTGGCACTATCAGAACAGTTGTCAATAGCCAAAGACGCATCCTGTGGTCCAGGTAATCTCAGCGCTTTATTTAATGACCTGCGAGAATCGAAGGCAAGACTGCTACAATATCTTGCCACACACATTTCATTGTTCTCCTAATAAGCCACACGGAGACGATGTATCGATTAAAAAGCTAGACTGTCTGGGTGGCAGAGGGGATTTGAGGCTGGATTCTCCCTGAGTGAGCCCTATTGGATTTGGCTCAGTTACTTGATGTTTGACTCCTTTCCTCAGACCAATAAAAGTGTTGAATAAACAATCGCAGCTGAAGGAT
The DNA here is from genome assembly GCA_032164315.1 of Malacoctenus gilli. Lineage (NCBI taxonomy): Eukaryota > Metazoa > Chordata > Actinopteri > Blenniiformes > Labrisomidae > Malacoctenus > Malacoctenus gilli. Next base: position 19,055,385 of record JASSRZ010000011.1, on the reverse strand, counting down.
AAACACAGAGCTGAGCCAGTGGACACCAGATGAATGACTGATGCATCAATAACTTAGAGACATTTGAGGTTTTTTAGCGTCATGACATTTCTTAATGGAATTTCAGGCTTTCTGTAAATTCAGTAATCACATTTTGTCACAGTACATGTTTCAGAAACTAAAACACTCAAATATCAGCTGAAATTAAGTTGACTTTGGTATTTTTTTCCAAGGGTGTAACTTCCAAACTCAACTCTGTTGCTCATCCGACAAATGCAGGAATGGAAGGTGGAAGATCTTCACTCCTTTCCTGATGTGTTCGTTTATCCTCTTATTATTTACTAACTAGAACTGATGATGGCAGCTGTTCTCTGCATTGTGGTGGGAAGTTTCTCCAGCAAATTAAGCTCCTCTGATTCTTCATCCCTTCATGTAAGAAGTACTGATAAAACCAGAGACGGGTAGAACAGACGTATACGTCTCATCACATGCATCCTCTTCCCACTGTGATTTCTGAGCCACCTCCATTTGTATTCTCTCATCCCACCAGCTCGTCGCTCATGCATCTGGAGCCAACCCGCGCTGCCTCGTGCCAACTATTGTTTCCTTTTAGCCCAGCTTGTGGGACCAGATGATCTCTGAGCAGAGCTTTATGACGACAACGCGAATCGTTTTCCATCCAATTGAATCAAAACCAGGCAAGTATGTGACCTTCTTTTAAAGGAATGAATGAGGTGATTCATTTGACTTCTTTCAAGACACCCGGGTCGGCCTCAGGGGGAGCTTTTATACCTGAAGACTGAGTGCGATGTGAAAGGTTACCTGAGTTTGAGCTCAAAATGTTTAGAATGGTAATTTTACACTCTTTCAAACACTTGAAAGAGAACATTGGAAGAGCCCGGGTTTGACATGCTGGAGTTTGATTCGGCCCTCCAAGGCTACCAGAGGATTTCTGATTCCAGTCATAAAACAAGGCTGTGAAAATTGTGTATTTGTGTTGAGCGCTGATCTCCTTCCGAGAAAAGACAAACTGTTCCCTCTATTGTTTCCATCTCTATTGTTTCAAACCTCCAAAAATAGCTTGAAGTGTAAAGGTTAAGTCCCTCAAGTTCTCAAAGTGCAACTTTCCTTCTGATTTAACTGAGCAAACTTGCTTGATTTGCATTTTTACTCCACCATGACAATTAGACAATGGTTCAAATTCAGCCCACACTGAGAAACTACTTTTTGAATATGTTCTTATACAAAAAAACTAAGTCTGCATACGAACAATTAAGCTCTTATGACACTTGCTCCCAACGCACCACTGGTTCTGTTTGGTTTTTAGAGTTTTTCCTCCCATTTGGTAATTGTTGCTGAGACCAGAAACTTTCTCGGTCGCCTCTTAGCCAAGTTTCCAAGTGAGCTCAGTCTTGCTGAAAATCTGATCGACTTCAGTGATTTCCTCCTCTTTGATTCCAGGGCCTTAAACTTGCTCTTGGAGGGCCACGTTCCTGCATGGGTTCAGTGTTTCCCAGCTGCAGCACACCTGATTGTAACGAGCGGCTGGTTCACAGGCTTCCAGGGGAACTGCATGACGGGGTCGATTAGATTCAGGTGTGTCGGAGCAGGGCTGTGGCCCTGCAGGACCAGGGTTCCCCACACCTCATAAAAGCTTCTGTGGGACTTGAAGGATTTTAGTTAGCAACAATATACTATTACTATGCTTCTGTTCTTGTTTGCTAGAATTAGAGTAAAAGTTCAGCGTAGGTTAGTTAGTGTGAGTGCTATCCGTGAGAAACAGGATGTGGCAGATGTTCTGTGTTTTTTCCGTTGGCTTTAGGGTGGGGGTCTGGAGCCCCTGTAATTCTATTGATTAGTGTCTCTCCACATCCCCTAGTTCTCTGCCCTCTGGTTTCCTTCCTGTTGGTGGTAATAATCTCTTTCCTGGACCAGGCAGTTTTGCAGACAC
>JASSRZ010000011.1:19011223-19042442 GCA_032164315.1 Malacoctenus gilli | reverse complement strand
ACACACACACACACACACACACACACACACACACACACACACACACACACACACACACACACACACACACACGAAGTGACTGGATGGATGGACGGCTGGTTGAATCTAATCTTGGGTACCGACTTGTCACCTTGCCTGTCCTTATATGTTCGAGGGACCGACCTTGACAATTGTGCCTTTCTTTTTCAGCTGAGATGGACAACAGAGATCAAATCTTCCCTCCCACTGGCAGACCTGGAGAAGGTCATCGATGCTCTGATCTCAACCAATCAGGCGGAGGTACTTGCTGCAGATCGCTAGCTGGTTTTCAGGTTCCGGTATGAGTTTAAAATCTCAGCCTTGATGCAATTATAAAGGAACCAGACTCATATTTCAATTATGATGTTGATGAATATGGTTCACGTATGTCAGATAGTGGGGTTTTCTTCCTTTGATTTAGAGACTGCCAGTCTCACATTATCAAGATATCTGGAAACTGTTCGATTATCCACTCGATGCTGGAAGTTGTTAATTAATGAGATGCCGCAACAAGTGACAGCAATTAAAAAACAATTCAGGTAAAATATCTACAGCAGATTGGAAAGATTAAGCCGAAGTTTCTTCTGCTGTCGCGGCTCAGCTCGTACTTCAGCCTGTCTGGCCACAACACAGCTTCCTGCAACACTTCTGGGCCCACTATGTTTCCATGACGGTTGCATCCCACCTCAGCGTGTGTGGCATCAAAGCAATGCGCTGCGAGCCGTCCAATGCCAAAAACACGGAGCGATGCGGGGCGGTGCTGTACTAAATACACGTCTGCTGCTGACATGTAGCAATACATCCTTGCTGCATATTCCTGCTCCTGCAATTACCAGATTACCACACGAGAAATGCAAATTTGCTCAGTGCACAATTCCGAAAAAAATGGCATCCTTCATTTTGTGATTGGAGGGTGGTCCCAGACGTCGCCCCGTCCTGCAGCACTGAGTGAAAAGCACCTAAAAACCACTGCCATCGCAACCGATGTGTGTGTTTGTGTCAGTACACGGTGTCATGTGCTGAGCAGCAGGACACCGTTTACCACGGTTTACCAAAGACTTCGAAATAAGAGAGAGAGAGAAAAAAAAAGTATAGTTACCAGAACCACCACGGGGTCGTGCAGGGGTCCCTCTGTGTGAAGGGTCTCGACGTCGTCCTCAATGATGTAGTGCCACTCCACGCCCAGGTCGATGAAGCTGCGGGACTTGACTTCCTCCCCCTTCCCGTTGAGAATGTAGTGGCCAGTGGCCTGGTTCTTGATCGCTGCAATCACTCGCATGTTAGGAGCTGCTGGAACAGCAGAAACATCTCTCCACGTAATCAACAACAAAACATCTCACTTATTCAACAAAGGGACTAAAAACGGGCTCATTGCAACCTTTCGAGTCTGCACACTCAGAAAGGCAGGGGGATGTTTCATCATGTTGGCCAAACAGGCAGCGATATAACGTGAAAACGCTTGTAAAGAGCGTGTTTATCAGATGCTCTGAATACTGATCTTGTTGGTTTTCAAAGCGTCTCATAGGGGCTACAATTACAGAAGCTGGAATGACTCACAGATCTCCGTATCGCATCATCTCCTCCGGTGCACAAGCTGCCTCTACTCATGCATGCCTTCGGTTAACTGGGACACAGTTGAAAGTGAGCCCAGTTGTTGATGCCCTGCAATATTTATTAATGAATGCAAATTTGATTGATTTTAGCTGCTGTAGAAAAAAAAGCTTCACCAATTCTGAAGTGTTTTGGAGGTATTAAAGTCTCGCAGTTAGAGGCCAAAAAAGGTGTTTGAAATTTTTCTAAAGGTTTAGCTTTTTTTCTTTTTTTTTTTTTTGACGGATAATTTTTTCGTGGCACTTTTCCCAGAAGGTGTTTAGCTTCCAGCTAACGTTAGAAAATACAACAAAGTGTTAACTGTTCAGAAGGCACACAAAACTCGCCAATCGTTTGAGCTCACATCTGGATCGACTCGTCACTGTCGTCAACAAAAACAGCTCCAAAGATGTGATTGGACAGAGTGTTTGGAGCGGTGAGGCATTTGCAGTCGCGTCAGAGAAAGCGACTTGGCAAGGTGAGCTTCTGCCATTGAGCACCGCGAAACCACCTGTTGTTTATCTCGGACAACTTTTTTGTCTCGTTTCTCGTGTCCACCTGTCATAAATCACCCCTGCCTACTGTCTCCTCGGTGCAGCCCTGCTCGTGGAAAAAAATAAAATGACAAGGCAGCAGAAATGCGGACCAACAGCGGAACACAAAGTGAGAATTACTCAGAGAGGCGTACGCAGGTCTAGTGAAGAGCCTCCAGTCATCCATCACTGCATGTCATTTCGCAGCCAATGACAGTGACTGAGGGATGGATGCTGAAACTACAGCAAGTCTCAAAGGAGCAGATTTCACAGGACAGAGAAATATACCTGTGCATATTTCACTGACTTTGCAGAACTTTTTTTTTTGCATTTAAATCAAACTTTTGATTTATATACATACAGAGGGAGCAATGATTAGTTGATCCTCTGTTGATTTAGTAGGTTTGCTCACCTAAACAGAATGAACCTATGTTTAATTTCAATCACAGGTACATTTTAACATTTAGAAACAGAATATGCCCCCTAAAAAGTCCCTAACATGAATTTTTTATACTATCATATTTTTTTGCATGAAATAAGTATTTGATCAATTGCATAATAGGACTTAATACTTGGTGGAGAAACCTTTGTTGGCAAGCGCAGAGGTCAGATGTTTGCTGTAGGTCTTCACCAGGTTTGCACGGGTCTTGGGAGGGATTTTGGTCCAATCCTCTTTGCAGACCTGCTTCAAATCCAACTCCTGAGGCTGTTGCTTGGCAACCAGAAGCTTCGGTTCCCTCCACAGATCTTTAAAGGGATTTTGGTCTGGAGAGCGGCTCGGCCACTCCGCGACCTTCATGTGTTTCTTTCTGAGCGGGTCTTTCGGTGCTTTGGCTGTGTTTTGGGTCATTGTCATGTTGGAAGACCCATCCATGACCTAATTTCGGGGCTCTTGCTGACAGAAAGAGGTTGTCAACCAAAATTTCATGGTGCATGCCCCCCCCCCCTTCCTTCCTCGATACAGTGAAGTCATCCTTTCTCCTTAGGTGAGAAACAGCCCCAGAGCATAAGGTTTCCACCTCCATGCCTCATAGTGGAGATGCTGTTCTTGGGGTTGTTCTTCAGCAGAGGAACCTTCTGTTCACTCCGTCATGATATTGTGTATTAATGATGGCTCTCTCTGACTGTGGTCCCAAACCGCCAAGCACCTCCTGTGGAGTTCTGGGCTGCATTCTGACGTCTCTCGTGATCACTGAGAGAGCGCGAGATGAGACCTTGTGAGGAGCCCCAGACCGAGGGAGATAGAGCTGACCTGGGGTTTCTTCCCTTCGCTAGATATTGCTCCAACAGTTCTCATCGAGCTGCTTGCTTATTTTCTTGTAGCCCATCTCAGCCTTGTGGACGTCCACAATTATGTCCATAACATCCTCAGACAGCTCCTTTGTCTTGTCCATGGTGGCAACATTGGAACAAGCGTCTCTCATACAGCTACAAAATCTTATAAGGAATTGATGGGTGTTAGAGGTAATGAGTTGAGCTGAGGACTGCTTCTTAATGGAAAATGAACTGGTCTTTGGGAGCCAGACATTGTTGGTTGATAGGGGATCAAAGATTCATTTCATGCCAAAATATGTGAATAAGTATATAAAACGTCGGTGATGATGTTGTTCTGGATTTGTTTCTGATTTTCTGTTTCTATATGTTTGAATGTACTAATAATTAGAATCATAGTAAGTTCCATTCAAACCTACTAAAAGAATCAGTAAGGGATGAAAGAATTCTCGCTCCCAATGTATATATTGATTTTTTTTCTTCCTTTGAATTCAATCTTACACCGAGAAAAAACCAAAGATGTTGCTAGAAAAAAGCATGCGGGATTGAATTTTCTTTCTATAATCAAGTCTGATTTTGATGCTAAAAAAAAAAAAAAAAAGAACTCAACCTTGATGGCACAGAAAAGCTTCCATAAATAGTCGCTTGCATTCTGTAAGATGATGAAAACAAAATTTCCTTGAAGAATTGTTTCACATCAAAAGATATTGTCGCATCCAGGTGAGAAAGTCTTCCACATCCCAAAAGAAGTTACATGTGAAGCATATGTGAGTCGTCTGGTCTGGTCTTGTTCAGTGGTTCCCGACCTGTTTTCAAGGAAAGGATGGAAGCTCTCTTTCTGATGTTGGATTCATCAGAACATTACAGTAAAGCCAACCTACCAACCTACTGCCACCAACACACACGAGCAAAAACCTACAGAATAAACGCATCAAGAGTTTTTCTATTGCCGTAGTGGGTAACCCCCAAAAACCTCACTCAGGCAAAGTCTTTGACCCCCCCCCCCCAGGGGCCCCAACAACTGGCCTTGTCCACAAGCTGTGGGGTTTCAATATCAGTTAAGAACAATGATCAAAGGGCTTTGCAACTCCCAACAATACATCTAACTTGAAGCACGTTTTCAACAAAGCAGAAGCAGATTTCATATATTTGCCCGATAATGGAAACTTATTTGTATGAACGCCCACCTTCTTTATCATCCAGAAGGGAAAAAAAACTGTGATTTAGCAGTATAAAACAAGTACAATCATTAAGCGGCGACCTCTTGTTACCAGAAAGTTTTGGAAGAAAACTTGACGATGCGGCTGCCGAACTAAATCACCTCAGCTCATTTGAAAAGTCAGCAATAACACTTGTTTATAAATCACCTCCGCATTTCATACATGATGGAAACTTTGAAGCTGGCTGCCTTTCAGTAGAAGAGAACTTTACAACAGTGTCTTTAAATGAGTGATGCCCTCCTTAATTGAGGGGTATAAATATACCAGGATGACGAGGACAAACCCCTTCCATCCAATTTGCAGAATGTTGCCACATTGTTGTGCAAATCACCGCACAAAACAAACGCTTGAGGCAAACACATCATCTGTGAATCTTCCTCTTTTCTTACCGCTTTATACAGAGACAATTAAACCTCAGTGCTACTCCAGCACATGCACACCCACCCTGGAATTACTCACTTGAATATCTGCAAATTAGCATCGGTGATTGGAGATCAGCCTGGAAGCTCTTCTTCCCTTCAGTTCGCGCTCATTGTGACCCACAAAGCGGCGCGCAGGCTAATGGGGACCACTGATCACTCATCACGGGCAACTTGGGCGATATCAATTTCACACTCATCAGCGAGGGTCGGCTCCATGCGATATTGCACCGAAAAGTGCCGTCTTCACCCATCAGAACTGAAGGGTTAACACCGACGATGGGTGAAGTTGAAGAGTTTGGTTCCCAAGAGAGACATTTTATACTGGTTATTAAACTTGGAGGGAGAAAAAAAGGCGATTTGAATATTTTTAAAAAAAAAAACAACACAAAAAGCATTCTTAATTTGGGTTCAGCAGTGTTAGTTTTCATCTGTTTTTCTTGGAAAAAAACTGCAAAGAGAAACGAGAACGAAATCAAATCACGAATCTGAAACTTAGCAGCAGTAATGGAGTTGTTTGTTTGTTGTGTAACCATACTGTTTACTGTCACATTTGAAAATCAGACCCATAAAATTTCCTTTGCGAGGACTTCTAAACGAAACGTCCTATTTGGTTGGCATTTTCAGACTGCGAATCCAATGGCCGCCTAAGTTGGCCTGTGAACACATCACATTTTTGTTGCACTCTTTTGCAAAACATTGTGTCACAAACTGATCATTCCTCCCTGTCGGTGCAAATGGATTTCGGGGAAACATGCATCTTTAATCTTCTGGTGTGAAATATTGTGTGAACTCATCTTCCGCGAAGTTTGCTGCCAGCTGGAAACATTAAAATAGCACAAAAAAACTTCCCCCCCTTTTGGTCCCACTGACTGAGCTTTCATTAGTCTGGCACAGCGTCGAGTCAAAGATCAGCCACAGTCAGTCGCTTTCTCAGCTGGCAGCCACATCGCATTTTAGTCTCGTCACATCTTTGTGAAATCTGAGGCCCACTTTGATCCAAGAGTCAGACTGATCGATCGCAGCTCCGATTCTTACAGACTTGTCACACGAAAACGGGGAGTTTGAGTCGCCACAGATCGGAGAGAGAGCCCAAAGCCCCGCAACTCTGTGAGTGCTTTTACACGGGGTTAATCCAGGGTTTTACTGGAAAAAGAGGGGAATTCTTTTGGATCAACTGAACTTTTTGGCAGACTGAACGACCGGGAATCCACACGGAAACCCCCCCAAAATTGAGAGGTGAAGATGTACAGTGAACCCTCGTTTATGGAGGGGGCGACGTTCCAAAAAGGACCGAGGATAGACGAAATCCGCAAAGTAGTCATCTTTGTTGTTTACAATTATTATACAACACTGTTTTCTGTATATACTTGCCGAGCCGAACGCATTCTGACCCGGACAGAGACGAAGCACGGAGGAGATTTATCGACATTGGCCTGCAGTCCCTCAGCCAATCAGGATGGAGAACACAATGAATGGTCTCAGGTGTGAAAACATCTCTCGACACAGGAAAAGGCTTTAAGCTTATCTCACAGGTCGATGGTTTGATGGGAACATTTATCGTGCATTCCTGCGCCTCCATCACATCGCGGTCATGTCACCACTGCTTTTTATCATTCGCCTAATCTACCGAAAGATTCGTAGCCAGATCATCCCTACGACGTTCATTTTGCCTTCTCTCCCACCGCTTCGTCGCCCCCCCCCCCTCCCCCCCGCTCGCACCGAAGACGAAAGCGTCGGTTCGATACCTCGAAGCTCAAATGCTCATCTCACAGAGCTCTCTGAAAAAACACCCTCCCGCCGCCTGAGCGGATCGATGGCGACCTGCTTCCACAGGTGAATGCGAAATCACCCGGGGGTTCCATCGGGCCACTCAAAGATGCCGAGGAGAACCATCAGCCGCCCCTTTCGTGCTTTCAATCACTGCAGAGAGTTTCTTCTTCTTTCAGGGAGTAAATGTCTTTGTTTCTCGACACTTCCGTTATGAATCGGCCTTGCGTGTGTCTGGTTTTATGCGTTTATCAAACCACATGCCACTTTGAGCTGTTTTCACTCAAGCCTTTTAATGTCACTTTCAGAAACAAAACAACCAAGAACTGTCGATGTTTTTTTTTTTTCCCTATAAGCTCCACGGTTTGATTTTACAGCGAGCGTCCCTTTTTCTTGAGTATTTTTTTTTTTAAACAAACTCCTTGGCTGTTACCTTCAAACCATCCTCAAACCCGCAAATCACCACATTCATGCACAAGTGAGAGTTTGCTGTCATGGTTGCAACGCCGATTGCTCATCTCCCTTTTGGCTTCATTCAATGAGGGGCTGCAGCAAAAAAAGTGGAGAACCAAGAAGTTCAGACTTTTCTGTTCCCTGCAACACACAGCTGCCATTCAGGGGGGCAGACTGAAGGGGGGGGGGGGTCAGTATTAAAGCAGACATACAGTATGCATTGGTGAATGGGCATCCTAAAAGGCAAGCCAACAAATCGTAATAACACTCACTCACTCCACAATGTAAAAGTATGAGATCCGACCCAAGACGCACAACTGATGACCAACTCACATGTGTTTGCCTGCAAAAAGCCCCGACCCCCCGCCCCCCGCACGGTGAAGAGCACTCTGTCCACCAGCTTTAATGAGTGATGGATAAATACTGGGTGGAAAAAAAAGAAGCTTTACTCAGCCTGGATGGTGACAATATCCTTTTTCCAGTCAGCCTCCGATAACAACAGGAAGCGGTGTGAGGAGGTAAACGATATCGCAATCTCTGATTCTGAGAGTGTTGGTGGTGGTCTCACTTACCAAGAATTTGAGGGGAGGCCTCATGTTCTTGGATGATCACATGTCTAGCTCCAGGAGGAATGTGAAACATCTTAAGGTAACCTTTGGCAAGATTATGGCAGCGGCAGCAGAGGAAGGATGGGTGGACGGGACAGAGGGAGGAGAATAGAAGACAGACATGTAAGTTAAGCAGATACAGAAAGAGTTTTTTGGGGTTTGCAGAGGTGCACATCCTCTCAGAGGTCTGTCGCTTTGCTCCGGGAGGCTCCAGGCGAGAAGGAAACGTTCCCCCTCGCTGTGGAAGCCTGAAACAAACAGGGTCGGGAAGGTTCATTCACATCCTCCTGCCAGGGAAAAAGGCAGATGTGAATGAAAAGAAGCTCCGAAACCGCCTTTTCGAGAGGAGGTCAGGAGCTTCTGAGCAAAGTCGCCTTCCGTCAAGGGGGGGGAGGGGATGTCCACCACTTACAAACCCGCTGTGACTCACCGAGTACATTTCTAGAGTCCTCCGTTTCATTCAAAAACACATTTCGAGCTCCTTTGGGCAAGGAGAAGGCTCCTCTCGTCTTCCCTTCAAAATGAAACAAAACCAGTTAGTCGGTGCAGCGTTCACTCTCTGCGCCACTGTTGTCGTGTTGCTACCCCCCCCCCCATTGCGTTGGGATCTAAATCTTATTGTGCAAGAAGGGGACCTGTGGAATTTACACGGGGTGGGCAGAATGACTGTTTTTGCTGGTGGGGTGGAGGTGGGGGGGGGGGCTGCCACGGTGTAATTATTGGTGCTTGAGCTTTGACGGACAGGCTGGCCCCTCAGTGGGCTGTGGCCCAACACATAGCAAGAAGAGGTGAAAGACGAGCGCATGCTTGAAAGGGAACTACTTCTGAGAGCGGCCGAATCGCAAGCAAACACTCCACAGAAATTACAACTTCAGTTTTTGGTGAAATGAGAGAGAAACTGAGTTCGTACTGGCTGCCGACAATGACCGTTCCAGTGCGACTTCTCGGGCTGTTCAAGTGGGAGGTGCAATGTTTCTATATTTTCAGCCACATGCATCATGTGACATAGTCTAAACCTTCTAAAATCCTGCTCATCCATACGGTTGAGCAGAAGAGTGACAGTGAATGTTCTCCCCCAAAAGTTAGAGCTTCCACTCCTGATTGAACCACCTCTGACGATCAAAACCGATTTTATTTGGTTGGATTTTTTCTTGATTGTATGTCATTCATTTCTTTCTCTAAATGTACTCTGGTAATTTATTTCTGGAACAGAAAAAAATAGGAAAAAAAATTCAAGAAAAACGACTTTTGTTTTAAATTCACTAAAAAGGATGATTTCTCTAGAAAAAAAGTACTATTTTCTCCTGATAAAGTGTTGAAAGTTTGTATTTTTTGCAGGAGAGAAGAATAAAAAAGAGAAAATTGAAACCAGTTGAATTTCGAATGTTCTGTCTATATAATAGGTGCGTGTGGTTCAATCAGGTTCTTGAAGTCCCATCAATATTTAGGAAATTCATTGTGACAGTTTGCTCTAGCCGTGGGAAGCGCGGGCGTGTTAGGGGCTGGCCAGGGTGCAGCATATTTTAGGAGCGCATGTTTTAGGAGAGACCGTCCAGTTTCAGGAAGGTCTGCATCAAGTGTCTTAACGTCAGCCCAGATTTCCTGACATCCTTGCCGAGATGCAGCAGCTGCTGGCAAACACGAGGCTTCTGTCAAATTACGCGTCCTTTTATGTTGCGTGTTGGCAGGGACAACCGGAGACAGGAATACAAGGGCCCAATCTACTGAAAGTTTTCCAGTCGTGACAATGACCGTGAAGTTGATTTTTGACACAAACAGTGACGGATGCTGATCTGTGAACGGCTCACCGAGGGCTGCGCCTGACAGCTGCTCAATGAAAATGTGATATGTCAATTTAGTGCGGGTTTTTTTCTTTTGCTTATGTAAATGTCAGGTAAGGCGGTTCAACCAGGTCAGGCAAAATACTTAAATGGCCTTTCGGTAATAATCTAATCACCACAGGCACTCTGGGAGTCTACCTCAGCATTGGCCTCCCAACCTCCTCCTCTTCTGTCCACTTGTCATTATTCCTGAAGCGATGATGACAGATCAGCTCAGTGAGCATCTTTTACCTCCATGATGTCAGGTTTCCCTCTGCTCCCAGCAGGTTTGCATTCAGCAGAGCGCCTTACAGTCTCACAGTGAGAGCTGAGCACTCTAACAGGCGCTACATCTGCATTTAAACACTCCTGTTTGCATGTGTAAACACTTGCCCTATTTTCCTTCGCGGATGAGATGCAGACCACCCACAGAGCGAAGGCGCCTTTTTGTTGTGGGGGGAGGGGTCTTAGTCTTAGTAGATTGGGCCCTTCAGTAGCAGGCGTGGAATTATCAGGTGCCTCGACAAGCTCGCCCTATTGGCCAGGACAAGTCCCGTCTTCTAATGCAGACATATGATTACAAGCAGGACAAGTGAGCTCATTCAATTAGGTTTTCAGAAGTGCAGTTTGAAGAAGATAGCTGCCATGTTTTACTTTAGACACACAGATATTCAAAGAGAGAAATGACTTACCAAAGCAATCCAGCAGAGCTATAAATCACTGCGACCAACTGGCCATTATCGTCATTACTGTGACTGAAAGCTATTGCTGTGGAGCACTGTGCTAATTTCTTCTCATCACATCGTCAGTCATAAATGCCAACACGCACGCACGCACGCACGCACGCACGCACGCACGCACGCACGCACGCACGCACGCACGCACACCCTTGTTATACGTGATGTTTCATAATCACCTCTGTCACCTTGCTGATGTTAATTGTTTCTGTTCCTGACAGTTGCCTCAATGTAAATGACCACTTGTTTCTACAGTACAACATAAATTGATATTGTGTATGCTGACATTGAAATTCGATTGAATGCATTTACAAAAAACACTTTGATGTTTTAATCGTGGCGACTGAAGTGCAACAGTCTCCCAAATACATGTGGAAAAAGGGTGAGGATCCAAATCATGGATGCAAGCAACAAAGACTGGAAATACCAGAAAATGTATCCAAAAATTTCCGAATTCATAGAACAAATTAAAATGAAAACAATAAGAGCTTGGATGTCGTCGAGAGTTCAGTGGATTATAAAATATTTACTTATGAAGAGGCCACTGACAATTAAACATACAGCTGCATTAGCGAGCATGGTTTGCCCTGACCGGGTTGGACGATCTCATGTCCCACCGCCAAGGACCGACATGTACGCGTTCAACAAGCCGTGTGGGTAAAAGGCGCTCAGGACGCTGGTCAAGCCAGTTTGGACGAGCCGACTTTACTTTTCCTTCCAGTTGGGAATGCAACTTGAAAAAGCTGGGGTCAAATTCCCAGCACTTGATGTTGCATGCCAGGAGATGTGGCCCTTCAGGAAAAAAGTAAAGACACTGGCCAATGAGAAGGCGCTAAAATGGTTCGTCCCAACCAACAGAACAGAAGTATGATGCATTTGTGCAAATTGAAGAAAGCCAATCTGAACACAGTAGACCTCACACGTCATTTTTTTAAGCATCTGTTCGTTCACCTCGACACTTTCTTTCATTCATTATCCAGTTTGAAAGTTGAATTGTTGGGCTGTGGAAGCAAAGTGACGTCACAGAAGCACGGACAAACACACAGAAGACATCTTGGAAGGTTTTTGAGCCCTTACAAGACATACTGAGCCCCTGGCAGCTACAACAGTGGAGTCGCACCTAAAAAGGCAAATCATTAGTGAGAAAGAGGACGGAGGGAACAGCGGCGTGTCTCGCCTGAGTCCCCAGATTGCTACGGTGTTAGGCATCCATCTGCACTACAAGCGGGACTTAGGAAACGCTACGAATAAGAGCTTTGCAAGAGATTCAGTGATGCTGGATACTTGCATATTGTGTTTTCCAAAACAGGGGGTTCTTTTTGGGCTCTCTTGCTTAACTGTTTCCCTGTCGAAAGAGGTGAGTGGTTAGAACAGGAGGGCGTGAGAGGAGAGGGAACCAACAAAAACAGGAGGGGGCTTCGGATCACAGCTCTGACGAAAACACATTCGTTTTGATGAGCCCGTCGCGTCCACACTCTCGAGTGGTCTGCTTGCATTTTGTCCCCCCTTTTCCTCACACTAATCATGTTTGCTGACGATGCAGCGTCACTGGTCTGTCGGTGAGTATCACTGTTCAATTGCTCACGACCACAGAGGCTGGCATCATTGTCGTCATCATCCGGGTTTTTTTTAACAGGCATCATCGAATCGCCTGAAGTAGGAGCACTGTCGTTCGATCAAGTTATTCTGGCCATGCTGGAGGTCGCCGGGAAGACGCATGAGGGGGGGAGAACGGGAGGTGATCGTTGAAAAATACAGCAAAAAAAAAAGAAGGCCAAAAATAGTTTTTACATCTAAGAAAAAGCAATCAAACCTAATGAATTCCGTGCAGAGAACCTGGCTGCGCTGTGCGACACCTGTGACAGTCATCAGCCCCTCAGCACACCTCCGTGTCACTGTGAACCCTCACCTCCCCACAGACTCGCTTATGTACCACGAATGCTAATTCAGCCCGAGAGCAAATGTGCAGGCGGGAGCAGTTCCAGGAACGCCTCTCCGATCTCATGGAAACCGTGCGACACTCCCGGAGGACTGTTTTTTCTTTTTCCTTAGCATTCCTACATCATGTCTTTTTTTTTTTTCCCAACACAAATCGCGAGAGCTTGTGCAGGTTTTAGATGCATTTCCGGGGTGAAGCACTTCTGTTGTGTCCCTGCATGGAAGCTGCCAGAGGAAAAGACTCTCCAAACATGAAGGACTAGTGATGTAGCCTGATATGTCCTACAGTCTTTGTTTCTTGTTGATGGAGACTTTTTCTGCAACAGTCCCAGATTTTATGAAATGCGAATGTTTTCTTTTTTTGTATGAACAGGAACTGGCTCACAAGTAGCCCTCCAAATAGTTGTGTTTGGAGGCATCAGGTGGATGCGAAAACACACACCGAATTGGTGTATTTCTCTTTGATTTGTGTATTTGTGTATTTCGCTTTAGTTTGAGCAGGTGAGCTGACACACAGAAACAGTTTGTCTGTTAGACTCAATTGGTCTACTTCGGCTGCCTTTCCTCCCGTTGGAGAAATCTGCCTTCGTCATGGCAACACACTATAATGTAAGCCGGGGCACAGGTTTTCTCCACAGCCAATCGACGTCAATGATGCTGATGTCAAATCTAAAGGGGGCGGGGCCAGTGACATCAGAAGGCAAGATTTTTTTTCCTTCTATTTATGCAAAAATTAGTCAAACTATGTTTCAAGATTGACCGAAAATCGCCACTAGTAGGACAGTAACTAGCTTTAACTGAGCTTTTACGTAAAGGCATTGCTGCCATCTGCTACTCAGTTTCCAGGGCCACGGCTGTGTGGTGACTAATAATGTAAAATGGGCAACATAAGCTTGTTGTCATTTTTAGGCTGTTGAGAAACCCCTGAATTAGAAGGCGAAACACAAGCCCTGGATTAGTCACTGTTCAGATAGAAAATGGTGTCATTATTTAATATTTCATGGAAATTTTAGGGAAAAAAACATGATAAACAAGCATGTTTGGCTGAACAACAAAACTGTTAAACCTAAAGTAAAACTCTCAAACGAAACCAATGGTTCCGTCATGTCCTGACAAGATGAATCCCTCCTGAAAAAGCACCATTTTTGTCCGCCAAGGAACAGTTTCATGGGTTTTGTTTTGCAGATGCACTTGAACTCTTTCTCCTGTACGAGGGAGACGAGTGGCTCAGTCGTTGCTATATTCTGTATCAGTCCCATAAAGGAGCAGTAAAGTGTGGACCTGCAAGCTCCGACGCTGCCAGCAGCAAGAATTAGTATTCAGCGCAGAGCTGGAACAAGGCAAGAGTTTAAAATGCTCCACGAAGAGATAACGGCTGACTCCTGCAGTCATTTGAAGGAGGCCTTTGCTCAGAATCCACACTGGCTGAGAAAACTTCCAACTGCAGAAACTATTAAACTAAACTGCAGAGCCCCCCCCCCCTGCCAAAAGTGTTAGTGGGGTTCTTATTGGCTCGGCTCTGAGCTGCACTGCGGTCTGACCCGCATACTTTGTCACTCTTCCTCTTCTTCCCCAAAAAATATAGGAGGGGATACTTCCACCGTTCAGGCTGGCTGCATTACAGCTGTTTACAGCACATTTCTGAAACGTTCTGCTGTACATCGACACACGGACGCCACAACAGGACGCCACAACAGGACGCTTTAGGACCACTGATCGTCCGTTCACCCAAGTGGGGCCAGCGTCCAATGTATTCTTTGTGATTGGCTAATCAGTAGAAGCTCTTTGAGAGTTCTGCTGGCTTGACAGTGAATCGCGGACCGCAGCGCTGATTGAAGCTGCTGAAGCAGACGCAACTGCACTCCTCGTCTAGCGTTCTCGGACTGGGTTCAACTCCCGAGCTCGTGCTTCGTGCAGGCGATCGCCCCCCCCCCCACCTCCCCCCGAGGTATTCATTTATTGCTCCGACTCGATCTGAAATGTGCGTGTGCACAGACAAATATGTGGTAATTTATGAGAGTGTCAGGAAGAATTTACGAAATGAGGCTTCATCGAAGCACGAGCAGAGAGGGAATTTAGGCTTGTTAGGGGCATTGTGCCATTATTTGCTTTAGCTTTTCAAACAGGCAACAGTCTTTTCACTTCTGTTGCTATTTTTTCAATCGATTTCAGCCTGCCAGTGATGCAGGTGTGTGTGTGTACTGTTGATGTTTTCTGCCTGCCTGTCAGTCTTTTGTGTCCCCAAGAACGCTCTGTTCTATTCTACAGTCTGAGGCTAAATTCAGAAGTCAAACTCATAGCCAGCACAAAAGGACAGAGAACAAACTAACTTTCTGCGGCCGCACGCCGAGGGCTAATTATTGTTTTGTTTATCTTCTTTGATACTAATTGGGTTTACAACCCAAACAATAACAGTGTGGAGCTGTGAAGCACTTTGTTCAAAGTTGTTTTCGTAGGATTTAGGGCTCCACAGTGCAGTGCATAAGTGCATGAACGTATGACTGGGTCTTTTTTTTCCGGTGCACCCCCCCCCCCTCCATCTCTTTATTGCAACTGTTTTTGTCCATGATATTTTATCGAGCCAATAAATTAACAATGAAATAAATGAAGCATGCCAAAGTTGTGTTTTGGTATTTGTGACGGATCACAGGGGTTCAGAGGGCTCAGGTGAAGAATGCTTCAGTTATTGCTAGGAGGAAATGATGATGTGTGATTCGCTCTCACTCTACTTCATCCATATCACGTTTTTGGACCGCTTCTGTAGCATCACCTTCTCCTACATGACCGGTTGTGTTCACCCCTCAGCGTGCAATTTCACGATTCGAAACCACGACGGGGCCAAAGCTGTGAACGTAACTCAGCAACATGAAATGTTTACTGGGCGCTGTAAGGTATAAATACTGCGATGGACAAGAAAAATACAAGACTGATGGACAAAAAAAAAAAAAAACGCTTCTGTGTGTCATCTCCGAAGTGAGCATTCTGAAGAAATGCTGTTTGAACCTGCTGTAACGTGGTCAGCGTGACGCGACCTGTGCCTACTGGAACTGGGACGGGAACGAGACTCGGGGCGGTGTGGGGGGGACTGTGTCTCGTTCCTCTGGTGCCGAGGAGCTCCAGTAACTTCCTCGAATACAATTACTGGCTGAGCCTTCAGCCTGGCTGTGGTTATCGAATGTGGGCACCGGAGCTCATTTGGAGACGACCCCTCAAACAGCTTCCCTGCTGACATACAGTAAACACTGACTGTTGAATCCAAAATCCAAAGCGGAGAGAGATTCCAGTGAAAGTTGAGGATTCTTTTCTTAATTCAGCGCTGTTTGTTAATAACCACACTTTGCCGTGAGAGGGCATTTACCAACTTTCTCGTTTTTGTTTTATACTGAAGGCAGCTGACAAAAAAGGAGTCTGCAGCACTGACGCAATAAACTGCTCTGAGTTGTCAGTGGGTAGAAAAATGGGTGCTACGACACACCCCAAGATGAACGGAGGAAGTTTGTGCACCATTGTCGTCAGGTAAAAGCATCACCAGAAAAGGACCGAACAGCTCAGTGCACTGTGTTTTATCTGCACCTCCTGATGTGCATCACATTAACCAGAGCAGTGGTTACTCCAACAATGGATGAGAGTCCAATTTGGTTTCATCATTTCCTTTCAAAACATTCAGAAGCTTGAGGAAAGATATTGAAGAAAAAAAAAAAACAGTTGGAATTTTCACTTGAGAAAAGTGTTGTTCCTCAAGCATTTGGAATGAAGGCTTTTCATTGAGCCATGAGAAGAAAATCACTCCTGCCTTTCATCTGTTTGAGAGTTGACCAAACCACACAGAGAGAGGCGGGGTGCTCTCTGTTTGGTCGATCCAAGTCGAGCTGGACGGGTGAAGACAGGAGGAGACCTAGCTCTTCCCATCACAACCTCTCACCAGCGATTCAAACCAGCGACCCTCGAGTCCCAAGCAGAAGAGCTGAATCGCATCCTGCGACTAAAACTGGTGTTCCACCCACATTTTCCTTCAACGTCTAAAAAAAGCGGCCGTCAAAATAAAAGCAAATACCTGTTTCCTTAGAGTCTATGAAGCATCTTTTGTTGGTTTTCCTTTATTTTGTCAAGCTCAGAGCAGGCAAAGGCTCGAACCCTTCTTATGTCCTCCAGCAGTTGGGACCCACTCACTTGGCAACTGACTCCAACAAAAGCAGCCAAATCAGTCCCTTGCATGACAAAAAAATAACCCTCTAATGTGATATTTTTGGTGGAATAAATAAGGAAACTCAAACTCTGACATTTGTCCCTCTCTGTGCCTTTTGCTTTAATCCGCCCATCCACATCTGAAGGACTTCCTCTCCACCTGAATTGAAAAACCTTTCAACAGGGGCTATTATCAGGACTTCTGAGCAAACAGCTGCCTTTTTTTCTTCAATTTCTCATAAAGCTCTTGTCAAAAGCTCAAACTTCCAAAGCAGAGTGAAGGGCAGAGTCTAAATGTCAGTGAATGTCACTTCACCACCTCCCATGAAGCTCTGGAAGTTTTCTGCGAACGATGTGAACGTGAATAAGCTTCTTTATTCTTCATTGCTAACTGGTCCAAAGAAGTTAGTTGAAATGGTATGTTGCGTCTCACTCAAAGTGACAAAGCAAATTATTAAAGTGGAGTTAGGGTGGGATCCCTCATGCAACACCACGAGGAAATCTTCAGCAGCGTTTCAGTGCCGTCTTACCAGGTTTCTTTGGCGTGCGGGTGAAGGTTCCCTTGACTGTGCGGCAGTGGGAGTTGTCTCCACCACAAACCCCACATTTGTCCTCGAGCTTGTTGGAGCCAATTTCTCTGTCACAGCCGACTTTCTGAACACAGTGGAAAAAAAAAATATAAGGATGGATGAGACACAGCTTTGTTTTCTGGGCGGCCAGAGAAAACAACAACAACAACGAGTGGAGGCTTGGTTGAGAAATGGACGTGTCAAATGGCTTTTGACTCGATGTCTTCTCGTAAGGGCAGATCGCTGTGAAGGATGGAGGAGTCCCGTTCTCCTCCAGCATTCAGACACACTGAGAAAATCTATTGGCAACAATCAAATACACAGCCTACAAGCAAGTCAAGCTGTTCAATAACAGTGTCAATTTGCTTTGTTTGTATCTGGCTTGTAAAAATGCAATTTTTTCCATGAAAACCAGAACAAACTGTCTTTCCTGGCTGGGATTGGACCCTCTGGCGGGCTCGTCTTGGCCCCACGGGCCTCGTCTTTGACACCCTCTCCTCAGGCCAAGAACTTCATTCGCAGTTTATTGGCACCAGGAGGTCAGTAAAGTTCCAGTTCTTTTCACAGTGTGTATCAGCTGCAGGACAAAGATGAGGTGCCGTGCCAAAGCCAGGTAAACCCGCAGTACACAGAGGGCTGTACGACGCAGGTGGATCAACACAACCAGGGGTTTGACCCGGTTATCCGACTTCACCAACCCAGTCATGCTGGGGCAGAGTCCCTTTCACGAATTTTTGACTATCAATAAATGTGTGAATAATTCCAGTAATAATCATTTTTAATAATCATCAGTACATTCGAATATAGTCGCAGGCATGTAAAAATCTTTCATGCGTGTCGGCCAGTTGTTATGATGACATGCACAGAGACTTAAGCGATGTTTTAGCCCCATAAAATCAGGTTTAGGTGCAGTTGTGTCGACAAAAATTGCTGAATAATGAGAGCAGAGCTCAGCAGGCTGACGAATAAGTAGGGTGGGTGTTGGTGTTGGGGGGGTCTGACGGTTCACCACAGATTCCCAATCTACCTTAGTCGCTCTCACTAACAGGCTGGAAAATAAATTTGTGAAAAAGTTTCTCTTCATCTCTAGATTCTCGCTCTCCGTAACGCTCCTCAGACTTTTCTGGTCAGCCTGCCACGGCTGAGCTCTTTGTGATGAACGGAAACTGCTCCCGAGTAGGGTTCGGCGTGCTGCGTACGTTACCACGGCAACACGCCTGGATAAAAAAGTGAACAGCTGTCCAGATGGAAATAATGACGAATGTTTAGAAGGAGGTTAAAAGGTTTGAAAGGAGCACTCTCACAACATTCTTCTGGAATTACACGGTGGAGGAACCAGCTGAGGCTCGGGGGATACTATTGATGTTTCTGTTTCTAAGAGAGTCGCTTCCAGCGGACCTCCTGAAAAAGAGACTGAGTGCGTCCAATTCTTTCAGGGAGATCGTGCAGGATGCTGACATCAAACTGAGCAATTTGCCATATTTCTCAAACGCTTCCGAGACTCAAGGGGACTAAAAAGGCCGCGACTGGAAGCTGTTCTTGAGGGGAAAAGAAAGCCCCTGCTCGGTTGTCCTTACCACACACTCTCCGCGCACGCAGATGCTGTAGGCATCCTTGTATGAGCACCTCGTCCCATCGTGCACCAGCTGCTTCATGTACGCGACGTCGCCTGTCTCCTTTGATTGGCAGTACAAGTGGCACCTTTTGTTGGCTGAAAGATGAAAGAATTGGAAAAAAAAGTTACATTTCTCATAGAGTCGCCCATAATCGAGTTCTTCAATCAAGGCAAAATTCAAGGAGCGAGTTACAATAGTCACAAAAGTGTGAGTTCGTACTTGTAAACTTGTAAATGACCATGTATCAAACAATAAAGACTCGGTATACATCCAAGTCATTGCGCTTTAGAGACCTCAGGGAAGCTCTTCTCTCACCACTTCACAATGGCTTCATACTCTTAATGTCTGTTCTTCACACGGAGCCTCGGTGGGGCTCTCCTACCTCTCTTTGTTACAGCCGACCAATTTAGGTGCAATACAATGGCGAGAAAGCTCCATGAAGCGAGGCCAGACAAAAGTCGCGTGGAATCAGGAAGAGCGATTTGAAAAAAGGGTTCAGTTTAGCATCCACCCATTATCCAAAACAGATGCATTTCAAAGCTGGAGGGATCGACGTGGTGTGTGGCGACGCAGAAATGGGAGGGAGGCGGAGGCCCACAGGAAAGGCCAACAATAACTGAGTAGCAGGAGGAACTTCTCTGTTCTGAATCTACAGCCTTTTGTCAGCCTCTGCTGCGTCGTCGAGGCAGCGAGGACTCACAGCAGCCTGTCACACAAGCGTAAAACGCTGGGGCTTACTGTCGGGATGCTCGTAGGGCAGCCAGTGGTGCTTGGCGTTCTGGAACTCGAAGTGGGAGTTGCGGAGCTGGCACTGCTGGGCGCGGAAGTCCTCAAAGTGCTTGGGGCACTCGTCCGTGTTGCACAGCTGGTACTCGTAGTTCACGCCAGGGCAGTCTTGACCTCCATTGGAGGGTCTGGTGGAGGAGAGGGGACGAACGTCAGAGGAGGCGGTCGGAACGCGACCTGGGGTCCCGAAATCTCCCTCCCTTCAGAAAAGCCAACATCAAGACTCTTCCAGGTCGACCACTGTCAGCAATGAAGCCTTTACGGCAGAAACAAATCGGCCTCATTTGGATCGAAGCTCTCAAGCACAGCTAATTGGTCAGCACGACCACCAATGTTGCTGTTGCGATTAATTCGTTATTCATGCACTTTGTGAGGGCTGCCTGTATTATCTACTTTAAACCTCCCTCTGTTTTAATTTAATGACTAACAGCTCCACTGCCCGAGGATTGGAAAGCCTGTGGAAAACATTGCCCCTCTGCTAAAGCCATTAACACTGAACATTAGATGTGGAGACAGAGGACCCAGATGTACAAATCTGAGCAGTATCCACTAATGTTAAACATCAAAAGACTTGATATTACACCAGAAGAAGAGGTAGAGTGAAGTCTAATTAATGTCCTGAAGTGACACGTCTGCCTGTTGGTTTAACGTTTTTCGGGGGAATTTCTTTGAGCTCTTCAACAATTAGAAGGGTCAATTCTTCAGTTTTCCTGTGTGAAAAGGAAGAGTGGGCCAACGCTGGGCACGAGGGATGATTTTTAAGTCAGACTGACGCACCCTGAAGCCAATCAGGTAAGCTTTTTTCTGTGATGCTTAGCGCACAGCGCATTACAAAAGCAGCTGCCATTGTTTGAGTACGTTGGATGGATTTAATTCGCGGCGCGACAGAAGTCTCTATAATCGGGCTGGGCTCAGAGCGCAAAGTTTGATGGCAAAGCAATATGTCAGCCATGTTTGGAGGAAGGAAAATAAAAGCATGCACAAGTTGATTGATTTTTGGAGAAAGAGTGTAATTTCTTTGGGTTTCATGCTGTGCACAACTCAAACAGAAAGAAAATATATCGATGCGGCACATTTTATATAATAGAATAAGAAATGATGTTCTGATTTGCTGACTGAAAAAAAGGCATTATTGTTCTTGGCCACACAAACTCTGTGGATTCATTAGATAAAAAAAGAGGTTAGCATCTTACGAATGTGTATAGAGAATATGGCTAATTATAGATGATAGTCATATCTTTCTGTATGATGAAGTACATAAGGAATTTCCACCTTTCCTTTGTCAAAAAAATACTACAATACAATAATTGATGAGTGTGTTTGGGTGTTTTGTTGACTGATCATGCTTTCAGACTGCTGATTTGGTCAGAACACCATAAGAATTCATTGCAACAATATGCCAACGTATTTGCTGTGGGCCACCTTTGGCGACACGCTGAACTTTTTTGTGACTGTTCACGCTGAAGTGTTACCACTCATGTGGTCATAGAGTAGAAATACTTTCCAGTAGATGTCTTTTCATTCAAGGAACATTATTAACATCAATGTCACATGTCCCACAGGCAGGTCAGATTTTAGGCATGTTTTGTTAAGATATAAATATATATAAACTGTCCTACATCCTACACCGCTGACAGTACGTTTTCAATTTAACGTACTGCAACCTGGCTTTGGGACTTGATCACTTTAAAAACTAATACAACTTTCACTCGGCCCTTGTTACAAACATTTTTTTACTTCCTTCTTGGAGAATAAAGGAGGACTAAGGCATGTCGGGAAAAATCAATTTCTCCTTTCAAACGTGTCTTTCTGCCTCGTGGTAAACGATCTAACTCAGAGTTTCCCAAACTTTTTTCATCCAAGGCACACCTTTTTGTTGGGAAACATCTCGAGGCACACCACCAACAAAAATCTTGAAAAACTGTTCTATATTTAAATGAATTAATGAATGAATGTGGTTAAAATCCAAAAGAATGAACATTACTGTGTTTACTGTTTTAGACTTGCTCTATAAATATGACGACAATAAGAAACAAGTCACGTTTTAAGACCTCCTGCTGTTCTGGCAGCAGCTGAGTGGTTCTCACAGTGAGTGTCACGACTCATCTGTGCTCCTTGTGTTGGAGTAAAACACACAACAAATGTTGGTTTGCCCCATCGAACTACATGGTGGGGTTTTCGTAGGTCCTCAACCCACCACAGCCGCCAGAGCGTCACTGCTATTGATCGCACACATCAGCTGATCCTCACACCGACAACCTGAACATGTGCCGATGCGGCACAATCAGACCGACACGACTGGAAATGTCACGATTCTCTGACTAGCCACTCACGATTAGCAAGTGGCTAACCGAGCCTCACGCCAACTGACCAGTGGTTTGGCGATCCTTGTTTTAAATGCGCTCCGTAATTAATATTGGATAATTTCTCACTGCAGAGCTGAACATCTATCATGTTTGGGAAACACTGATCTAACTATTCATCATCAAAGACAACTTGCATGGATGATGTAAAGCTAATATTTATCCCAACCAGTGACCTTACATCTTGCTGTCAGACGGCTCCGAGTTTTGCTCCACAGAGCCAATTAGTTGCAAGAGATATGAGGAATCGCGCTGCAATGGCGAGTGAAATCGCTTCCATCATGCAGTCACGCTGTTTTTGTAGCCGGTGTGTTGCTTATAGCATGATGAACCTTTGTGTTGATACATCATGTGGACACTCGTTGAAGCTGTTCGGGGCGTGCGATGATTAGAAAACATCACGCCGTGACAATCTGATGACAGCGTGCTTGAGTAAAGTGTTGGTGCTTCACCACCTGTGTGGTTACGCACTCGATGGTTTGTGATAGTGCCAGCTGTGGTGGAGCATCTGTGTGCGTGGGTTTCCTCCAGGTACTTTGGTTCCCTTCCATAGTTTAAAATCAGGCACGAGAGGGCAACTGGTGACTCTAAATCAGTCAGTAGGCGTGCGTGTGTGACAATTGGTGGCCTGCTGTCACCCAATGTTGGCTGGGTTCGTGTCATTTTGGATGCAACTCAGTTAAGGTCCATTGAAAGTCTTGGTCAGGATTACAGAGAGGAAATGGGCTGGGCTTCAACAAATGAACCAAGTTAGATGATGTCTGCTTCGGACAGTCTCAGGACTGCCTGCCCAAGTATAACCATCCACTGCAAATCAATCACTGTGTTCTCAAGAGCTTCAATTAAAGCTTTTAGCAATTCCTGCTGGAAAAAAATATATATTATTCTTGCCATTTCGCTCAGTGTGTACAAGATGTCCCATTGAATCTACAGGGTGACAGTTGCCAAGGATACTCACGCAGGGTTGTTGCACTGACGAGTTCTGAAGCGAACTCCGGTGCCGCAGGAGCGCGAGCACGAGCCATACTTGCTCCAGGCGCCCCAGGCGCCGTCTTGCTTGACCTGATTGGGGTTCTTCCACATGCAGTGACCTTTGTAGCACCACTGCAGGACACCAAGGCAAAATGTGAATACAGTACAAACATGGTTCAGGGGAAAATGCATTGGTTTGCCACACTCTGTGTTTGGTTTCGAGCAGTTTTTAGACCTTTTCTGTTCTGAAATGTTTGAAATTAGAGTTCGCAAGATGAGAGACTCAAACGAGGGGGTCACAAAGATGTTTCTTCGACCATCTTAGACACAGACACTCAGAAGCAAAAACACCTTACTTGTCAACAGGTTTCCGTCATGTTTCACATAAGCAACAAGACTGTTCATTTCCAACTGTGCTGAATTTTTTCAGGGGTGACGAGGGCACACGTCAGCAAATTAATCACCTATCTGCTTTTTTCCCATTCAAACCTTTTGTCATTATGCTGAACTTCAAAAAACCCACAATCTGTCAACTTCTAAATCAAGAAAAACACCCCAAAAAATTAATCTAATCTCTTTTTGCCATCTGACACATTTGTATTTCTATCTGTTCGGAGTTATTTAATAGCCACTGCTAACAAATATAAATTGAAATCAACAACTGACTTCATTACCCAGGACCTACTTCCTGAAAACACCATTTAGTGGGACTGGCGAGAGAGAGAAAAAAAACCCCATCATCCAGGAATAAATATAAATAGAAACATACATATGCAGCATTATATATCTTTGTTCAGGAAATTACAACGGAACAGGAATCTTCCACGCATCCTGTAATTGAATATGCATGGATTCTGAGATACATCGGACTTGTAATGAGGTTTTTTTGTGCAGAGCTCCCACATGCGTCTTCATGAAAAGACTTTTAGAATGGTGGACATTAATTTCCGGACTAAAAATGCATGTGCCGGCTCAATGAAAGTGACGTCAACCCTTTGGAATGTCCCACTTTTCAGACGTCCACGAATATGTGAAGTCACTCATATAGCTGAACACACTGTGTTCTACTGAATGACAACCCCCCAAGTATACTATTTAACATACAGACTGAAATCAGTCAATAGACAGTCACAGGCCTGCTGTGAAAAAGCAATAATGAGGTGGAGAACAAAGGTAACGTTAAAGATGCAACTGAGGCCGCTCAGTAAGGTGGAAAGTAAAAGCAAAGAGTGATATCATGAGTTTCAAAACCACTGGATCAAAGCTCACTCTCTTAATGAAACTCTCACTTATTGTTAACTGTGCATAATGTCAACAACACCAAGTGTAAACTGTTGGGTTGAAACATGCAACAATATGAATGGCGTAAACCAAAGTTTAACTGCATGCAAAGGCAGGATCGTCAATCTCCCAATGGAGTAAGGCAGGGTTTTATAACTGTTGTGGAGGGGGGGAGGGGGGCGTTCCACCTGGTCCAACTTGCCAACGCAACTCAATTTTCAGGTTCTTTCTTTATGCGACGTCAATCGATGAGTCACGAGAAGGACAGCAGGTGTGACATTGCCATGATGTCCTTGATGTGTGTTTGCTTTTGTGTTTTTGCAGACAAATGATCCCAAGCAGGTTTAGAAAAATACTGTGACGTGGTTTGAAACTGCCACGAAAGGAAGGATCAGCGCCGAATCCCCCAAAGTATTTCTCTCCGTTTCCAGCAGCCAGGGAGGGGACTCACTTTTCCTGGAGCACACTCGGTCCCGTCCAGAGGCGGCCCCTTCTTGGTCTTGCAGAAGTAAGGGTTGTCCGGGTGGCTGCACCACAGCTGTTTGCACGGGTCAAACGTGCGAAACTGGAAAGCGGAGCACAAAGGGAGTCAGGCGCTTTGGGTGCAAGATCGGCCCACGAAGACAGTGACTGAAAACATGTCAAAAGAAACAGCAGAGTTCAAGCCCAAACCAGCACGCACGAGAGGAACGTTTTTAACGACACTACACGAGCAAAGACTCCAGTCCGATAAAGGCGGCAGACTCAGCAAAGAGCTGCGTCGAGTCACTATCAGAGACATAAATGCTGAGTGGAGGGAAAGGCAAGTTTTTGATTTCTTTTCCGCTGACTTTATTTCAAAAGATTAGAGCATCTGACGTGATTTTAAATAAACCAAGCTGCTGCCATCACACCCCCTACCCCCTCCCATTCACCCACACACCCACCTCCATGCATCAAAGTGTCCTTGAGCAGGACAGTGAACCTCAAACAACAAACGATCTTCACAAGATGACCCATTATGAAGGTCTGTACTGCTTCGAACTCCCAACAACTCATTGTGTACTTGGATTCCTGCTCATTTGGTTGAAATGGTCTTTTGCACTTTGTCGTAATGTTTGCGTTTGTTTGGACGAACCAATTCAGGTTGCCCGAGTGCGCTTTGTAAATAAAGCTGCCTTGCAACGTTTAATTATTTCGTGGCAATTGGACTAATTGCAATTTTACACCACTCGTGCATATCACAAGCTGAAGGGCTTCAGTCTATTCAACGTTTGAGCAGGGAGCATCGGGAAAACAAAGCATTCATTGAAAGGGAGCGCTGAGCAGGGTGGTTCAAAGGTCCAGCAGCTCATGCTGAACAGTTGAAATAACCAGGTTTTTTTTTGCAGAACATTGAATCGTTTCCTTTTTCTTCCGCAAACATTTCTGCCACCGTACCAGCTTAGAATTACCGCACGGCATTTAGAACTATTGTACGACTTTGCAGCTCGTTATTCAATCCACTTTTTGGGACCAATTACTGAGCCCTTTGCTCGCCTTGTCTGTTAGTGTCAGGAAAATTTAAAAAAAAAAAGAACACCTGAAGGCAGCGCGGAATGCTGTGAGTGTCTGCACATGCCTGCAGGTGCCGTTGCTCTGGCGAGACCCTCTTTGTTGGAGGAACACAAAGCAACACAAATGCCAAACAGCGTCTCTCGATTACTGCAATCTATTTTTGGAAGTTGAGATGCAATTTGGTGTTGACTCAAAGATGACTCAGGATGACTCAAATGAACGTGTTTGTCCTTCATCTGGTCAAACTGCTCGTGAATTGGCAGAAATTAATAAGGAACTTACTGTAATAATGACAGGAAGCAAGTGGAAAACAGGAATTAACGAGGAGCTCGTGGCAAAAAAAATAAGGAAACTATAAAGTGCTCCCCCAAACAATGACCCGACTTGACGAGAACTTTACTATATGGGTCGATTAAGAGTTGCAGTCTGTGGAGAGTTCACTAGAAAATCTCTGCAATCTCTGAATCTTTGATGAGAAAAAGATAGTCAAGAGGAACAAGTACTTTCGTATAACTGGAGCTGCAGATTTGGAAAGTTTATTCATTTGAGATCTTTAGTAAAACACGATGTCCATTTTTATTGTGTGTGTTGCGATCAGTGATGAATTACTTAACGTTGAATCCACTGAAAAGCTGTTTTAATGGTTCTAACTAATGGAAGACAGTTTTTTTCTGGAGGAATATTCTCAGTTTGATATATAAAAGGATGCTAACAACTGTGCCTATGACAGGAAGACTTTCGGGGGGGGGGGGGGGGTTGTCATAGTAAACATAGGAACCACAGCCCAGGGCCCGACCAAGATCACTGGTGTCAGGTCAACCAGACAGCCGTGCAACCAGAGAAGTGCAGCCCACGAAGCTCACCCTTAACATCCAGCCAGTCATTGGGCACAATACCCACCCGAACTTTGGGAGCAAAACACCCCCCCCCCTTTCTGACCTTCATATATTTCATAATATATCTATTCTGAAATGGATCGTATTTTTCTAAAATATAACTTTCTTTGGCACTTTTTCATGTGAACCTCCTCAAATGGAAACCTGGTCTTGACTCACCGTCAAATGAGTAAATTACAGGGAAATCTATCTTACTGGTATTATCAACATGACATGCCTGTTTCTATGTAAGCCTATTGTGCAGTTTATTTTAGTGGAAGAACAATTGTCACTGTGGAGAAGCTCTCAAGCACCCTGTGAGGTCTGCATTCAAATTTAAAGGTGCTGTTTTATCTGTCAGCAACAGTTCCTATTTTGAAACGGGCACAATTTCTCGATTAAGTCCTTTCACACAGCAGATGTGTGATGGCAAGACTCCAAAACAACCATGGCGAAGTCTTGTTCTGAGGATTTATCAGACGGACGTGCAAAAAGGCCCGCATTTGTATTCCGTTCGCAATCTGTCCTTTACTTTCCGAAAAAGCTCTGCGAAGACTCGACTGTTTATCTAATGGACTGCGCTGATGCAGATTCTCCATCGCTCCCTAAAACATCCAATGACACGGAAATTCTTCATTTGCAAATCTTTTCTAAATAGTCCAAAAAATGATTCACAATGTTTTCATGATTCACGCTTTTTTTTTTTTTTTGACACATCCAACACTGACTTGGCAGATCCAGCATGAAAAAAGCACGTCCGTCAGCAACTGGATGTCTGCAGTTCCCATTCATCATGAGCCAGTCATCAGGAGCTCCCCCCAATACTGTGAGGAGTGCTTTGAAGAAGCCAAGTATTAGGGACACTGTGAACGAGCTATGTCACCCCCTGCTCCTTTTTCTGTTAGGGCCTGACATTCTGATTAGAAATGTCAGCCCCCCCCTTCTCCTTTTTTTCCCCGAGGCTCCACACTGGATGTCTTTATGAGGCCACTAAGGTTCATTGCTGCGGATAGGCTGATGCGTTTGACTGAACTGCACCCCAAAGTCTTCCAATGTGAAGCTGCTGGTGTGTTATTTTTCCCCGCATGAAGTGTGTGAAGCAAAAGTAAGTAAGTACGGTGACTTTCTCTTCCTGTTGGTGAACTTGGTTGGTATGTTACTCTTGAAAAAGGGAAGGACCCGGATTGAAATCCAGGTTCAAACACATCCAATGAAAAGTGATGGAGGCAAACTCGTGAGTGTTGGTGGAGGAAATCATCAGTCACGACTCTGACCGCGGGCTGAAAACCTGTGATTAGTTTGCCAGTGCTACAAAAGCTTTTTGGTCTCCCGGTGTGCCCGAGCACCATCCCGTGAATGTCCACTCCTGTCGACATGTCCGGGTGCTGATTGGACGGGGTCCCTCCCAAACCTAGGTGACGCGGCAAAAAAAGCGACGTCGGCTGACGTCAGTTAAGCTGTCGACTGCAGCCAGCTAACGAAGCGACGGCTACAACGAAAACTTGCGCAACGACGAGGGACGAATGTCCAAACAATCTGATTGGCTGTTTCCCTTCAGTCTGTCTTGTTAGGGTTAGAGTATGATTTCATTTAAGGCTCGGCGAAGCTGCGGGTTCAGGCCCTCTTTGATGTCCAATTACTCCTCCAAAAGGCTGCATGCACGTCACAGCCAATCAGATGACGTCAGTTGACGGATGGGACACGAGCGTCTTTGAATTGTTCTTAAGCACTTTATGAAGATGTGTGGGCTTCATTGCATTCAGACCCTTCTTGACAAAAACACCACATCAGCTAACTGCTGACTGGGCTCCAGTAGCACAGGTCTGGTGCATCAAACTCATATCAACCTGACGCAGGAGATCCATAACAAATATATCTTAATAAACATCCTATATGCACACTGAAGCAATATTGGGACATGTAATATTTCAACTTGGGATGGGACTCCAATCTATAGCTTGTAGTTAATCACAATTTAATGTGAGTTGACACTTTTTCAATTCAGATTTCAACGAGGAGCGAAATCCTAAACAGACCTACAAATTCTTGAAAAAAAACCCCGACTTTTTAACAGGAAACAAATCATCCAGGTCGCGAGAAAGCAGTAAAAACACCGACACGAATGACTTGTCGAGCAGCTACGTGCTCATACACATGGTGATAAAATAGAGAATAAAAAAAATAAAGAGATAAAATAGAGGCGCGGTTGGTCGACCACAGCAGGAATATTGATTTCGAATTTAGTCACAAATGACCTTGCAATTAAATCGTTGTTCTGACTGTAGATCAGCCTGGCTTGTTTAACCCGTCGGACAGCTGCGGTCTACCGAGTCTCATCGCGCTTACGTGGGATGCGTTCGCTTGACGTGCTCCAAATGATCTCAGCTCGGTACAAAATGCAACTTAAAGAGCCGCTGAGCTCCTTCTTCCGTCCGCCTGCAGACGAGGAGGAACAACGGAGCGTGCCCTGAATCCTCCGCTTGGCGTGCATGATATTAGGAATAAAAACTGGCTTCCGCGCCTTTTCAGAACACAGCAGGAGAGGCTGAAGTAACGCCCCGCAATAAGGAGGGTGCTGTCGTCTCTGCCTTCACTTCCAGCGGGGGTGTCAGACATGTTTTCAGTGATCAGCTCAGCTTGTGCGAGTGTTACTGCAGCTACCCGTCAGAGTGGGCGAGACGAACGGGGCCCCCCCTCGGTGTGGGACAATCAATCCAATGCAACAGTGGCCTTAATGTTCAAAGAGGGTTGTTTCTCTCGTCCTTGATTTTGAATACGCTGACATTACTCAACTTTCTTACATCAACTTTGTATCAACTTTTTGCAGATGATCAAAGAAAATAGCAGACTGGTGTGTCTGTCTGCCTCCCTTCTACCCCCCACTGTGCGGTACGTGTTTTCTCCATTTAAGGTATTTGACAGGGCAGCTCATAAAAATACTGTTCTTCATGAGAATCCTCAGGAAGTGGAGTCTCTGCTGCGCCTTATCCAGGACTGAAGTGGGGTTTGCAGTCGTGGTCGGGGCTTCAACCAGGAACCCAAAGTCTGCCAAATTCATCCCTCCTGTTCCCGAGTGCCATGATGGGCTGGATGTCCAGCTTACACCTCCTGAAGTCAGATGACATTTCCTTCGGGTTGGAGGGGGGTCGAGGTGAGGTGGTGCACCAAACTGGGTCGCTCCACCCGCCTTCTGTAAGCAACCTCATCACCTCACCGCCATGGTATCGTCAGTGACCCATTGATGGGGATGTTCAGCTGGGCAGGGGTGCAGTCGCGGGTGTCGGGTAGACAAAAGGCCTCTGGTTATGAATGGCGGGAACCACTGCGTGTCACAACCATGAGCTGAACTTCGCAAACTGCAATAAAACTCCACCAATAGGGACTCAGACTGGTACCTCCCTAACTGCCAAGTGCTCCATTGACTTGGCTCCTCTCCCAGGTGGGACTGAACAGGGTTTTCAGGGAGGTGTCAGAGAAACACTCTCTATAATTTGGAGACAAGTGCTCGGTCATCAAGCCATGAACTTAGGCTGAAATCCTCAGAGTCTCGTCCGTCACACAGGCATCCACATACACACACTCCCGGACAAACTTCATCCAAAACTGTCGATCAAATATATTACTTTTCCTGTCGCTGGGGTATCACGCTTCCGTGCTCAGTCTGCTGCGATCATCAACAAAAATCGTGTCCTCTGTTTTTCATTTTCTTGCCCACATGCTGCTTTCCAATAACAAAAAAAAGACAACCTGTCAAGTTGGAGTCGGAAAAGGCTATTTTTCAGTCCTCTTATTGACAGGCTGGCTTTGTTTTTCTCATGCACAAGTTCTGCCGAGCCATAGCAAAGTTGTACTGATGTTGGTAAGCAGCGGGCAGAATAAGCATTGCCCAGAGAAACTGGGAAGATCGCAGTGTCGGGCAAACAGATTTCACGTTTGCTGATCGAGGATTTGATGGAATTTCAAAGCCTGTTTTCTGCAAAGGCTGCGCTGACGAACGTCTGCGCTGACAAACATCTGCACTGACAAACGTCTGCACTCCTCTGCTCGTCACCAAGAGGAAGCCCTGAAAGCGTGAATACACAGTAGCATTTATGCAATCAGCCCCTTTAAGGCAAAGTGTTTAAAAAAAGTCCTTCTTTACCCGACTTTACTGCTTTTGTAACTGAGCCACTTAGCTGTGACGGATGACTGTATTATGTGGAGCAACAAAAGAGGCACTCACAAGCTGCAAGAATTGTTCAGGTACATGACACACGTTGACTATTTCCTGAATCGGAAACAGCAGCGCGACACAGAATGTAGAGCCATGCAGAGCAAGCGTTAGCCAAAAAAAGTGAATTAACTGTCCGTTGTATTTCTATCAAAGCTTTGACTTTGACTTTTTTTTTTTGCTTCAATAGCTGTTTGGCTTTTTGCTTTGTTTCAAAGTAACCTCTGGGGATACTAGTACCCGCTGGGTTACTTGACAATTCAGGGGGTACTTTTTCCAAGAACCTCCTGGCAGAAGAAAATGAAATGTATGCTAAAATACTGTAAAATGGTCAAATCATTAAAAAAAAGCAACTCTTTAAACTGAATTTACTGGATGGATGGATGGATGGATGGATGGATGGATGGATGGATGGATGGATGGATGGATGGATGGATGGATGGATGGA
>JASSRZ010000011.1:18978068-19005572 GCA_032164315.1 Malacoctenus gilli | reverse complement strand
AATATTAAAACAATAAAAGGCTTGCAATATTTCAGTTGATTTGCAATGAATCCAGAATGTATGACATCTTCATGTTTATTAATTGCATTACAGAAAAGAAAGAACTTTATCACAATATTCTAATTTTCTGAGACAGTCCTGTATTGTAGCATCAGAAATCTTTAAAGTTCTTGCCCTTATTTTTTTGGTTTTTACAGAACCCGTGCCAAAATTTCTTGCAAAAGAATTGAATACCACTTTATCACCGAGACACCTCGAGACATTTGTTGGCATGTTTATCGCTCTATGACCTTCACAGACACCGATGCGAAGCCAGTTAGTTTTCCCTCCAGGCTTAATGCAATTAGCCGTGCGGTTCAGTGCTGTGTTCTAGCATAATGAACGAAAATTTCGAAGACTGACGACGCAGAAATACAAAGAAGAGTCGTTTTTGGGGAGACTGCAAAGAGACGCCTTGATTGCGCCTGCGTCCACTTCTCTCAGCTTCCCTCTTGTTGTTTTGAACGAGAACTATGAAGTCCTAATCACACACTCCTAAGTAACGATGCTTCAGTTCGGTTCCTTACAGCCGTCCGGACGACTGCATCAAAAGAAAAGCTCAAGTGGACGAAAATGAATGCACACCCCGACCTAAATGAGCTTCACGCACAGTGCAGCGGCCTCGGAGGCACAGAACCACTGACCGCACCAGTTCAGTGACCCTCTTGATTCAGACGGGCTGTCGTCCGTGCTGTCTTGAGGCGGCACGACTCGGAATAGAAATGAACTGTTCCTCGCGCGAAGCGCTCGCGAGACACAAAACTTTCCCAGGGAAGTGGAGGCATCTTTCGCCTCTCTGCGTCTCCCGGAAATAGACGACCAGTTCCCGTCTTTCACCAGCTTCTCAATTTTAGACGCAGACGTACCAAAGCTTTGGAAGGTCCCTTTTCCTTTTTTTTTTTATCACTTCTGGAGACTCAAACAAAGCCTGAATTCAGAGAGACGGCTTTGTTGATCCTTCACAATAAAGTAGAGCAAGCGAGGCGGGAAACTGGAAAGGATCGAGATGCGGCGTGTGCGGAACAAAAGCACAAAGAGTGAGCGAAGCACACGAGCACCCTGAAAATAAGAAGAGCCTTTTTCCATTTGGACGAGGCTTGCTGAGCGCACGCACTCAGGTTTGCTGGAACTCTGCTTTTCACACAACCAATGAGCAGCTTCGATCATTCCTTCCCCTCTGGCCAATACAAAGCATATTCAAGAGAAGCCCCACTCCAACGTGCGAGGGAATTACCTCACCTCAAAACTCCAGATCAATTTCCGAACTGCTCCGGCGGTAAAGAGCGGATAAAAAAAAAAAAAAATGGGGGAGCTTTTCCCGAGGTGATGCATGATGAGGCCTGACGGGGACCCGCGAGTTTTAGCCTTTCATCAAAGTGAACTGAGAACTGCCTCAGCCCCCCCCCCCCCGCCCCCCTGCCCGGCTCCAGGAACGATGATTAGCCAGATAATAGCAGCAGCGAGCAGCACGGCGGCGGCGGCGGAGGCAGCGAGGTGCCCTCGCCGCCCCTTCTATCATTTATTACACACGGAGAGGTTTACCCATATTTTCAGGAGGATTACTCACCTCGCACTCATCTGCCTTTGATATTCTTCTGGTCTCTCCCTCTTGAGTGTTTTTCCTTCCTGCCAGCCGACCGCATTCCCCCCTGCAATCCAGCCAGCCCCATTCTGCTTAACACATTTGTGAAGCAATTATAATTCAGATTTTTTTTCCCCTTCATGGTGAGAAAAAAAAATTGCTTTCGATCTCTCTCAAAGCTTCCTTTTTTTTCTCTCTTTTTTTTAATCCCTTCTTCCAATCCCGGCAGATGGTGAGTGACATCTTTACAGTGTGTCAGACAGGAGGTGTTTCTCCTCTTTTTTTTATTTTCTCTACAGTGTGAAAATAAAGGCCATTATATCCAAGAGTAGCAGAAGGTGAATCCCTCACCCTCACCTGGGCACCGGGACAAATGGCAGGAGGAAGGGATGTCGGGGCAGGCTGACTGTAATTCTCAGTTCCCCTGGATGGCATCAATCCATCTGCCGGGGGGGGGGGGCGTGGCTGCAAGGGGGGGCCCACTCGTGTGGGCTCCGTTGCGAATGTGGGGAAAGTTATGGGACTTCAGCGAACAATTCACTCTGCGGGGGAACCTTTCTTTGTGCCACGGACCAGTCTGACGTGACACAATATTTCCACAGGCAGTCCTTTAAGGTGTGGCTTTAAGGTTCTTGATTTGATGCGATTCCGTTTGCAGCAACACGGCCAACTCTCGAAATGTTTTTTTTTTCTCCCCTTTGTTATTTTATTTTTATTTCTGGAACGCGTCACATGACCGAGACAAGCGCTGACATGCGTCAAGGCTGAATCACAGACGGATGTAACGGAGACAAATCCAGTCATTTTTTCAAAACAAAACATCGTTTTGATTGGAACAACGAATCGAGCAAGAATAATGCTCGTATTTTGTAATTCTGTGAGGTTCGGTCTCCCCACAGAAATGGGTCACATGAAGACAGAATGGCCCTCAGGTCGTGAAACACCTCCGCCGAGATCCAAATCTTCCTCAACCAGTCAAAACGAAGGAATCAATATGGAGACACCAGTTGTTCCATCACAACACATTCGGGGGCTGGAGGAAATTGTGTTTGCGTCCCAGGAGAAGCAACAAAAGACGGGAGCGCCGCTGACCTGCACACCTTGATATTGAATGTCTTCCATGTATCCCAGCGCCTTCATACATGCGTGGGCCCGGGAGACCTAACCCCCCCCCCCCCCCCCCAAGCGAGAGCCAACCGCAGGAGGAGCTGGGGTGACACCGATTCATCAGCCATGTCAATTAATCAAAAAACACAATCAGTTCCACTCGCGTTGACATTCCAGGCACGTTTTTCATTTGCTGCTCCCCGAGTCACTTTAGCGGCGCAGAACGATTCTTGCGGGATTCTGCTGCCAACCTCGTTTTTTTTTTTGTTTTTTTTTTTGGAGCAAACAGCATTCACACGGCGGCCGAGTCTCAACCGAGGACCGTTTCCGTCTCGACTTCTCTGAATGAGTGCAGGATCTGAGATCTGGCAGCCAGACTTTCTCCAATGATACGGCGACTGACTCAGATTTCTTCATCTGTTTTTACTGTGAAAGAAATTCAATAAACCGATGATTGAGGGGATGATTGAAAGTATGATTCCCACGGAGGTTGTTCTATATCCATTGTTTGTGTAGTTGGAGGCACTTAAGTGATAATATATCCAGTGATTAAATGAGCCCCCAAAAAAGCCATTAAATTCCTGTGGCTTCAAACTTTAGTGACTCAAAGCTTTTATTTCCCCTGCATTAACACATAACAAATCAATGACCTCCTATGAGTCTGCAGATGAATCATGAAAATCACATTGTTTAGGTTAGGCAGCAAAGTTGATTGTTTCAAAAAAGGTCTGATGAATCAAGAACTTTTCAAGTGGTGATTTTAACACCACTGCAAACTGAAAACATCTCAAATGAACGAAGTTTTTGAAATTGCCTTTTTTGATGGTCTTAAATGAATAAAGAGAACGATGACTTTTACAAAGTTAAACTTTGTGGCAAAGATGTTGCGCAAGTACAAGTGAAGCCGATAAGGTGACAAGATGGCTGTTTTTGTATTGCAATACAATACCTAGAATAATGCCTTCTGATGGCTTTCGCATGGAATATACGAGCCCACACTCATCTTCCATTTTATTCTAATTGCTACTTTCACCTTAAGTGTTTCTTCTCGCTTTTAAATCATTGAAGCTGCTGAAATTGAAATTCCCCGAGGGAAACCGCACGGAGACGTCAATAAAGTCGATCTCAGTCTGAGGCCCCGCCCACGCGGAGTTTTGCACATGCAGTTTGTAATTGGTCATGTGGTCCGTCCACAGGGAGCAAACGTTTTTCAGACTGAAAACAACGCTGAAAAAGTGGCGAAATGCCAGAGCAAACGAACATGGAAGCATGACGTCGTGGCACCAAAGCACAAGATCCAAAGCACAAACTCCTCAGCATGATCGAGCTACACCAACACTCCTTTCAGAAACATTTACCGTATTTTCCGCACCATAAGGCGCACCTAAAAACCTCAAATTTTCTCAAAAGCTTACAGTGCACCTTATAATCCGGTGCACCTTATATATGGACCAATATTGAGCCACAACAAGTCTCGCAACCAGGGTAAGCAGCTGCCGACTTCAAGCGCGCGGTTCATGCTAGGATATATGACTGCGCGAGGCAGTGGCGACCGAGCAACGCCAGCCTGAGCGCGGCGGCGACGACGGAGAGCGGGTAGCTCCTCTGCACTGGGGCCGC
Source organism: Malacoctenus gilli (assembly GCA_032164315.1). NCBI lineage: Eukaryota > Metazoa > Chordata > Actinopteri > Blenniiformes > Labrisomidae > Malacoctenus > Malacoctenus gilli. The sequence goes on along the minus strand of JASSRZ010000011.1, from coordinate 19,001,224 downwards.
CGGCAAGGAGCCGCCGCCGCTGCCCACGGCCAGCTGGGGGGGTGAGCAGTTCAAACTCAAGGCGATCATTCACACAGTAGAACACGGGGATAGAGCAGCAGCAAGAGAATTTAACATTAACGAATCAATGGCGCGGAATTGGAGGAGGCAACAAGATGACCTGCGCCAAGTAAAGAAGACTGTTTATTCATTTTGGGAGTGAACAGAGTTGTCAGAACACTGGTTTGTAATCTGTTAATAAAGTTTGACTGACCTATCTGACTGTTTTGTTGACATTCCCTTTAGCGCAGCTCCTTCTAATGGATGCATAAAGTAACCCCAGCCTCTACTGTAGCATCTATTCTATGCGCCTTATAATCCAGTGTGCCTTATAGTGCAGAAAATACGGTACTTGATATCCTTCACTTTGACTCTTCCTGTTCGTTTCTAAGTTCATCTGCTGCTTGTTGTGTCTATGTTCCACCTCCAGGCCTGGCACGCTGATTCCTGCAGTTTTATCTTCATATCAGTGGGAACTTTTCCTGATCTGGTGTCATTACCAGAAAGTAACACTTCGAAAATGCAATGTGTTTTGTTTCCATGTGGATCAGAGAAGTCTCTGCAATACAAACTACTGCAACCACAGCTGTTTTAGGCAAACTATCACTTTCGACCGTCCTTTCCTTCAGCCTCTCACCTCACAATTTAAAGCTTTGTGGCATAACATGATGACTTTTTTTCTAAGGTCCCTTAAACCTTAATTACGAAAAAAAAAGGCCAAACTTTGGTGCTCAGGCCCACTCACAAACATCGGAGCCTTTGAAACGTAAACAACAAGCAAGTTTCCTCAGGCACGACCTCGATGCTTGACGGTGTTTTAATGATAAGGTTCTCTTTGCTATGTGCAAATCTAATTTGACACCCTTGCAATGGGCAAAGGGTCAGCGAGCCCATTCTGTGATCTCTGGCTTCAGAGGGACCAGGGGGACCAAATGCAGCCTGCTATTGTAGGTGAGAAAGAACTCATACTCAATCTGAGGATGTGTACAACCTCAACGCTCTGAGTTAGTTCAAGTTTGACTAACCTTCAAATAATGAGACAGTGAAACGAGAAATAGACAAAAAGTGGACAACAGTGGATTGAATTAAAAAAAAGAGATTTAAAGGTAAACTTGAGCAAAAAGTTGAAGCTAAGAAAAAAACCCTTCTGTTCAGTTGAGCAATTTTTGAGATTGCTGTTAAAGTACTGCCTTTAAATGGTGTGAATCATGACCTGCATCAGCTTTGCTGCAAACCTGATGAGAGGAGATAATCGGAAGATCGTCCAACTTCCTCCAACTGCGCGATCCGCGAGCTGATCCCAGTCCGGTCTTAGGAAATATCATGTATATTAACGCCTTCACTTTTCAAACAGTTAATATTATGATCAATACGAGTTCCTCCCGGATCGCAACCGCCTCCACGAATCAAAGTGTTGATCCAGCAGAGTTCTGCAAAGAAACACCGCCTGGCTGATTATTAGCACCTTTCCGTGTGAAGTCTTCTGGCCGCTGTTTGCTTTCTTTGGCATCTCGTATCAGAGAAATTTGTTTAGTTGGAAAACAGGCCGAGCTCGCGGCTGTTTTGCTTGCAGGGGTGTCGGCGGGCTCCCATTCCTCCCGGCGACGTCGCCCGAATCGAGAAAATCAAGCGCGGACATTGGGAATTATTTACGTAGCTTCTTGTTCCACAAACGGCGGGATGAACTTTTCGCTGAAGGCGAGGCCGCGACAGCCACAGTTCCCACAGCCCCTGTGACCCTGGCAGTGTTAGATGGCTTCTATCATGACCCCCCCAGTATGTGGACGCCAAGTCAGCATTCTCTCATCGTGCACCCCCCCCCCCACCCCCGATTCGGCAAAACGTGCAGGGGAGATTATTGGATCGCTCCAACTTCACAGGTTTGCGTCTGCGTTTGTCATGGACAGGTGATCTGTTAATGGTGGATGAAGCACTCTGTGGCCCAAAGGTCCAGAGGAGGAGGCATAAGCTCGGCTGGCGACAGCAGCTCCAGCGACCGAAAGGTTGCCAGTTGGGTTCCAATATCCTCCCACTTCAATGTCGCTGCCTTGGGCGAGAAACTTCTCTAATGTCACCGCAGTGCTTGCATTTACGAGTGTGTGAATCTCAGGTGGTGGTCGGAGGGACCGTAGGTGGAGAACAGCAGCCACGGCTTTAAAAAAGTTGTTTAACTATGATTCGTGGTTCAATGATGCGTTTCAACACTTTGCACCCATGTCTGAAATTGTTCATGCTCAACAAAAAAAAAGGGGAAACCAAATCAAAAATCAAGTGAAAAACAGTGGCAGACTAATACCTCCGACTCCGAAATGAACCATTCTCATGAGAATGGATATTGAATCGATTATGATGAAATACGAAGAAATCTTCATAATAAGTACTTCCGATTCCAGTCATTCTCAAAACAAGACAAGACGGAGGTGGGAAAATGAACCCATTGTGGGACATTGTGACCCTTTGGTGGTGAGCCAGACAGGATTGTGTCATGCATTGCATGTCCTAAGTTCCAAGACGATAACTCGCCAGTAAAAAGGTGGGAATAAAGTAACTTTCAGTGCCGCCTCAGTCTTTCACCACTGACCTGCAGATGAGCCCCGCCAGCTCTGGGTTGCATAACCGCCACACACGCGTCGCTCAAATCGACATCAGCGCAAGTCAGATCGGAACACACACGCACACAAATGGACGCAAGTCAAAACTCTACTTAATCGCCTCGGAAAATCTCTTCACAGACACAATTCTTCTCCTGAGAGTGAAGAGAAATGAGAAGAGATGTAGATGTAGAACCAGATATCTGAAGTTTTTAAACAAAGAAAACATTTTTTGTACAGCTGGCCACACTTGGTATGATTCTCTTTGTCTTTCTTAGGCCAAGTCTCATAGTTACAGGATAAAAGGTAAAGTTAAAAACACTCTTCCTCATCGTCTACATGCTGCTGAGTTGCATTTTCATTGACTTGCATTGACCCTTTTTTTCCAGGCACTCTGCTACTTACAGTTTGACTCTCGTAGCTCACCCCAGCGTTGAAACAATAGCTACTGAGTGCTCAACATGCTGCTCCTTGACAACTCCCACTGTGGAAATTGGGATTGTTGCACTTCTCACCCCTCCCCCCCCCCCCCCCCAGCTGGGGCCGTGAAGCCTCTCCACAGAGGATGTTGACTCATCTCGAGTTGCCTGCTGGAGAGCCAGAAGCTCGTCTCTTGCTTTTCTTTTAATGGTCTCATTTTTTTCACTGCACTTGTTTGTGCGGCTGGACGGATGGACCGCTTTGTTAACTGAAGGTTTTTAGAAAGTGCTCGACTGGTATCTCAGTCGAGTGCTGGGGAGACCAATCACACGTGGATTCAGGGAACACTTCCAGTGTTTGGGGATGGGACACCAAAGGGACGGCAAAATGTCTGATGCAACTCTACCTGCAAAAAAAAAACAAAAGGAAAAACATCCCACCTAAAAAAAAAAACCTGATGAGGTCACTCGCGTGGGTTATTTTTCCCCACCGAGCAGCGCTTCAAAAAAGGCAAGTTTTGCCTTTGCTGGCAGCTTCACAGCAGCGGTCATTAAAGAAGAGAGATGACACGTCCCGCCGCCGTCCCCTGTAACGAGCCGGGGGGAAATCAACCCCCGCAGTCCGAGATGCAGACCATGACTGAATTCTGACTGGTCCAAAGAAAGGAAGTCAATTTACAACGGCATGTCGCTCGGAGACGCGGCACACTCGAACTGCTGCGAGAACACAATCACCAACACGACGGAGGGAAAACTTTTTTGCGTTTCAAAGTTCACCTAATGTCAGGATGTAACCCAAACCAAGTCAACGACAAAAAGACACGCCGAGTCTGTAGGAGTTTAACAAAGATAAACAGAGTTTGGTGCTTTGTGTAATATCTTTAAAATGCCAAGCGACAACAAAGAAAATGAGATTGTTTTGTCAGATTTGGCTCATGCACAAAATTTCTGGAGTCTTGGTCTTCAAGTCGTTTCCCCACAAGCAGGAGGCACAACATGTGATTGTTAAATTTTGTCTGCATTTGCAAATAATGATCGCATAATTTGCATTTTGATAACGAGCAGAGAAATTTGAATTCGATTGCAGAAGAAAAACCGACACCTTTGATGCGCCAACGGTTAGTTCTGCAAAGACAAACTCTGCGCCGCTCACTGCTCATTGTTACAACTTTGTAGTCACGCAGCTTGAAAAGGCTGCCAGCTGAACCCCGGTCACGCCACTAAAGATCAACACTTCCGACTCTTACACACCTGAATTGAACCCAGTCAGTTATAGTTCTCTATCTTTGGATACCCACCGGCATAGGGCCTGTCCTTAGTTCCTAACAAGCATGAAAAGTGGTTCCTGGATAAGCAAACGTGACATGAAAACAGACGGAGTGACGCTCTTTCCTGCCCACAGATACTTAATCCTACAAACCTATGACGGCTTCATTTTTTCACTTGTCCACTGTGGTTATTTCTCATGGGGCAGGTCTCACTTTTTGGGATGTTGACACTAATACATTAGCCGGCAGGTAATCCCAGCAGCATAAAGCGTTCGCCTACTCCGTAGCAGCTGGGAGCGCCGCTGGGAGTAAAGCTGAACTGTTTTTTTTTTTTTCTTTTTTCTCGGGACGACTGTCACAGCAGTAAAACACAAATCTTCTTGAAGGTGGAACCGGCGTCTTCACCTGCCATCCCGTCAGGCTTAAGATATTGACGGACTGAAACGGGGCCACGTTGCCATTTCTTTGTGTGAACGGCTTGTTGGCGTCACTAAACCATTCTGTGGCGATTTACTTCTCGGGGGGGGGGGAGTCCAAGAAAAGCGGGAGCGGCGGGGATTCTGTTTTTTTCACTGCTCACTGATCTGCTCATGGCAGCATCCTGTGGTCACTGCAATCAGTGCAATTTGTTTCCCTTTTTACCAATTGTTCCCACATGCTTCCTTTCACACCTTAAGTGCTGCTCACTCTAACCAGCAAGTTACTTTTCTGTTCTCAGTCAAACGAGACGTTTCCACACGAAATATATATTTTTAAAAAGTTGCATATAAGCTCTCAGCCCCTTGGGACTAATGGCTCACCGGTCACGCCGAGAGCCAGATAAGCATAAGCGTGTTTTCAGACGGTGACATTTGGAGAGGCAGGAGGCTGTGAAAACCGGCCGCGCGCCGCTTTGGGTTTTTGGTCATTTTGAAAACGAGATGCCGAGTCAGAACCTTAAAATCCCCGAAAAGGAAGCTCGACTCACCTGAACCCCCACTCGGATGGAAAAAAAAAACAAAAAACCACAGTGGAAGCCGGGGAGTGATTTCCAGTCGTTCCACATTCCAGCTGCAACTCATGATTGGCCAGTGGACTCACAGCAGCCTCCGAATGCTGACAAGGTTAGTTAGAATTTACGAGGAAGCATAAAAAAAATGCTTCGTTTTTACAAACGCCGCATCTGCATCATCCAGTTGGTAATGGTGCTTCTTTGTGTGCTTACAGTATCAGCTTCCATGCGCTCACTCAACTGCCAAAGGACACCACTGTTGTCACAGAGCTTTACACTGCAGGACACCCATACACGGGTGCTGCCAGGACCAGTCGAAGGGTTTTTTTGCTCTAGGGCACGTTTCCAAGCATGGGCTGGGCAAGATGGGGAGTCAAACCGCCAACCTTTTTCGGGCTGAGGGGCCAATCCACTCTCCCAGCTGAGCGTCAGTGGCCAGACTGTGGGCCATCTCCCACATGGTCATATTCCTTTCAATATGAGATCGATGCGGACATTGGATAATAGCCCACCTACTGAGTGTTCAAGTCATTAAGCAGCTACTGACGGAATTATTACCAGTGTAAACATTAAACTTAATTTATGCATGTAATGGCACATTATGCATCGCCAGGAAAATGAGCTGCATGGAAAAGCCCCATTAGGCTGCATCTGCTTTGATGTATTGTGTTATATGCACATTCAACCTCGTTTGCAGCATTACTGTTGCAGGCCACCTGGTATCAGCGCAATTCAGCACATTTGATGGATTATGCTGCGAAAGTACACGAGGCTACAGGAGGAAACTGCTTATCAGCCGACCCTTCATCATCCCCACAGCGCACCGCTTTTCCAACGCAGGTCCCCTGCATCTATTCCTGCAATTTAAGGCGTGGAACTTAACCTCTGCTGCTGAAGCTGAAGCGATACGGATCACGTCTGTTCTTTGGCCCGTACTGATCGCTCTCTTCTGTTCATCGATTGTTTAGGGGGAGGGGGGGCAACGGGTCTCCTTTCACGCCAACTTCTACGATGGCCATGAGAAATCAGCCAGCGGCCGCAAGGAACAGCGAGCAGACAGTGAACCTATTGAGGTCGTGTAGGAACTGCTCTGGATCAGGAAAGGTTCCCTACAAATGTGTGCATTTGTACACTTTGGTCACTTCTCTATGCAAGGATGGCGAGTGAAACAGTCCAGGGGGAACTGAGGCTCAGCCTTGTGTCAGCTGGGGTGGGGGTTTCAGGACCCACCTGTGACACCCCCCCCCCCAAGATTAAATCACATTATGCAAGAAAAAAAAAGGAAACTTCCCCCATTTTGCTCATGTATTCGTTAACACTATTAAAGGGGCCCTTTTATGCTATTTTGATTTTTTTCAGCTACTCACAGTGTAATAGTGTTGAAAGTTCATTCAGACAAGTGAGCAGCGCCCCCTCTTTTCACATAAACTCATGTTTGAGATATCTAGCGTGCCTCTTAGTTCAGTTTCGATGGTGGTAGAAACGGTCCGTTTCAGTTTTTTTCACATCAATTTTTCACTGACGTCACGAGGGGGGCGGGGGGGGGGGGCTCAGTGATTGGACAAGTTCTCTACGCTGGGCGTATAGGCACGCTCCCGACGACTGCTACCAGCAGTTAACCAATCAGAGGCGTCCTGCATCTTGTAAGGGTGGGGCTTAATGCGGAAGAACCTCATTCTGCTTGTTTCTAAAGGGGGGGTCTATTAGGGGTGAAGGAGACGATCGAGATATAACGAAATACGGCGTTTGAGAAAAAGAGCTTGACGAATTTCTGTCATTGTGTACTTGCATACGAAGACAAAGACATCCAAAATGTGCAAGATAGGGCCACTTTAATGTTTCTCAAAAGCATCGACAAGTGCCCATTAATTGAAAACACTAAGTAGCTGCAATAACACTGTTTGTTATTTTTTTCATGAATTCAAGATGTTGTGAGATGCCTGCAATAAGGAACACGTAATTACAACGAGTGCAAGCATTACCCCAAAACACTTCTTTGGGATTGCGCCAAACTTTTGGTCCATAAATATTCAAACCGCAATCCAGCAAGTCTGCTCCTGGCTGTAAACAAGCAGAGAATCTTGTTTTTTGGCATCATAAATGAAGATGCTGATTGTCACACTATACTTTGCTCTTCCTTTGGACGGACCTCTTTCTTTAGAATTCACTCTGCACTGGCATTAAGTCGGAGAGAATGATTTCCATAACAGCAATCAGAGCAAATTACCTCTGCTGGCAGGTTGTTACGTGCGAGAATGTCAAAGGAAATGCAATCCTTAGTGTGCCGGTGCACAGCCTGGTTCAAATATTAAAACAAGCACCACGCTGCTCTGCATTCACCGCGACAGCCGCCACGTGCCGGCCCGTCCTGCATGTAATGACGCGACCCGTCTGGCTGAAACTCAAGGCTCGAGCTGTGTTTACACCCTCGGCTAAACGGCTATGGAGATGGAGCACGTTTAATGCTCCCTGTGACTCGAAACAACAGCCCCGGGTTCAGATGTTTGTTAAAGAAAACGATCCTTCTCTGGGATACTCGATGCTGCCTTAACTTTGTGGTAAACACAGGGTGTGATAATTCAATACAAATGGACTGACATGCTCCCCCTTCTTGTTGCGGATTGTCAGGAAGCACTTCCGTCTGTTATTCCTAAACAGGCAGTGGTTTGCCATGGTTTGCTTTGGCGTCCTTTTCCATCCATTACAGTTGTGACATTTGTTTTGGTTAACAAGGGTACCGTATTTTCTGCACTATAAGGCGCATTGGATTATAAGGCGCACCTTCAATGAATGGCCTATTTTAAAAGTTTGTTCATGAGGCACACCGCATTATAAGGAGCATAGAATAGATGCTACAGTAGAGGCTGGGGTTACTTTATGCATCCATTAAAAGGAGCTGCGCTAAAGGGAATGTCAACAAAACAGGCAGATAGGTCAGTCAAACTTTATTTATAGATTACAAACCAGTGTTCTGACAACTCTGTTGACTCCCAAAATGAATAAACAGTCTTCTTTACTTGGCGCAGGTCATCTTGTTGCTTCCTCCACTTCGGCACCATTGATTCGTTCATGTTAGATTCTCTCGCTGCTGCTCTATCCCCGTGTTCTACTGCGTGAATGATCGCCTTGAATTTAAACTGCTCACCCCCCCGGCTGGCCACGGGCGGCGTTGGCAGCGGCTCCTCGCCGGCGGCCCCGCTGCAGAGGAGCTACCCGCTCTCCGTCATCGTCGCCGCCGCCACGCTCACGCTGGCGCTGCTCGGTCGCCACCACCTCGCGCGGTCATATATCCCAGCATGAATCGCGTGCTTGAGGTCGGCGGCTGCTTACGGTAGTTGCAAGACCTGTTGTGGCTCAAGATTGGTCCATATATAAAGCGCACTGGATTATAAGGCGCACTGTCAGCTTTTGAGAAAATTGGAGGTTTTTAGGTGCACCTTATAGTGCGGAAAATACGGTATTTACAGCCTAAAAGATACAGACGTCTGGCTCAACAATAATCGCAAAAAAAAGAGAGGAAAAGGTAAAAATTGCAGCAGTGGTAAAAATAGGGATCTTTTTTCAGCTTCATCTTTTCAGCTATTTTTTGAGGGGGGGTGTTGTCATCACATCTAATTCTCTCCAACGGCTAAAAAGGGAGCGCGATACACCAGGGATAAGTTTGCATGTTTAAACAACTGGCCTCCTCGTCCCAAAGCTGACTGGATGTGTTTATGGTTTGAAGCCTGAAGTAAGGTCACTCGGGCTCGAAAAAAAAGCGTCTGAAGGTTTCCAAAGCATCGGCATGCTTTTTAAAAACGAGACGCTTTTTGTGGCTAAATGAGACTAAATCTGCGGCCTGGGACATGTCGTAATTGCACCGAGCACCTCGCGTTTATGTTCTAAGTCCTGCGGTTTCTCCGGTGTCCGTTTTTAACCGTTTCTACTTTTACAAGGACCACGCATAATGCACCTGAATGGGGCTCCAAGGAAATCAGACAGTTTGGATGCGTATACAATGTGGCCCTGTTTTATGACCCATGCAGGGTCATAAACAGCTTCCGATTGCTGCAACTTGTCCAAACTTTGTGTGACTGTGATCCGACATCCCGATGTGACACGACACTCCATCATGACAGCCAACCAAAGTGCTGCTCCCAAACTTTTTAAATGACTTTAAAGAAGCACCTGTGGCTGAATCAACAAACTTTAAGCCCTTGATCACACTGACTAAAGCTTGTTGCTTGTGGTGTAAGTCACTTTGGACAAAAGCATCTGCGAAGTGAACGCCAGCCTGCACATCAAACAGGCCACTTTAGTTTGACTGTGAACAACAACGAAGTTAAACGAAGGTAAGGTTTGAAATTTCGGGAAAGTGCTGATAATCATTAATTCGCTGGCAACTTGTATTGTCAGATGATTAAATTGACATGTGGAGCTCTGGTAAAATTATTGCCATGACATTAAAAGATGTGATGAAGACAGCCTGGAAGCTGCAGTGGGATGACACATAACTAAATGTGTCCTTTTAAACGTGAGCTCAGTGGAAATACTGTCTTACCGAAGACAAAGCATTTTTAGAGATATAATGTGAGCCAAACATTTCCTAATAGAATGTTCAATGGAAATGTTTGGAAAACGAATTACAAGGTTGCTTCAACTCAGGGGCGATATAAAGGTCTATTTTTTGGGGGGGAGGGGAGCAGACCAATGACATGCTACATTTACCCTTGAGTAACAGCCATATGTTTTCCTGTTTTAGGAGTCATAAAATACCTTTACAATCTGAAAATCATTAACATCAACAAATCAAATCACTTTGCTGGCTTTAAAGTGGCCCTATTTTACACATTTTGGATGTCTTTGTCTTCATATGCATGCCCACAATGACAGAAATTCATCAAGCTCTTTTTCTCACACACCGTATTTCATTATATCTCGATCGTCTCCTTCAGCTCTAACAGACCCCCCCATTAGAGACAAGCAGAATGAAGCTCTTCCGCATTAAGCCCCACCCCTACAATGATGCAGGATGCTTCTGATTGGTTAACTGCTGGTAGCAGTTGTCGGGAGCGCGCCCGTATACCCGGCGTAGAGAAGTTGTCCAATCACTAAGCCACGCCCCCCCTCCCCCCCTGTGATGTCAGTGAAAAACTGATGTGAAAAAAACTCCCTGAAACAGACTGTTTCTACCACCATCGAAACTGAACGGACAGGCACGCTAGACATCTCAAACATGAGTTTATGTGAAAAGAGGGGGCGCTGCTCCCTTGTCTGAATGAGCTTTCAACATTATCACACTGTGAATAGCTGAAAAAAGTCAAAATAGCGTTATAGGGCCCCTTTAACTGATGCCTTGCTTTAGGCCATTTGCTGTTTAGATTAGCATTTTACTTTGTTATGACTCTTTTCACTGAAATCCCCAACTGAACAGATTTGCAACAGAGGTTCATAGTGACTTTTACACTGTCCTGGCATCATCCTCCAGGCCTGATTAACCCTCGAGGGCTGGAGGTGGCCCGCAGGCCCCAAGTAGGACCCTCGCCGGTTTACAAGGAATGTGCGTGCGGATTCTTTCAGTGCCAGAGTGTGACTTGATACTCAACCACTCAATCCAAAAAACAGACCGCAAGGACTACATGCAGCACCATCAAGCAGTAACAACAGCATTTACCAACAACAGCAGTTCTTTTTACCAACAACAGCTATTAGGCCATGCAGCACTATAAACACAGTGTGGACTGCCAGCAGCAGCAAACACGGCTCACCTTGCAGCTGGTAGTCCACCGAAATGTCCGGGGGGCCCTGCAGCAGAGCCGACCTGCGGTACACCACGTGGACCCGGCCCTGGTCCTCCAGGTCCTGGGTGCCTTTCTCCAAGGGCTCGATGAAGTACTCGTCCGAGTCGGTGCGGATCATCCCGGCCTGCGATCACACGAGTGCCGTCAATGGAAAGGCCAGTGATAAAGTGGTACGTGATCACAGTGACTTGTGGTCCCGAAGTTTCTTAGAAGTTAGTGAAAATGAACATTTAAAAAGCATTTAAGTTTTTTGTCTGTACAAGTTATTGTCACCAATCTGAGAAGAAACGCTTTCGGAAACGACTATTTTGAATGTAATCACGAAAACAATAATAGGTACAAGAAAATGTTGAGTAAATTCATGCCTGTAAACAAGAGCCAAAGTTGCAGACTCGTCAAAAACACTGATGACATCTTTTCCAACATGAGCGCCCTCTTCCTATTACAGTTTACTGCTCCAAACAACTTTAAATTACTTTTTTAATGCACAATAACATTTACTATCAGTAAATCCAGCAATTAATCAAACATTGCTACTTGGGTTGTGATAAGAGAGCGAGTCATTTAATGCAGGTTCTGACATGTGAATTGATCAGTTGGAGGAAGATGCCTCACATCGTTTTGTGGAAGAGAGACAGCGAAAAAAGCACCAAAAAACATTTGAGACTATTGGCTCTGAGTAAAGGGAAGCTAACTTCTATTGAAAGAAACGAACGCGTCATTTCCACTGTGAATGCAAACAAGCATTCTTTTTGATTTGCTGGGGAAGAAGTACCATATTTTCCGCACTATAAGGCGCACTGGATTATAAGGCGCACCTTCAATGAACGGCGTATTTTAAAACTTAGTTCATATATAAGGCGCACCGCATTATAAGGTGCATAGGATAGACGCTACAGTAGAGGCTGGGGTCACCTTATGCATCAATTCGATGGAGCTGCACTAAAGGGAATGTCAACAAAACAGTCAGATAGGTCAGTCAAACTTTATTAATAGATTACGAACCAGTGTTCTGACAACTCTGTTCACGCCCAAAACGAATAAACAGTCTTCTTTACTTGGCGCAGGTCATCTTGTTGCGTCCTCCACTTCCGCACCATTGATTCGTTCATGTTAAATTCTCTCGCTGCTGCTCTATTCCCGTGTACTACTGCGTGACTGATTGCCTTGAGTTTAAACTCTGCGCCGTCGGCGTGTCTCTTAATAGGAGCCGTTTTGGGGTCTTTACTTACACACACAAATGGAAATGAAATAGCATGCCTCACGCAGTCATATGTCCCAGCATAAAACGCGCGCTCGAAGTTGGCGGCCGTTTACCGTAGTTGCGAGACCTGTTGTGGCTCAATATTGGTCCATATATAAGATGCACCGGATTATAAGGCGCACTGTCAGCCTTTGAGAAAATCGGAGGTTTTTAGGTGCACCTTACAGTGCGGAAAATACGGTAAGTCAATTAAACATTATTTGGACATTCTTCTTCAAGGAAATGCGAGTTTTGAGAAGTAATGGTGAGAGTGAGACAGCAGCACTCCAATTCTGTTCACTATGACAAAGTCAAGAGCAAACAGAACTGGAATTTCACTGCAAAGCCGAACTTGCCACTTTGTTCTTAACTCGAAAAGGACCTCCAACTTTAAACCAGTAAAATGAGGGAAGGAAAGAGAAGGTTTGAGGTTTAAGGGTTAAGGACAATTATCAGCTCCGAGTTTGCTGAGGAGAAGTCATCTTTTTGTCTCCTTTTGCCCCACAAGAAGCCTCCCATGTCAAATAAAATGCAGCTCCCCAAATAAAAAAAAACACTGCAGCGCTGTGTGTTCTCACAATCTGATATTTGTGCACAAATATGCAAACGTGAGCATCGAGGTTGTTAAACATGTGATGAAAACCTCAGGTAGGAGACAGGCCGCGTTCATCTCGTCTTCATCTTGTCCTCTGTGTGTTAACCGCCGCATAGCTGGGATTTATGCATAAAATTAATGCCACGGCAGATGCGCTCATGCAATATGCAGGTGTGTATTGAGGGGAAACCGTGCTTCTGATGACCTGCTTTGCATGCACTGCGGTCGCGGCGAGTGACATCAGTATATGTCGCGATGTCGTCCCTCTCATCTTTCCATCAGCTCACGATTATCCGCCGGCGACCACCGGGGGCCCGGGATCAGTGAGGGCCAAATCATTAGTGGCCCATTGGTGCAAAATTGCCTGGGAGATGGCTACCTGCCACTCTCAGATTCCTCCTGATATGAAGCCGGTCACGCCCGCTGTTTGCGGCGGATGCGAAGGTGTCGAGCCAACCCGCGAACACATTAACGGACGGTCCAACCCCCGATGTGTCAAACGAGGTGTCGCACAGGCGCGGGCTCCGAAGCGGCATCACTTCACTCGAAACAATCTTTTTGTTGTTAATTCTAAAACGACCCAAAATAAAACTTTTCACACTGTACGAGCCTAATTTTTTGGAACACTTGGGCAAAAAACACAGTCAAACTTTTTAGAAAAGGACTGAAACTTTGATACGTTCATTCGAAACTCTCAGAAATATCTGACCTCTGCTCCAATATTTGTTAAGGTTTCCTCTTTCAGGTTCTTGTACGTTGGCCCCTTATAACGCCAAAGATAATGTTCCTTTTTTGTCACTTCGGATCATCAGGCAATTGGACTGCTTCTTTCTCAATCTGTCGGGACCTTTTCGAGTTATCTTGCAAACCAACGCTCAAGATAACAGAAGGTTTCAGACAGAGGTAATACCAGAAAAACACCCTGATGCAGTGATTTTTGTGCTCACGCTGGCTTTACCCTCCCGACACGGAATGCGTCTCGGCATTTGAGTTTCTTTTCGTGCCAGAGTGTCAAACTCATTTTATATACGGCTCAATTTATTCTCAAGTGGGCAAGGCGGAAATGAAAATCGCACAATAACCTTTACGTTACAACAACTCCAGGTCTCCTCGGCACCACGCAAAGCACAAACAAGTAAATGGTGGGGGACAGAATGCGTGTTTGAAATGATATGCAAAGAGGTGGTAAATGGGACCTGCCACAGTGTTGCACTTCAGACTAACGGTGCCTCTTCAGCCACATGGTGCCCTGCGGCGCGGCTCTGATAGCTCATGCCGCTGGCCTCCAGCAGTGAGGCGTTTGTCACGACGGTGCTCTTACTTCAAAAATGTGAGATTCCTCACAAATAAAGTACAAACAGCACTTGCGTTGGAGCCATTGGAATAAGCTCTCTGAGGTTGATTTCCAGCTCAACCGCCAGTATAACACCCACCAGACCCTCACTTTGTCGCCACCAATATGGGCCTTTGAACAAGTTTTCCCCTGGCAGCCCCGCTGCTTTGGTGAAGTTGGTCAGGGTTAACCAGGCATCAGATTGGGCTTCATTCAGAACAGTTTATCTCCCAAGAGGTTGACAAAGAGGACAACAACAGATTGGTTTCGCCACGATATTGTATCACTTCTCTGTTTTTAGCCAAATACGAGAAGGAGCAGCTGCGAGTAGAACGGATGGCAAACATTAGCTGAACTTCCAGGCAGCTTAAAAGCAAAATAAAGAACAGACTGGATGCTTGAGCGGGTGACCACGACAACTCGATGCCCAAAATCATGACGACCGCCAATACACAAAGACAATGTGCAAGATGGTGACGTGAGGGGTGCACAGAGACAACAGCTGCTATGAGCTCAACGTCTCATTGAGGCTGGAGCCACACTGTCCGTTTCAGGTTGAACAATCACGCGCAGGTCAGCAACTTTGACTGAAGCAACAACAACAACAACCAGAAAGAAAAAGGTGTTTCCTGTGCACCTGCGGGCACACAGCACAGAGGTACCTCTGACAGAGAGGCTGAGGAATTCGCTCCAGCTCTCCAGTCGGTCAGTCGGTCCGGCTCCACGTCTGCACCCTCGCTCCGGCCTCCCGTCGAACACTCTGTGTGCTTATGGCGCTTTGCAACCAACACTCACACTGAACTCGTTTCCAACTCCCAAAGTCCCCAATCAACTGACGCGCCACCTCCCTCTCTCCCTCCCTCGCTCGCTCGCTTCTCCGTTGTACACAAACTGCTGGCTCCACTCCAAATCAAGATCTTATTCAAGTTTTCATGAAACTGGAAACTCGCAACTGGATTTCCCTGGAGCCATTAATAAACAAATGAGCTGAACATTTGTGAGCCGAGGCGAGGTGCGCACAGCTGAACAGTGTCGGTGAAATCACAAAAAAAAAAAAAAAAACAACCCCACAACATTGCTGCTAAAGGTCCCAAAATCAACACCACACGCTGTGGCGTCAGTGGGGAGCATGAGTGGCTGATCCTGTAGTTTCTGGGGGAGGAGCAAAGATATGACAAAGTTTAGAGTTTTTCCAGTGACCTTCGATCCCCATCGAATCAAAATGACCCCGTTAAAATATTTCCTCACGCCAAACGTTCCCTGATAGAAAACTGATAGTCCGACACATAAGAATTTGAGGGATCCTTCACCAGCGAGACGAACGACGCTCATTGGTAAAACAATCTCATAATGTCCTGTATTCCTGTTCATTTACAGTGTGCATCTGTGGGGGGAACCTGAAGTAGACGGAGAAGCAAACTCCATGAGGAAACTCAGCAAAACTGAGCCAACAACAAAAAGAAAACGAACACAATGAGAAACAGCCAGTAAAGCAGAATGTAAGTGACCAGCACGAACAAGTTCCCAATAAAACCCGACAAACTTCACGCATGGTGGAGAAGAAAAAAGGTCATTTGTAAATCCCTAGATGGTCTTTTTTCCTCTAAATAATGAAACGTTTCGAGAAATGAGTTGTGAATTGCAACATGGGGTCTCCACAAACCATTATTGCTGAAATAGTGATAGAGATGAAGAAGGAGTGAACTGAAAAAGTTGGAGAGCTAAATAAGGGAGCGATTTGCTTTTGGAGAAGTCAAGCTGAGGCCAGACAGCGCTGCTACTGACCTAAATGAAAAAAAAAAAAAACTGAGAACAGCAGGCGGAGCAGAGATTAGCCATTATGATGGAGTGGAGCACCGAGAACAGAGCGATGCGCAGCCACTCTTGGAAACTTTGAGACCATCTGTAACCAAAACAGACGGAATTGGAGATGAGTTTACCTAGAAAAAAACAAAAAAAAAAACGAGGCGTCCACGGCATCGCTGAGGGCAAAAGCATCCAAGGCTTTGTCACGACATCCTTTGAAAACCCAGCCGCAGCTCTCTTGGTCTCTGACTCAAACCCATTTGGCGTCCCAGACCAAAGACGAATCTCCTCTGTCGAAAACTTAAGAGCTGATGGTCCGTGGCTGAATGCTTGAAAAAAGAGGAACGTTCCATGGTGGTAAACAAGTTTTTTTGACCTCCAACAAGATTAAGCAACTGACATAACGTGTATTTCAGCCTTCAGACAGAAAAGTAGGTTGCTGTTCCGATCAGAGTAATTTCAAAACCGTTGCTAAAGATTTAATTACCACTTTCAATGCAGCAGAAAGGATGTAAAATTGCCACATTAGAAATGAGGGGTAACATCAACCCACAAAAAGAAATGAGACAATCAGCAAAATGAAACTAGAAAAAGCAAGATATCATCACGGCGTATTCAACGAGAGCGCAAGAAGATTGAAAAATTAGGGTTCAGAAACACCCAATTTATCCTTGGAAGGAGCCAAACAGGGGAGCTGAAATTCCAGGAGGAAAAAGTAAACTTTGGAGTGCACATCGCAAAACGAGATAACCACAACACTCCGGAAGGTTCGCAGACCACTCGGGCTGTGACGAATAGTCGATTAAAAAGCTGGATTTCAATTTGATATCACAGAAAGCATCGGGGACCTGCGGAGGCGAGAGGAGCGCCGATTTGGATTCTGCATCCTGGACAACAGAGACGGAGCCTGAAGCGCAACAGCTCAAAAACTCCCATCAGACATATGGACGATCGACACACGGAAAGAGGTCGGTCCACACGGGAGGTCTTAGTTCTTTCTCCACCTGTTTGAGCATCGATTCTTCCTTTTCATTTGATACTGATGGACAGAGAGACGGAGGCTGATCACAGACCGTCCTAATGAGGGAAACTTTCAACTCTTTATGAGGATGAGTCTGTAAATTTAAAGAATATACATAACCAACAATCATAAAGATGTGTCCCTCAACATGGCAAACGCCTTGTATAATGTACTTATAATGTACTTGGCTCAGAGCAGAAGGGAAAAGGAAAACCAACAGAAGGACCTGACTGAAGGAGCGTGCATATGGAATATAATCAGAACCAACACTTTAAAGTGGCCCTATTTGACACATTTTGGATGTCTTTGTCTTCGTATGCAAGTCCACAATGACAGAAATTGATCAAGCTCTTTTTCTCAAATACCGTATTTCATAATATCTCGATCGTCTCCTTCAGCCCGTTACAACAACTCCAGGTCTCCTCGGCACCACGCAAAGCACAAACAAGTAAATGGTGGGGGACAGAATGCGTGTTTGAAATGATATGCAAAGAGGTGGTAAATGGGACCAGCCTTGGTTAACTGCTGGTAGCAGTTGTCGGGAGCATGCCCATATGCCCAGCGAAGAGAAGCCGTCCAATCACTGAGCCCCTCCCACTGTGACGTCAGTGAAAAACTGATGTGAAAAAAACTCCCTGATACAGACCGTTTCTACCACCATCGAAACTGAATGGAGCGGTACGCTTGATATCTCAAAAATGAGTTTATGTGAAAAGAGGGGGCACTGCTCACTTGTCTGAATGAGCTTTCAACACTATTACACTGTGAGTAGCTGAGAAAAGTTGAAATAGCATAATAGGGCTCCTTTAAACAAAATTGAACAAACAAAACCAATATCAAATATCTGTGTAAAACAGGTAGAAAATAAAGCAAACTTTAAGAAATGACAGTTTTGAAAACACAGCCTGGAAAAATCTCAAGACGAGGAGGTGACCGACTGATAGAGGTAAAAGCTCCTGACAAGAGCAAGTTGTGTCATGAATTAGAGGGACACGCAAAACTCTTTTGAGAAGGTGCAACACAGACGGCCGAGAACCCAAACTGGCTGAACTTGAGGTTGTCCCGCTTTCTGGCGTCTTTAGATTCACCTCACGAGCCAAACGGCATCAGACTAAAAGACGACAGAAACGCGGAGGCGAATGAACTGAAGATGAATAAGATGCCAGGTGCTGAAGGTTCTCCGTCGGAAGGAGAGAGGCTCGGCTGACCTGGAGACAAATTGTCACCTCAATCATTTTTAGACCTGATAAAAAAAGCACTAGACACTAGGACATTATAGACCATTATAGACCTGTAACCATGTGAAACATGGATTATTTAGTGGAGAAAAATTAGAATGAAGGAACACTGTGACTCATCGAACAGATTAAACTCAAATATATATAGAACAAATGACATTTTTATTGAAATATGCGAAACAAGAAGGAGAGAAATATTGGAAAGAGTCAAATTACAACTCGAAGCAAAATGAATGTTTAGGTGGGGGTTTTTTGCCCTCTCTTGGATCATTGAGTCCTCTTGACAGAAACCTGTTAGAATCATTTTGACAGGAGAGTCTCAATTATTTTAATCAGGAATAAAAAACCGTGTCCAGGAACCGCCCACCGACTGCGGCATCGGTGATTTGTTCTCAATCTGCGGTGAACCTTTAAAAAATTGGTCCAAAACACCCCCCCCCCAAAAAAAAGAACAACCCTTCAACAGAGTCGGATACGATCCAGACTCGCTTTTTATGAGTGGAAGTGGGAAGGTGGCCCTCAGAGTTCCAAAAACAAACTAATGCAGCCAAAATAAAAGTTAGTTCTGAGAGAAACAAACAAAAACCTCAACAGCTGCAATTTAAAAAAAAAAAAAAAGGCTCATTAGGTGTCATTTCAAAACAGTTCAGACTTTTTCTATTTTTCTTCCCAGAAACGAATGAAATATACAAACGCTCCTTTTTGACAAACATAAGATACCTCCAATATGTGTTGTCGTGTGTGCCGCCGTCTGAATGCGACAGCTGAGATGACAGCTGAGAGGTGATGAGACGAACCGGTGTCACGCGAGCGCGGAATGCCAAATAGTGAGAAGCCGGAGATTCCCAACGATCAAATAGAAAACAGCACCTCCTGCAGAGTCACGGGGGAAAAAAACGCCACTGGCGCCTGGATTCAAAGCAACCGGCTGCGGACGCGCCAGATTGCTCCTTTTTCCGAACAAATGCAACAGTGAAGTCTGAACAGCTTTGATCATGTGAGCGACGAGAACGACATCAAATATACTATTCGACCCAAATATACTGGAGGATCAACTATCACACTATGTATGTCTTGTTTTTTTCTGCCTTTTGCTTAAATATTGTGGCTGTGGGGCCTTTCTGCACAACTCGTTGGATGTGTTTCTTTTTTACCTTCAGGCATGGCTGGCAGACAGAAACTCTGAATGCCTGACATGTTGTCATGCATTTTTGTGTAGCACCGTGCCAGAGTGCAGCTCCTTCGCCGCCGACGGTATAAGCGCTCCGCCATGAGATCGGCAAAGTCGCCTAAATTATTCCTGGTTTCATCCTCCCTCAACGCTCTGACGCCTCTTTTCTCCCTCTTCTATTGACTCCGCGTCTATCCAACACCTTAATTGACTCCTCAGCTCTCAGCCAAAACATAATACCCAGTCTGGAAACCCTGACAGCAACCGTGCCGGGGGTGCTGCTCAAATTAAAAGTGAAGTGAACGTGTCTCCATTGCTCACAGAACGCTCAGCATGCAAGAGTCAAGAGACAAGGGGAAAGTTAATTAAGTCGAACATGGCTCAGAACTTTGAGATAGCGAGCGAGGATCCATTATTTTCACAGGCGACTCCTCCCGACGAGAAAAAACCGGTTACTTTCCTCGAAGCGTGACTGGCTGAATAAACAGAGAGCATGTCGTTGGCATATTTCATGACCGCCACAGGACGCTTTAAGGTCGATGCCCTCTGGAGGATCAACTATCATCAAGCTGGTTCAATAGTGATCAGGTCAGTGCGTCCCACACCAGCAGGGGGAGAAACCACGCGAGCTCGGTGCGTTATTCGAGCTTTGTGTCACCATCCACCTCCAGTCCAGCACACACAGAAACAGACAACGCAAGGGAACAGACAGCAACACAGCAACGGACAGCACAAGGTTCTCATCACATGCAGCTATCCGTCCACAAGCAGACGGTGTGTTTTTTCGAACACCCAGAATGGATGAACCCCAAAACCTTGACGCATCTCCACGTGGACACTGAAAAGCAACTGCTCCGAAAAAAAAAAGCTTCAGTTTTGATTGTTTCACAGCCGATTTTCATACATGTGCTCGATATCCTCGCAATGTTTGCATTCTGCTACCCTTTCTCGAATTTTTTCTTTGGGGCGTCTCTGTTTTTGTGCCCATGCACCACCCAGAGGTCTAGTTGATGTACTACAGCATTTTTTGGAGGTTCCTCCCTCTTTTTACCGATCCAGCTCCATCTCCATGGTAGACGGTCGGAAGATGAAAACCTGTTTGTTGTATGAGCGCCAAAGCAATTGTTTGCAATTTGTTTCAAAAAATTGTGCCACGCTGTGCTACATCGGTGAAATCTTTCATCTTATGCTTTCACTTTGTTTGTTGAAGCTAAATGTTTAATCCGCCCAACTTTTGATGCTCCATGAAATAGAAAATATAAAGAGAATAATAAGCAATAACCAAAAAAGTGGTTTCAAACGATTGGTGGAAAATGTAAGAAGAATCTTATTGGGCCCTGAAGTGTGATTGTCTCTATGTGGAGTCATACGAGCCAAAGTATCTTTAATATAATGATGTACGAAACAAGGTTTTGCGGGGAAAAGAAATCTCTGCTGGTAATAAACGAGTGTTCTGGCTTATTAAAGTGCCTCTTTGGGTGAAGGTGGGATTCAAAGCCTGCAAGAATAAACTAAGGACACTTAATTGGATAAAAGTTATGTTTACTTTCTAAATCGAGCCTTCCTGCGATGTCTCTAAGTGGCCGAAAATGCCATCCCATCTCACAGACGCGGCAGGGACGATAATAAAAGCAGCAGAAGCAGTGTTAATAATGAGAGTGAGAAGTCATGGTTGCGTCACAGTGTGACGCGCAACACGGAGGGGGGTGGGGGTCTGTTCCTGTCTGCTGTTACTAAAGCGAGAGACGAGTTTTCTTTCTCCAGCAAAACTTTTTTTCCGAAGACAAACAGCAGCGCGGCACAACGGAACCGCGGCCGCGACCGATCGTTTCTGTGGTGTCGGAACAAAATCCCAGACGCGCGTCTTGCGTGTGTCCAGTCCGAGTCAACGTGGACATATCTGTTTTTTTTGGGGTTTTTTTACTGCTTGAGTGAGGCTGCGAAGGGAGGTTGACCCCCTTGTCAGATCGCCGCCAAGTCCGTCCACTTGGGCCCAAAGACTTGGGAGGAATTTAGTGGCAAAGAACAACATATTCTGGAAAAAAGACGACTTTCGTAAAGTCCCGAAATGACTCATTCAATAAACATTCAATAGCAATTTTTATTTGTCTCCCACAAACATTTCTCATTTTGCTCCTGAGTTTTTTTGTTTTTTTTTACAGGGATACCAGGCAAAAAAGCAAGTAAGCACACAGAGCTACTTAGTGAGGCAGGCGAAAGTATGTTTTTTAACCTTTGCACAGGTAAAAAATGTGCAAAGGTAAGACATTTTCACACAGTTTTTAGAAAACAAAGTCAAAAAGACTCTACAACCGAAGGTCTAGGTCTTTCATTGTCTTGTCTCAACCTCGGCGGTCTCTTCACATCTCCAACAGTCTCAAAGGGAGATGAAAAACTGAAGTTCTGATGTTGAAGTCCATTCTATTCTTTAAATGCCAGCGACAGGCACGCAGCATTGTGTTAGACTACAAAAAAACCCACTTCAACAATTTCTACACAAAGAAACGAAGGCAACAGTGGAGAGGGAACAACTTCTTTTCAACGGGGAAGAGCCTCAAACGACTTCAATTCAGGTGTTGTTTTTCCCCTCGAGTGAACAGAAACAATCTACTGCATGTTTGTGTCAATTAGTAGCAAGTAAATAGCAAAATATGGTGTTTTTGTACAGTCTAAAAAATTGGGTGGTTGTTTTTTTAAAAATCCAGAAGTGCTCCAACTTGTATCCGTGTGAAAATCTAAAACTTTCCTAAAGTCATCAACTTCCTAACTTTGTGTCGATGCAACTAGATTATGTAAATTTGAAGATGTGACCTTGTGTCCTCCGGACGCGCACGCTCTCTTCACGCGCCCTTGTGATCCAACGCACAAGTTCCACGCCGCCGCTGCGCCTCACTGACGTGGCCTCTCCCCCATGTCCCCTCCAGGTCCTCCTGCCACCTCCTCCTTGTTGTTTCTCTGCAAACATCTGCTGAGTCCTGTACCCACTTACAGGCCTGGCACATGTACTGCAGCGTTCATTGCTGTCTCATTTTTGTTTGCTTGTTCTGACTTATTCACACATTCATTCCCAAGGAAGCGTTGAAAACAATGTCTTCAGCAATCAACCTTGATTCTTGCCATTGACCGTATTTTCCGCACTATAAGGCGCACCTAAAAACCTCCAATTTTCGAAAGAGCGGACAGTGCGCCTTATAATCCGGTGCACCTTATATATATTGAGCCACAACAGGTCTCGCAACTACGGTAAGCGGCCGCTGACTTCAAGCGCGCAGTTCATGCTGGGATACATGACTGCGGAAGGAGTGCCGTTTCATTTCCATTTGTGTGTTTATATAAAGACCCCAAAACGGCTACTGTTAAGAGACACTCTTACGGCGCAGAGTTTAAACTCAAGGCGATCAGTCACGCAGAAGAACATGGGAAAAGAGCAGCAGCGAGAGAATTTAACATTAACGAATCAATGGTGCGGAAGTGGAGGACGCAACAAGATGACCTGCGCCAATTAAAGAAGACTATTTATTTTGGGAGTTGTCAGAACGCTGGTTTGTAATTTATTAATAAAGTTTGACTGACCTGTCTGACTATTTTGTTGACATTCCCATAAGCGCAGCTCCATCTAATGGATGCATAAAGTAACCCCAGCCTCTACTGTAGCGTCTAT
>JASSRZ010000011.1:18923721-18941702 GCA_032164315.1 Malacoctenus gilli | reverse complement strand
ATAAGGCGCTCCGGACTATAAGGCGCACTGTCAGCTTTTGAGAAAATTGGAGGTTTTTAGGTGCGCCTTATAGTGCGTAAAATACGGTACTTCATTTTTCTGTTTTGTGGCTTTCTTCTTGTTATTAGACCAGTTTTGAAGCAATAAGGAAACGTCTATGAAAATGACAGCCCGAATATGCTATAAATGATCACTTTTCAGTGTCAATGTAACGTTCGATTGTTTGTTTTGAACCTCCACCGAGCAGGTCTGCAACAAAGTCTGCGTAACGCATACTACAGCTCACGGACACGCTCGGTGCTAAAAACAGAGGGCGACCGGGCTGCGTTTTCAAAGGAAGA
Organism: Malacoctenus gilli; assembly: GCA_032164315.1. Taxonomy (NCBI): domain Eukaryota; kingdom Metazoa; phylum Chordata; class Actinopteri; order Blenniiformes; family Labrisomidae; genus Malacoctenus; species Malacoctenus gilli. Next base: position 18,941,361 of record JASSRZ010000011.1, on the reverse strand, counting down.
ATCCAAAAGAACGGAGATGATTTAAGTCTTCAAGCTGTCTTCGGCAGCAAAAAAAGTGTCTTACCAGAGTCACTTGGCTCCCGTGACCGGTCCATTTGCTTGACCAAAGTGCATGAGAGAGAGAGAGAGAGAGAGAGAGCGAGCGGCTGCAGTAATATCGAGAGTAGACGGAGATCATCGCAGGCGACAGAGTGCCGCAAGCGATGCAAGATGACAGTAAATATAGTTTCAGCCCCAGTTATGGGCAAATAATGGCTGCAGCGTGTCCAACGAGAAAGAGTCGCCGTGTTTTGTTCCTCGACAGCTGACTGAGGAAATCAGGGAGCTGAGGAAGTGGGCCCTCAAGTGAGCATGAGCTTCAAAAAAATGGCCTTTGTTGATTGACCTTAAAGTGGCCCTGTTTTACACATTTTGGATGTCTTTGTCTTCGTATGCAAGTACACGATGACAGAAATTCATCAAGCTCTTTTTCTCAAACACCGTATTTCATTACATCTCGATCGTCGCCTTCAGCCCTAATAAACACCCTTTAGAAACAAGCAGAATGAGGCTCTTCCGCATTAAGCCCCACCCCTACAATGATGCAGGACGCCTCTGATTGGTTAACTGCTGGCAGCAGTTGTCAGGAGCGCGCCCATACGCTCAGCGTAGAGAAGTTGTCCAATCAGTGAGCCCCTCCCCCTGTGACGTCAGTGAAAAACTGATGTAAAAAAACCTCCCTGAAACGGACCGTTTCTACCACCATCGAAACCGAATGGAGAGGCACGCTAGACATCTCAAACATGAGTTGATGTGAAAAGAAGGGGCGCTGCTCACTTGTCTGAATGAGCTTTCAACACGATTACACTGTGAATAGCTGGAAAAAGTCGAAACAGCATAATAGGGCTCTTTTATTGAACCAGATTTTCAGGGCCTTTGATTGGTTCACTGGCATTTAACCTTGCCCGATTCAACCTTCAGACACATGTGTCAGGGAACATAAAGCAAAGCAGGACCTGGTCTTTTCCATCCTTCACATGAGGCAAGTTTCGAGTTTCAACCAAACTCCTCGTGGTCGCGTTACTTCACCAATGCTGCATTCTGACACTCGTAACAAAGTCTTTGAGCTAAAGTTCCTTTCGGCTTCAATTTTCGCTTCAAAAAAGTGAGACATACTTCGCTGGACTTTACTCCTGACCTCAACATTGCTTTCACGCGATCCGTCACTTTACTCATTCACAGACACGGTCAGGTGTGGGACGGGGTCGACTGTCCTGTCAAGCGATTCAGTGACAGGCTGAGACACGGAATCTAACTACCAACCTTCTTGTTGGAGGACCACCCTGCTCACCCAACTGAGCTGCGGCCATCTTTGGAATTTTGAGGAGTAATCAGGCTCCTCATCCGAGGTTGAACTTTAAAATCGGGCTCGCCCCTTTTTACCTTCTACATTATTTATCACAAAGTACATATTTAACCCAAATAAATATTTGCACCGGAGGTGCTCCCTTTTTTCCCCTCCGGAGCAACGCTGACACCGGGCAGAAGTTTTCACGGAGCGGAGGAGAGGCAGGAATGTGAATGATGTGATGCATATTTATAGCTTAGCCTTTTCCACAAAGGACCACTGACCCAGGAAACCAAACAATATGTGTGGAGACAGGATAACAAATTGTTCTGCTGGAATGGAGAATCACTAAAGTCCAATTAATTCCCTTTACGCCTAATCCCATCCCTTAAACACACGTTCCACGTCCTCACCCGGTAAAAAGCCTTCGAGGGAGGATAAAGGAAGTAAACGCCTGCCGCTGTTTATCGCACGTGACTTTACAAGACGTGTCAGGGTAAAAAGAGTTCAATTCTATCGGCATCTGGCTGCTACGCTGACACACACAGCAGAGCGAAATCGCCAGGTTACCACAACCACAAAAGCACAGTCGGTGCAGACACAAGGTCATGCACGCATGAGTCACTTACGTTTGAGTGAAGCAGCGCGGCGGCGAAAATGCGGACAGCCGAGTTTTCTAGCCGGTGTCGGTGAACGGCAGGTAAGGTTTAGACATGGGGGGGGGGCGAAGGAGTGGAGCGAGATGAGAGCGGGGATGAGAGGGTGAGGAACGGGTGAGGAAGTGGACTGGAGGTGAACAAGGTGAGGAAGGCAGAAACGCAGAGACCCACGAACTCCAGTTTCACACTGCACTCGAGACCCCTGGCAAACACTTCTGAGGAGTCCAACTCTGAAATCCATACCTCCGCTGCAAACTTTACGGTGCTCAGCCGAGACCACGGCGCTACGCGCCCCCCCCCACCCACCCCCCGAGGCGCTCAAAGGTCAGCCGGCCGAGAATTTACCAGGCAGTCTCATAACAGTTCCCTCATTAGTCCTCTCACACTACCAGTTTCCCATTTATCGCTTGTCCAGAGTCTGTGTGAGTGTGTGTGCTCACCGAACTTCACTGGACTTCTATTGGGTCTTTTTCTTCACCTCAGACTGTTTCCTGGACTTTGCATCCTACCTGACCCTTTAACCTTTACTGTCCTCTCAGTTGTGTAAGTTATGAGACCGACTCGCGAGGAAATGTCGATCCTACTTTTGCCGGCCCGGTTGCGTTTCCAGGATTCATCCCTCCTGCAGTGAACAACTGACGTTACGAGAAGTGGTTTAGAAGGGTGACCCTGGATCACTGTCATCATCTGTAGGGCTGTCGAACTTAAAATGAGTACTTGATCATACTTATGTAGTCGAGATGTATTTCTCGATCTGTTATTGTTGTGTGGCTGTAATGCAGTACGTGTGGTTCAGGTTTATTCCCGATTTATTCATTGAGTTCAGCTGAAACTTCATCGGTCAGTGAGAGGATCTTCCTGTCAGTCTCTTTCTGGGATTGCAACATAAAGCACAGGCAGTGAGGCAGCTGAGATAACAGGCAGATATCGACAGACAGACTCGAAACAGTCAGAAAACAATTACGTGCAACCAAAAATTTCTCACAAATATTGTGGGAGAAGGTTGATGGTAAGGTTACGGGAATACCTCTCTACTTCAGCAAATCCTTGATGCAGGTTGTTGTGAAACTGTCTCGTAACACTCAATCAAACTGAATTCTTTTGGCATCTAATGCAAATAATCGTTTGTACATATTTTGTTGTTTCTGTCTTAAATCTTAGGTGTTTACAACATCCGACACCTACAGAAAAACAGGAAGTTAGCAAAATATGCATGGAGCTGGATGAATCAGATTCTTAAAAATATAAATGCAATTGCTTACTGTGGGCCCATGGAGCAGTGCTGAGAGACAGCAGCTCTGCAGCTTTCCAACAGATTCTTTTAGGGCAGCAGAAGTATAAATGACCAAAACCATGGAGCCCGTATTCTCCGTCACAGCATTTTCTTTATGATGCAAACCAGTTATCAATGATTTCTGCAAAAGTAAAAAACACCCTAAGAGTGACTGCAATGTGGGGTTTTTAATCACACTGTTCTTCAGTCGTTAGATTTTGTAACATTTTGTAGTCAAAGTTTGTGGCTCCCAGTTCTTCTGACCTGCATTTGTGTCACTTTAAATACTTCAGTCAGTCAAATATGATCAAATAAAGAATAACGCACGAAACATGAATGTTATTACAGCACACAAATTGTACTCATCTTACTACATTGAGGATGGAAGACCTATCGGTCCATTGAATCACAAAGGTACTCAATGAAATTAGGTTGGTAGTTGGAGTGAATAGCTTATTTGATTCAAGCCTCTTTTTTCTGGGTTCGGAATGCACAGCTGCAAGCAATTCTTCAGGAAACACTGTGCGGTTTCGGCTGCACCCCAGTGTGACCGATGTAAACATCTTGAGGAAATCGTGGTAAAATACTCTGAATCAATAATAGCATTAACTGGCATCGCATGAGAAGTCATGTGCATTTAAAAGCTGGCGGGCTTTGAAAGGCTCAAAACTGACGTGTCTCTGAAGCTAAACTGTAACACAAAAGGGCTTAGGAAGCCTGTCAAGGCTTTGGAACGATCTGAATGTAGAATTCCACCACACATTCGGTTGGTAAACACGTTTGAGGGCTACAAAAGTAGGTTTTAAGCCCCCTAAGGTTTAAGTGCTTTTCTTGTTTTCGTTGTTTTAACGCTCTTCTCTCTTGATCGGCCGCTCGTGAGTGATTGTGTGGCAGATTAGATGTGTTTTAGGTAGATGACTCTTTGGTTGATCAAAGCTGTTGGTAAAAAACAAAAAAAAAGGAAAGGCAAAAACAAATGAGAATGTGAAGGACAAGACAAGCTCGGAGACGATCTGTGGACCTTGTAATGTTTCTGTGTTTATATTGAAATTCCCATATAGAGGAGGAGCTGGAAAGGGCAGCAAAGGGCAATGAAAGCAGGTGGGGGTAAGATCTGATGTAAAAAGGTTTATGAGCAGCATTGCAGTGGACGTGGTTTTTCCTAAATTCGCCTCAACCGAAATGAAACCTCAACACGCAGTTTTATGACCCGTTGTGACCCGAAGCAGAAGTCCCGCATTGTTATTCGGTGGATATGAATCGTGTGCTCCATGGTGTCAAACTCATTCTACTTCAGGGGCCACATGCAGCCAAGTTCCATTTCGAGCAGTCTGGACCGATAACATCGCAGTGTGTTTAACTTTGGAAGTCTAGGTTTGATTTTGAGAAAAAAAGCAAGTGTACTTCCATTCTGAAATTAAGTCCATCTAAAACTTTTATGTCGATTGAACGTAAGAAGTACAGTGGTGGACTTGAGCAAATCTTTTGTTTGGGGCAATTGCATCCATCTCCTGTTCAGTTTTAAGCCTCACTGTTGTGTTCTGATTCTGAGTTTGATTGAAATCGTGAGAGTGAAACTTATCAACAGAAGTTCATTGCAATTTTGAACCTTTTTGCAGGCTGGTTTTGGCCTGCCAACTGCACGTCCGACACGCCTGGCGTACTCACTAGCCTCGCCATCTTGGAACTCGCATGCATCGTGTCAGGTGGATTTAATACAGGCAATTTTTCGTCTTAAAGCATTTCAATCAGAAACTTTCGGAAGGCGTACACGTTTGTCTTCAATACGGAGGTCTTGGGGTTTGATCAACACTTGCTTTCCGCTCCACACCACTCGAGATGAAAGTGACAGCGGCAAGTCCTTAAAAATGTAGGTTTCAGTTAACGCGAATGGCGTTCTCCTGCAAACAAAAGTAGCCGAGCTGGAACCATATGCTAAGTGTCCAAAAAAAACCCAGTGGCAGTCGGTACAGCCGCAGCAGATGTGTCGATGCGACGACACCAAAATAAGACACATTCCTTGTCTGACGTTGCTGGAACAGATGCATTGCACTACAGATAGGCCGGCAAGACAGCTTGAAGGTAAATTTTACTGAAACTTTTTTTTTTTTATTTTAATTCCCCCCCCCCTCCCCATCCCCCTCTGTTAATCAACAAAATGTACAGGAAAGCCAAACACTGTCAGAAACAGCCATTTCACTGAAATCCAGATGATGCAACCTTGTGAAGAAAAATCACTGGACCTTTTCCAAAGTCTGATCTGAATGAAACTGCATTTTTTGTGGGACTTTCTTTTTTTTCTTTTAGTGCTTTTCAAAAACATACAAAGGGTACCTCGCCCCACATCTTCTACCTTGTACACTTTGGATGACCTTCAAGCAAGGAGAGAACCGCAGTTTGGGATCCACTGTCCTGGAGCACTTTTTTAAAGATGCTATTTAACAAAATAGATGTGTGTATTCTTTGTGTTCATCCAAATCTTGAAGCCTTTCCATTTCATTGAGCCAAAGAATCATTCATGTTTGTAATTTGGAGTGAGCAGCTTCCTGCTGTTTGAGCATTCTCTGCATTTCTGGAGTTTATTTCACTGGTATTTGCCTTTCAAACAACAAGTAGGATCTCATGATACCTAATCATGTTACCTGACACAAATGTTTCCATCTTCCGTCCATATGAAAAGGCTTGAACAGACCGGGACAGAGGTTATTCTCATGCTAAACCATTTTAATCACAATCCTTTATTTAAAAAAAACTCCAATTTCATAGAATGCAACCAACACCCGACATAGACGCTGTGTAGTTGAATTTGCATCAGAAATATGTCGGAGGATCGCAACCAGTTCAATACCACTACAGCCACCGACGAAAGTGTGACAGCAGCAGCACCACAGATGTTTGACGAGTACTCGACCCAAAACACGTGGGGTTCTTTGACGCGTGCTCGCGTCAAAGCTGTCTTCATCGTGCCCGAGTGGCATTTAAATGAGTCAACTGTCAGATCATTAAAACCGTGTTTTCTGCTTCCCGTGCGTTCTGAAGGGAAGAGACAAAACAATCTGTTGTTGTGATCCCAACACTGCAAACACGCGGGGTTACTTTTTTCAACAAGTGACAAGCTGTCAAGAGTTTGAAGAGTTAAGAGAGATATTTTGGATTCTTTTTTCTCTGCTCGCCGGCTTCGAGCGGATTTAGTGGGATGCTGCAAGTATCATTTTTAGCTCACAGGGGCTTTGAATGTGAGTAAATAAAGGGTGGCTGGAAGGCTGCTGGCAAAGGTTGAGTCCAGGTGTCCTGAATTCTGCTGATTTCCGGCACGCTCTTAAAAAACAAAAGAGAGAAGCCTTGGACCCCCTGGAATAGAGTTCTGATGTTTCCATCCAGGGTCAAAGCCTCAGACATCAGGCAAGAATTGAGGCATCGGGACTTCATCAATAAACTGCCTTCTGATTGTAACTGTCAATGCATTTCAATGGACAAAATCAAAAATGACAGATATCTACATCACATTGTCATCGGCATAAAAAAGTTGCACTGTGAACCTGAATGATGGGGACAGGAGCCAACTTGCAGATGAAGAAAAATGAATGGGCCGGAGGAGGAGCCCATAGGTGCACCTCAAGTCAACTGCTAAGAAGGTTAAAATGATCCTCTGGTGCCCTAAAAAAAAGGTGCATTCGGAGGCAGCGGGGGTTTGACCCTGGAGTTTCTCCACATGCCCACTTGAAATACACTGAAATTGTTGACAATGACAGCGAACCAGTGATTTTCTGTCAGTATAAATACTTTGTACAGCTTCCTGTGACTGAGTCTGGCGCTGTCGGCCCTGCTGTTCCTTGGTCACTTGCTTCCTAGTCAGCTGGGATTGGCTCCAGCTCTCCGATATCTATCTATATATATATAGATATATATATAGATATAGATATAGATATAGACAGATAGATAGATATTTGCGCACAGGCTGCCTTTTTTGTCACAATTTCAGACGGTTTTTTGCACTCTTTCTTTTCATATGTTATATCTTAACGTTTAAACCTCGAGTGCACGCTTACTTTTTTGAAGCTGAAGTGATGGACAGATTGGAGTCCAGAGGTGTTACATTTTCAGACTGACTGAACAGGTGGGACTGTTTTTAAGACGCGGCGGGACAGATGGGCAGCTCCGAGATGGTAAGTTTCACAATAAACAGTTGTCAAACATTTGAGCGATGGATGGAGAGGAGCCCCGGTACGACGGTCACAGGTCAAATGTGTCTGTCTGGAGGAACATCTGTTGTTTCGCGCTGCTTGGGATCCGTCACTCCTTCACTTTGAATTTCACTGCCTCTCTCATTTCTTCCTTTTGAAGGCCTGTAATCCGCCTACTTCCCGCCGAACCTCTTTCTTCCTCCTCCCATCTGGACTTCCATTTTTATCCTTCAACCTGTGCCTGCGTTTTCCTTCTTTTAATCTTCACCTCTCCAGAGCCTCTGTTCCCCTCACCTGCTTTTCTTCCTGTTCAGCGCTCACAGCCAATTCCGGCTACTTTTTAAACTCGGTTCAATCGTGCGGGAGATCTTTGGGACCTGGCGTCAAACATTGTTTACTGTACGTCTAATATATGCAGAGAGCCCTATCCTGAGTTGTACCAGTCAGCGGCACTAATCACGACTGGGGAGCAACATTAAATCCCTCACAAATGGAAGAAAGTGAGAAGGGAACCAAAAATCGGAGCTCTGTTTGCTCTAAATTCACAGGCTTAATTATCGTGTTGTTTGTGTTTTCTGAGCAGGAGTGATTAGAAACTAGATGCCTTGCAGCTTTTTTCCAGTGTGAAACCGTGTTTGGATGATGGCATTAAGGCAGAAGCACAGTGCAAGTGGCTCTGATGTGAGAAAAAAAAAGGTTTTATTTTTCCCCCATTCGCAATCAACAATCATAGTCTTCAGCTTTTTTCATCACAATTGGGTAAATTTGTATGATGGGAAACTATCCAATGGTGACTTGAGTTATTGTGTGATGTCAAACAGACAAGCTTCACAAGAATCAATCGTCCTTCCACATGACAACAAAGAGAACACTGCAACGCAGATGGTGAATACCTTGCGTATGAGGCTGATGTGAATTTGTGCATGAATGTGTGTCTCTGTGTTGCCGTGTGGAGGAATGTCGACTTCTTTGGGATGGACTCTGCCCATTGTGCGACGGCCCATTGACTCCAGCACCCCACAACCACAAGTCAGAAACAGGGCCGGATGTAGGCATGGGCACGGAGGGGCAATGCCCCCCCCACCCCAAATGCCGTGACTGCCCCCCCAAAATCTTCCGACTGTGCAAGCGGCATGACCACACTTGCCCCCCGCCTGATATTCTACCTGCACCTCCTAGTGGGGCTGTCTAAATCCGGCCCTGGTCAGAAAGCGTTTTAGGAAAACAAAAGAACATGTGCAAATTACGGACAAACCTAAAACATTAGACGACTTCAAACATTGTTGCGAGAAAAAAAAAAGAAGCCACATTTCATTTGAAGAGGGTGCAGATTAGAAGATGCGAATAAGCCTGATTTCCTGAAGCTCTGACAAGAGCCAATTACATGAGAAAAGCTCCCGTTCAGTGTGGATTTCTCTTCAAGTCAAAACTCAAGCGAGCTCCCTAAAAAAACTTAGAGTGCTCAAAAATGAAAAAAAAAGTTCGAGTAAAAAAACAAAAACCTGAGTGTCTTTTTTTCCCCCAGTGCAAGCTGAGACGCCAGCTCGCATACAAAGTCAAAACAACGCGAGCAGGAACGCAAACATGCCTTCGTGTTTGATAACCGCGTGCATTAATTACATGGCTTGTGAGTCCAGTGTTTCCGGACGCTTGCATTTCCCTGACAAAACAAAAGGATGGTGTGTGTGTGTGGGGGGGGGGGCTCCAAGTCAAAGCATCTCAAATTAAAAAGTAAAACAAACATAAATGCCACACATGCCCCGGCTCCTCATATTTGCATATAAAGTATTATAAGCGCAACGGTGGTGGACAGAAAAAAAAAACAAAAAAACGCAATGACTTTCTCATCATTTCCTTCTGCTGATTTGGTGAAAAATTCCGGTTAAAGTTTCAATTTGAAAGGAAGAGTGTGTGAGAGGGAGAGTCCCCCTAATCACACACCCACACACACACACACACACACACACACACACACACACACACACTCTCGCACAAACGCCGACACACACAGAACACCACTGTTCCTTGGTTGGCTGTTTGTCTCTTCTGAGGCTACCCCCCCACCCCCAAATCCCCCACCCACCCAACCCCCTCACTCCCTGAGCAGCTGGCTCCCAGTTATATAAGTTATCTGCGAAATGACTATTGTGTAACAATGATGAAAGCGGCTGGAAAACCAAGTAAAAAATCTGTGTGTATGTTGGGTTTTTTTTTATGTTTCTACGTTCATGTCGGTTTGTGAGCTTGTTTCAAAGGCAGTCTGGCGACCACCACCTGGAAGCCCACCTCTCCTCAGGGGTGTCACCGCTGCTTGGAACTCACCTGATGCACCTTGTGAGGAAAAGTAATGATTGTGTGTGCTGGTGTGTTTTATCCATGTTGGAGCTTGAAGTCCAAGTATGAGTCTGGATAATGGAGCCAAGAATCTGAATATCACCAATGTAAGACAATGTAGGGGAGAATAACATGTTCAACTAGACCTAAGTTAGTGCAATGGGAATAGAGACCGTGTGTGTTTGTGTGATCAGATCCATCCATCCATCCATCCATCCATCGATCCATCCATCCATCCATCTATCCAACCACTCATCCATCCATCCATCCATCCATCCAACCATCCATCCATCCATCCATCCATCCATCCATCCACCCATCCATCCATCCATCCATCCATCCATCCATCCATCCATCCACCCACCCACCCATCTATCCATCCAACCATCCATCCATCCGGCAGTTTGGGTGAAAAGGCATTCTCTAGTGCCAGTTAAGGTCAGGGTGATAATGCATCATATCAATGAGTTCCCCCCTCAAGTCATGATGTGTGTTTGTGTGTGTGTGCTTGTGTGTGTTTGTGTGTGCGTGCGTGCATGTGTGTGTGTGTGTATGAAAATATATTTGTGCACACGCACACCCACGGCTGAGTGTGATTCAGCATTGAGCACATGAAGCAAACATGTAAACCTCTGCTTGTATGCACACTGCTTCCATGCCTGCGTGCACATATGTTGGCTTCCGCTCGTGTGTTAATTATAAATGAGCGAGCAAAACGCCATGGGTCGCCTTCTGCTCAGGACCTGGTCTTTGTGTTGCCGCGCTGCTCAGCACAGGCCTCAGCAGCCAGGCGCCCTGCGGGGGATCGCCAATATAGAAACCCCCTGCTCATGCCTCCTTCCAACATCTGTCCTGCACACTGCTGAAGAGTGCGAGTCACCCCGGTCCAGTCTCTGAAAAAAGTAGGAGCGAGGCCCATTGGACGTGGTAAGGAAAGCGCTTTAAACACTGAAGTTAACATGCAAAACAAACCGAGCGGGGATCGGATGGAGCCCCGGGGGTGCCGCTGTGCAAACGGTAGCCAGCAGGAGCTGATTAGCAAATCGCTGGCACAAAGCGGTGAATGGGGCGCGCGCGGCGTTTCATGAAAGGTTGCACACGACGAACCCGAATGGAAGTCGGAATCGTCACCTTTTGTCAGTTCCTGCATTCGCAGCGGGTTTGTTTGCTCGGTGTTTTGGAGCTGACGCTCAAAGTGCGGCCCGGAACAACGAAACGACACCAACTTCCTGCCTTCTCTCTCTTCGGCGACGCTTCATGGACGGAGCCCAAAAGCAGCCGCACTTGAGCAAGTATGCGAGAATGCGTGGGACTTTTACAACTGCTACCTCCGTGTACATTTGGTGTTTTTTTTTTGGTTTGGTTGTTGTTGTTTTGGGGTTTTTTTTCAAAATGCAGGACACTGATAATGTAATCTGCCGGGTTTGATGTTTGGTTGCTGGATCCTTTTCAAAAAAAAAAACAAAAAAAACAACCCTCACACACAGAATCCAACCCGCCCACTCCCACTTCCCACCACACGCGGGATTAGAACGACATATTTCTCCACAAACAAAGGCGAAGACAATGACGGTGGGCTGCCTCGCTGACGCGGTTGCTTGGAGCCAGTCCTCTGGGCTGCCGTCCCGGATTAGCAGCGAAAGCAACCAGCTCCTCAACGGCAGATCGCTTACAGTGGAAGAGAGAGGTTCATTCTCAGGGACCGAGTTTGTTCAGAATGAAGGGAAATGATGTCAACGGACACGAGATGGAATTATTACACAGTTAGCAGGGGGTTTTTTTGGGGAGGAAAGTTGGGATTTTTCGCCTTGAAGCACAAATTGGGGGGCAGCTCTGACTCATGCTCTCACACCGGATCGATCGGTTCTCCTTCGTAGTAATACGCGGCAGTTTTTGTGATTTAAAGCGTCGATGTGCAACTCGTATCAATGGCGATACAGCTCGTCCTCGGTCATCTTCTGCTCTTCCCCTGGTTCACTGCTAATGTGTTCATGGCCTCTGCCCCCGCCCACCACACGACCAATGATGTTGGTTGAACGGTAAAAACAAACGCGGATGCATGAATGGGAGATTCTCACACAGGCGGTGCCTCATCCTTGTGCGACACCGTCTTCGGACTGTGACACGGAGTGGCAGACCCGGAAAGAACGAATGCAAGCAGACTGGAATCGTGGCACGCAGTCGAGTCCTAAACCATTGGCACAACTAAGCTTTCTCTCAGGTTGTATTGCTTTTTTTGAATGTGTCGAACCAAGCAAACAAAACGATACATGAAGGTTAGAAAACCCTTTCTGCACTATATAACATTCTCTGCTTAACTACGGCCACTTTAGACCATCCAGTCACTAAATGCACAATCATCAGACAAGACCGCATAATCAAATAAACCGAAGGAGTCTCCCTGACATGAATAATGAACCCAAAGGCCCGATTTTTGGTGGAAAAACAGCGCGAACACCGGGGCGGCAATACAGGGCACATACGGGGCCAAGAACTGCTTACTCAACAGAGTGATAAAGCCACAAGCGGCTCATTTGGATGAAAAGACCAAAATTTAGGAGGCCAAGACTTCAGCCTCTCATTTATTATGAATGGAATTGTTCCAAAGGCACCTCATCCCTGCTAAGTGAGGGGTTGGCGCTGAAAGGCTAATCATCGTTGGAGAGTTTTCCCTCTGTGCGTGCGCGCGTGAGCGTTTGTGTGTGTGTGTGTGTACGTGTGTGTGTGTAACACCATCGCTCTTTATCAATTAAAGCATCCCATTAGAGTCTACAAATCTCCCCCTTACAAAGTCCTGTCAATTCTAACTCCATTCTGACTGGCTCAGTAGCACTTACGCATTCAAAACAAGCAAATATTGTTCACTAACGGGGGCACACGCGCACACACAAAACACGCCCGCCTCTCTCAGCCAAAATCACCGGTCTCAATGGGCTGAAACAATGGTAACCAAGCCTTCGGTTGGCAGGGAAAAAGCAAACAAACACACAAGTCAACAAATCCCGCAAAAAAAAAAAAGCAGGTTAGATCAACAAACACAGCTGGGAGCAGACACTCGACGATAAGAGGGCAGCTGGAGTCTGAAGTGTGTTTCGGGGAGTGAATGGAACAACAGGGCATGTCATATCAGGCTGTTGTCCACGGAGAAGAGTGCCGTCAGGCAGATGGCTTCCACAGACGCTCACTCAAACACACACACACACACACACACAGGTGAGGTGGATGAAGGAGTTGGTACATGTGGAGCCGTGTTGGTCTCTGTAGGTCTGGGAGCTGTCAGGACCACTTTACACACATGCGTCTGCACACGGCTCACGCGCTCTGTCGGCGTGTCGGGTCCAGGAACCGAATTCATGATCACGCTGAAAGTGAACAGCAGCGAAGAGTTTGGCAAAAGCTCTGCCCGACACAGCAGCCCAAGCTCTCACAACAAAAGGCTGTTTGCGAAGACGGCCGATGTGACAGGAAGGGTAAACAGGCGTGTGGCGTGCTCCCCCCCCCCCACTTGTCGGTGGCTGCTGAAAGTTCAATCAGTGTCTCTTCACGTCGGTGAGCCGGACAATGAACCGTGAGGAAAAGTCACCGCGCACCTCCCGTCGACTTGAGGTTCACGTAGCATCTCGTGTTGGGCGGCGGAAACAAATAAATCCAGCGGAGCTCGGCGTCGCGTGTGCCAGGACATCGTCCACGCACCGAACCCAGAGGGCAGGCCAAGACACGCCGCCAGGAGGGACCGACGGTGCACTCGAACTGCTTTCGCGGAACTGGCTCGCAAACTCACATCGGCGAGCCCGCGGTTGCTTGTTGCACTTCAGGTGCTTGGACAGCGGTGGAGAGCACCAACGACGACCCACAACAGACGCCGCCTCAGAGGTGCTCCGGTCCAGCGGCGCCTTCAGCCGAAGCTGCTCAAATTCTCGCTCTTGCCAGTTTTTTCTTCTTCTCCCACCTGACGGCGACTTTATGATCATACGTTTTACTTAAGCGGCGACTTCTAAATGTTAAACCAATGTCTTTTAACTACTGGTAGGCAAAAACCTCGTCTTTTTTTCTCACCGGTTAAAAAAAAGCTGGACTTGTTTGATGTGTCCCTCGTTCGGCTGCTTTGTTCACCGCTGGATTTTCACTCTTACTGCTAGATTCCATCAACGTAGCTCTACACAAAGACCCGATGAACAACAGGTAGACAGGACACCTGCTGTTCACTTTAACTCCCGCCTGCTATTGCAAGGCAACTGGTGGTCTCTTCTGTGGGTTGCTTGAGCAGATGCGAGGGGATGAAAGCATCAGGGCAGCAAGTCTCTGAGGGCGAACGAACAGTCTTGGATCGCACGTCAAACAGGTCATACGCAGTCTGACGCGTAAAGGTTGTCCGGTCCGTCGCTGCAACCTGAAGGGGGACGGTTCGGGAACGTCTACTTTTTGGAACAAAGCTGGCAGAGAACGCATTCGTGGCGGTCTGATGCTTTATGCAGATTGCACTGTGCTAATGTCATGCTGCTCATCCTAAACAGAACCAAAAGGTTAAAACGGTCACCCGCTGGGAGAGAAATGCGGCACCTCAGGGTTCCATTACGGTCGTTCGCAATTAAAAAACTCAGCGGCGGCGCAATTTAAAAAAACCTTGCAGTCCTTTTTTTTTTTTTTCTATCCGGTGAACATCAGTAACAGTTGAAAGATGGAGTAACGCGTGTACACATCCCTGTGATGGCACTGAAATAAAAAAAAAAGTATGTGTGCCTGGGTGTAATTCATGCAATTAAGAGGCCCGCAGAAAAAAAAAGCCGGAGGAGATGGGGTGAAAAATATCCTGTTTTTTTTTTGGGGGGGGGGGGGTAAAGACTTCGCAAAGATCTTTGGAAGGAATCACAATGAGATGCAAATCGACACGGGGACGTTGGGGAACCAAGATCAACACCGTCAAAGATCACAGCCCCGACAAGCCCGTCTCTGGGAAATCAGGCGAGAGCGGGGAAGCCGGCGACAGTCCTTAACAGTCCTTCCGGCTGTATCAGGGTCGAAACGCCAGATCGTTGAAAGAGGCGACTTTTTTTTTTTCTTAACCAAAAAACACACCTGTTTATTTTTCACCTTTCATCGTACATTTGTTGGACAAGACGGATTTGGCTCACAAACTTTTTTGAAGGTCTGTTTCTCAAAGCTTTGGTCTCGGATTGAAGAACCAATACCGAGCCTCTAAATTTTGCCGAAAACAAACACGGACAGGTATGATTATGTGAAGAGAGGTGGAGAAAAAAAACCTAAACAAAGCGTCCAATTATGAACGTTATGTGCTTTGTGTTGTGAAGAAATGACAGGGAAGGGGGGGGGGCGAGGACAGAGGAGGACAAAGAACAGTGACGGAGAGATGAATTAAGAGAGGAGCGAAGGAGACGGGACAGCCACAGTGACCTTTAGCAGGCTGCAGAGGAATGGATAAACAAAGGCGGGTTCAGGCCGTGTCGGCGCCGGCGTTTTGCTCCCCCCGTTTAACTTCACGCGTGAGCGCGCCCGTGCGTTCGGCGTGCGCCTCCGCCGCGGCGGTGCGCGTCTGACTGACGTCTCTGTCCCGTCCCGCCTGTCTCTTCGGTCCAGGTGCTGCAGAGTGATAAGAGCCCCACCCCCTTTCCTCCTCCTCCTCTTCACCCTCACCCCTCTTCACCCCCCTCCCCCCCCCCCCGACAAAGTCCACAAATTCAACGCGCCGCCGGAGAGCAGCTCTTTTCCGCCCCGGCAGTCGGCTCTTTGGAACCGGTTCAACAAAAGCACTCGGTGTGGACTTAGCGAGCTCATTCGATGGCCCGTCTGAATTTATTCGCCACGGCTGACTCATCCGCACCGCAATATGGAGTTAACATCAAAATGACGAATGGAGGTGGTGGAGGCCTGACGGTGAGAGCGCGGCGCCGCCGCATGGAGGGTCATGTGTGTTTCTGATGACTCTCGGCAGGCAGAGTGAGCCAAACGGTAAAAAACGGGTCTTTTGGCTGTGTTTTCACAGGGCGCCGCGCGTCTCACCTGTGAAACAGCAAAGGACGAGCGACAGCGGGGGCCGTTTGCAGATCAATCAAATAAGTAAAAAGTGTGACCGAGAAGAAAAAAGTGTGTCCTGAAATTTTACTGAGGTAACCAAAGTGAAGAAACATGGATTCGTGTGAACACTGTCAGCATTTGATATGAGGCCTGAAAAACGGAGCAGAGAACTAACTTTGAGTCCATGTTTTGTTCGAGGTGGCCAGCTGCTTCCTTCTCGCCCTTTTTTAAAGTGTCCCTGAGCACTGACGACAATCCGTCTGCGGAGCTCCTCGTCGTTCGTCGCACCTTTGTCGTGTAAATCAGCCACAATTCAACCAACACGCAAAAGAAACGAGAAAATGGACGAGCGACCTCGTACGAAGTCAACGGTTCGGAAAACAAATCTTTTGCGGGATGCAGCTCGACGATGTCGTGTCTCAACTCACAAAAACGGACCACTTGCCCGGGGGGAACCTGCAGCAGTGCGCATGTGGGACTGCATTAGCAGGCAGGTTGCAGAGTGCCGTGGATCTCCTGCCTTCTCCGACCGCCACACGTCGGGCAGCGGCGGTGCGCAGAGGGCGTCAGATCTGCCGATCGTCGGCGAGACGGTTCAGAAAAGTTGCCAAGTTGTCAACGCTGCTCCCAGGGAAGGTACTCAAACTCAGACAAGGAAGCGATGAATTGGTTGTCGGGGGGGCAACGAGAGTGACTTTTGCATCTCCGCCACGTGAGAACAGGTTGGGATTCGACTTATGGTGTTTCCACGACAATGTCCCACGAAAAGACGATTGCATCACGATTCCACGGTTCAGCGATTTTTTTTTAAATTGCCAAAACGTTTCGTCTCGGTGTGGGAAAACGTTCATTTGTGCGACTGCGATGCTCGAAGCAGCGACAGCCGAAGGCTCTGCTGTCTGTTCCAGGCGCGTGCACGCGAGGCAGGACGAAGTTCAGCTCCCGCACTGTGCGTCAAACTTTCTGTCCGTGTTTAAATTTTCATGACGACTTTTCATTAAGGAAGCAATTATTTTACTTTAGTAAGTATTATATAAGTGTCTGCGTCGGCAGGATTTATCTGAAGTCGGCGGCGACATAAATTCCCGGAACTCGTCGCGTCACCGCCGAAAGTCACGGGAGCGCCTGAGCCGAGGGGGCCCCCGTCGGCTGCGTGTCGGCCCTGCCACGCCCTGTCTCCTGTCTGCGCGGCTCCCCCGCTGAAGACAGGAGTCTTCAATCAGCCGCTGCAAACTCAGTAACTCTGCCTCCCCACCCCCTTCGTTTTGCCGTGATGGATAGAGCCCCGTCTTATCCTCCTCTTCTCCTCCTCCTCTCCTCCCCCTCTCCTCCCTCGCCTCGTGTCAATAGCGGCGACTCCCAGGGCGGAGAGGGAAGAAGAAAGGCGAGAGCGTCAGAGGCTGAATGGAGGGGGGGTGGGGGGGCGGTGGCGGGGTGGTGATTGAGCCTTAAAAGGAAAGTTAGATTGATGCAGAAGCCAGGATGGAAGATTTGAATGGGCAGGAAAGGCGGGAAACACTCGAAATGTTTGATGCGGTTTCGCGGTGACTTCATGAGACAAGGAGACAAAAAGGAAGGGAGGAAGAAGGAAGCAGGCTCACAGATTACACAGATGCCTTTTTACAATGCAGAGAGCGTGTGGTGGTACGGCCCAAAAGGGGGGGGGGGGGTCCTGCGGCAGCTTCACAAACTGACGAGGGACGAGCTGGATTTGGGTCCTAGAAGTTTTTGAATACCGTATTTTCCGCACTATAAGGCGCACCTAAAAACCTCCAACTTTCTCAAAAGCTGACAGTGCGCCTTATAGTCCGGTGCGCCTTATATATGGAC
>JASSRZ010000011.1:18907988-18921057 GCA_032164315.1 Malacoctenus gilli | reverse complement strand
GGGGAGGGGGGGGGCGAGGGGGGCTCCAGTCGCCCAACGCGGCCAACTGCTCGCATCATGGTTGAGAGAGTCGAACAAATATTTGGAGGGATGCTCTTTGGGTCCCGCGCTCGCATGCTCATCTGCAAGTCGGACCCAGAGGGGACGGGTGAAGGAGCGTGACAAAGTTGTGCAGTGACATGTGCCCCCAGAAAAGACCCAGCCTGACTGAGTTAAAAAAAAATTGTAGTAAATAGGCATCACAATAAGCGACATGTTGCTTAAAAGTTGTTGATTGCTTTTGGATTTTTTGGCTTGTTTTTTTTTTTTTTTTTTTATGAAACCGATTGGTAGATTGCAGAGGAGATTGATGGAGATTGATGGAGTTGCTATGTCTTTGACCTGTGCTGTCAGACATCCAGTAACTGTACCAGAACTGACCCGGGAGATCATGAACAGTCCAGTAATTAACAGCAGCATGAATGTGATGGGAAAATAAAACAATGAATGATTTTTAAAGATACAAGAAAAAGGAAAAATTAGGTTCTTTAGAAAACAATGTCTGGATGTCTGAGGTCTGAATTTGCCATATCCAGGCGGCAATATGCAAAGTCAGACATTCCTCGTGCTACAACTTTTAGCCCTTCTGATTTTAACGGTATTTGCCCCTTTTAGTATGAAAAGACGACTTTAAAAGTCTGTACGGAAGCGCATCCTATGAACAGTCATCATGGTCGGCTGCTAATCTGAGGAACAAAACGTGTCGTGATTTCTTCTTTTTTTTTTTCCCCCCCATGTGTGTCATCGGTTTATTCCAACACAGCGTGCCTTTTCACCCTCCCACTCGTGCACCCCCCCCCCACCCCCACCAATCCCCCGACACTTCTCTTCTCTCACCCCACCCTCTTAACTTCCATCTCACTCGCCTCGACTTTCTTCCGCATGTCATTTCTGGCGACGCCCACTCCTTCCTCTCATCCTCCTCCGCTCCCCCCGCCCGTGTTTCGATCCGACTTTCTTGCCTGCGCTGCGGCACCTGCCTCCCCCCCCCCTGCCCCCACCCCTCTCTCTCTCGCTCTTTCTCTCTCTCCCATTAGACCAATCTGTCTGAGGCTCTTATGTAACTCCGTGCTGAACTCTATAGGTGTCTCCCACTTTCATCCCTTCCATTTTCTCCATCGCGGGATCCGTGTAATCCCACAAGCCTTCCGCGACCCTGATCGCGGCAATAGGAGTATCTGGCAGAAATGGAGGCCCGTATCTCGAGCTGTTAGGATAGATGTTGGGTGTTTTTTTGGAGGGAGGGGGGGGGGAGAGAGAGATAGCTGTCTGGTTGACTGGAGAGGTTGGATGGGTAGATGGTTTGTGCGGATGACTGCACTGCTGACAAACCGACTGGCGGCTTGGCGAGGAGGCTGATCACGAGATAGCCGTCCGTCTGTTCGGTGTGCCGCATCTGCAGGACCGCCGACTGAACATAGGGTTTGCGTACGCAGGTGAGGCTTTAGGCATCGGGGGCTGTTTGTGCACACCGCGTTCCACCTGCCGATCCAGATCTTGGTTCCCACCGTCAATATGAAATCTGATGCGAGGTTCCTCCCACAACTTTTTTTTTTTTTGCCGTCTCCATCCAAGAAGAAGGTTTGGTGATACGGCAGAAGTTTGTGTTGAACACTCACATGCGCCTGTGCACGAAAAAGCCCCCCCCCGGTTTGTTTTTTTTCCAATTCTCCTTCCCTCCTCACTGAACGCCATCAGCATCCATCGACGCTTCCACCGATGCCACCCACCACTGATCATGTTCTGACAGGTTCTGGGAACAAACACACGCAGACAGCACATGGCTCCGTACCCCCGTAGTTTAATTCCTAAAGCACCATTGGGATCCTGGCAGCTCAGCCTTATTTATCTGTTAAAACTGACGGTGCGTGTGAAAAAGGAAGAGTGTCTGAAGACCGTTATCTTTTTCTTTTTTTTTTCCCTTCTTCACCCCCCCACCCACCCCCTGTATGAATCAGTCAAACATACTGACAGGTATGTCAGGCTGTGCTGACAGGTGTCCTGGAAGTCTGCCCTGTTTACACCGAGCTACTGAACACTTCAGCTGCACGAGCGGGGACAGAATTACACGAGTAGACGGAGCGTATTGATGCAGCTCAGTTAAGTACTTCGGTCGCTGACTCGTTCCGTTCAAAATACACAAACACACACAAATTGGGACGGCCATGATGCAGGAACGGGAGTAACTTGGGGTCGAGTGCTGTGCCAAAGATTCTCCCTAGCAACACTGGAGGTTTTGTTTTAAGGTTTAATCCAGGAACAAAGTCCTGATCTCAGACTGCGTTCAAACCTTCAATGGGGTTTTATTTTGAATCGAGGACTTTTCAGTTGGAAAGGAAATCCAAATGGAAGCTTACAACGGACCGACTGCACCACACGACGATGTTTGGGTGCTCACGCGCATGATCACTTCCTGGAGGCCTGCCTGAGAAATGATCGAGTGAGTGCGAGAGAAGGTCTCTCCAGGGTGGGATACGACGACAGCTGAGTGACATCATGGGGGACGACACATGGTGAGGTTCAGGAGATGAAGTCAAACTTAAACGGTCTCTATCAGGACACTGTCTGAGCCATGTCGATCCAAAAGAGCCACATCAGAGTGGTTGGAACTAGCTGCTGGAGTGTATTTTATAGTGTCAGTGGTTTTCCTATACATTTCATCTGCTTTAATTATTGTGTACTGTTGCGTTCTTCACTATTGTGCCTCTGCAAACAAGTCAGCATAAACCGCTGGAAGGTTCTGAACTGGCCACTGAATGCAATGGAGAGGTTGCTGTCAAAAACCTCAAAACATTCTTTCTGAGATTCAAATGTGTCATTTTGAACTGCAAGACTTTTATCGAAAAACATCCAACTCAATGAATTCGAGAAGTTTAAAAAAGAATCATTTGTTCTGTGATTCTGTGAAAGCTATAAAGGTCCAAAAGTTCACACGTGACTCCAAAGCTGAGGGTGGCAAAAGTTTGCTGAAGGGTTTTTTGGTGGCGATGACGAGAGTGATGGCTTCTTCCGCTGAACAAACGTCTGTTTGTTTTGGACCTAATGTTTGCCTCCCTTTGCAAAGTCAAGTCACACTGCGGTAATCTTTAGGGGTCACACGTTGAAATTCCACGATCTCATGCTAATGCGAGAGGAGACTTTCAAGGGAGGTGGAAAGAAAGTGTGTCTCCGTAAACGGCACTCTGTGGAACTGGAAAAACTCGTGTCTGACAAAGCCTGAGTGATAATGAGTGTGTCACCGCCACCTGAAAGGAGCTCGCAAGCGACAGTTCAAAAGCGTGCTGTTCAGACCTTGACCAGCCACGGCACAGTCCTTTCTTTCCCTCCGGACTGTCGTGCTCGGTTCCTCTGGCCTGGTCGAATCGGCATGGCGTGGCACCCCCCCCCCCCCCCCCTCCGTGTCTTCCACCTCGCCAGCCGTCACCGGAACAGTCATTACACGGACCGATGTGTGATCTCGCCCCGGCTCTGATGCCTCGTCGCAGTTCTCCACTGGAGCAGTTATGTTCATCTCCTCCCTCCCACATGCCACCTCCATGCTGGAGGACTCATTATGCAGACCAACTCTCCCTCTGTCTCCCTTATCACTCTCCACTGGAGTACTCATTACTGTCTCTGTCCCTCACTTCCCCGCTTCTTTCACTCGCGCTCCTTTTATATCTTAATCTTTGTGTAATATCGTCCCCACACACCACGGGCACACAGGAACACATGCACAGCGCGACATAACTTCTGTTCCTTGGGTTTACGCCAAGAACAAAAATCCGAGTCGTCTCCATTCTGACACGCGTTTATAGGTCGATTCTCTTTCAGGCGGCAGTAGGATACTAAATATTTTGTCGCTGCATCGGTGCAGACTTTTATGAACTCGTCAAATGGCTGAAAAAGTTGAAGAAAAGTCGGATTCTGTTGCCGTTTTCCACCATTCCGACATCAGTCGGCATGTCACAGGAGTCGTGTTTAGTAGGTACCGATTAGCAGGTCAGTTTTGTCCTTAGACCATCCAGGGTGAAGACCACTGGGAAGTGCTTTCCCAGGCACCCCCTCCCCCCCAAGTCTTGAGCATGTTCCTGCATCTGCCCCCAGAGTTGCTTCGTCCTTCGAAAGGAGTTGGTTCATCCTTTTCCCACATCTGCCTCCATGTCACAGCGCCAGCTGTTATGTTGTCTGCCTCTTCCTCTCCTCCTCATCCTTTGTGTTTTTTTGCCATGAGCCTTGAACTCCACTTCCCCTTGTCCACAGAGGGTTCAAGTTCAGTTTCCATCCAACCACCTCCCACACCTGTGTCTCTTTCTCCATCCATTCCTGGGTGTTTTGTGCTCCTCTCTCATGTTGAGTTGGCCTGTCGTTGTTCCCACCGGGTCTCGGTTCCCTTCCTTCTCCCTTCGTCTGGTGGCATAAGTCTGAGCTTCCATGTTTTGGCAAGTTTTTTAGTTGGTGATTACCTGATTTCATGCTCTTGTAACATCTGTTCTGTCGGCCGTCGCTGCCCCATCTTTCCTCCAGTTTTGAGGCTTGAACATTCATGCTTGGGGGGGCCAAATTCCCACTAGTCCAGGTAACTGCACATCCAGTTTTTGTATATCTTCTTTATTAACGAAGACAGATGGACTATCGTAAAGATTGTTTCTCTTTCAAAAGAACCAGTGATCCTTTACAGTGGAATATAATCCCAATTTATGGAAAACCCATCTTGATCACAGCTGGATGAACCAACGGGGGAAGTGAAGAGGGCCTCTCCACAGACATGCAAACTGGAGGCACTGAGAAAAAAACCTGACAACAGGGATTCACTTGGACTGCTGGAGGCAGAGGCACACCGGTTCGAGCCATCGGGGAGCCGAGATCAAGAAGAGTGATCCCGGGATCTACTGCACAGCACAAGACTTTCCCCCTGCGAGGGGGATTTGTGGTGCTGAAAGGCCCAAGAGCCGGTAATACCGGGCAGCTGGGCTCACCGTGTGTTCAACCGAAGAAGAACGAGAAGATCTCACTCATATTAGGATGTTTGTTACTATTTTGGCAACCGTGGAAACTTTTCACCCTTCTGATTGGTTCACAGTGGAAAGTAGTTTTAATGCACCGCTATTTTTAGCCCGTCTTTCCTTCAATCCTTTTAAACTGCCGCTTGAATTGTTTGCAAACACGTCACAATCCAGACACGATTTCAGCTTCATCATTTGGTTTCTTCTCTCCGTTAGTTAACACTGATAAGCCCAAGCTGATAAGATCCCAAATCCTCAACTCCAAAATGTCAAGAATGAAATCCTCAAACCTGCACGAGCGGGCGAATCAATCCCGTCACCGAAAGACCGAACGGTGCTCGGCTGACGGCGCTGCTTCCAGGCACGGGGTGAATCCGGAAAACACAGAATTAAAACGACGTACACCCAAGTGTTCCAGGAAACATAAGGAATAAGGAGGAACAATAGGGAGCTGATCTGCTCTTGGGGGGGGGGGGGGGTTAGGAGAAACAACATGTAGAGAAATGATGAAAAGAAGTTGGACAGAGCAGAGGACGCCTTGCAAAGTCAAAATACACTAAAATCAAACAGGTCCATCTCAATAAAAGACTGGCAGGGTACAGCAGCACTGCGGTAACTGGAGTTTACTTTCAAAGTAGATACAATTTAAAGTGAAGTAAACCCCTGGTAGAAACACAAAGATTTACATTTATATGAAAGGTATTGTGCTACATTTGGTCTAAATTTCACCTGAAAGTTCAAGTTTGTGCAACGCTTTACTCACAATCCTTGAGCAGATCAGGTGGCAGTGGACAAAGCGACGGTTTGTCTTTTTAAAACCCAACCTTTTTATCCTCTTCCTCTCCCAAAAAATGTTGAAGCTGATTCTGCGCCGTTTCTGTTGCTTTGAAGCTGAAGGCTCCTGAAAATTGCCCCATGAGAAGTAGTCTGGGCTGACACTGAGATCAAGATCCAGTCACACCGATATCTTCGGCAGATGCGGCCGAAGGTTCCCTTTTTCCTGAGCACAAAAGGAGATTTTCGCGAACGGTCGTTTGCAAGTTGAGGTTCGCGTTTGATTTCCTTTTCTTGGCGCAGTTCAGAGGACAATTACAAGGTTGCGATGAGCCGCAAATATATTCTTTGGCTGAAGTTAACAGTGTGCCACTCTCAGGCAGCTGGGAGATCTGAAGGTTTTTCTGCGACGCCACACCACACAGTGACCCCGGCCACCTTTTAAATTCTCCTACAGCCACCTTTTTATTACGCCTGGAGACCTTGAACGGCTTTGAAGGAATACAGCGCATAAGCTGAACGGGGAGGCAGCGCAACCCATTTGCTCCATCAGGTCTTAAAGCAGGCATATTGGTGGCAACTTCACTGGCCTGAGGGGTTTTTTACTGGACATTTCCACGAACATTTGTGTGAGTGTGAAGGTTAATATGCGGCCTGAGGGTCGGGGTGAAGTTTAGGGTTGAAGTTGCTGACTTGGTGAATTGGTGACATTGCTCAGCTCCTCGCAACAGATTTCGTGGTGTGTTTTTTAAAGCTGTACGCTCTTTTGTCTCACTTTATGGGGGTCTGAAAGCCCACATCTTGTGTAACCCTCCTTAAGAAAACAGTTGTTGAAAACAGTGTGTGTGTGTGTGTGTGTGTGTGTGTGTGTGTGTGTGTGTGTGTGTGTGTGTGTGTGTGAGTGTGTGTGAGTGTGTGTGTGTGTGTGTGTGTGTGTGTGTGTGTGTGTGCGTGTGCATGCGCGCGCGTAAGGTATCTTCATGGATTGTGTTTCACTGGCACCGATAAGGATGAGTTCTCTAAGAGGATGTTCAGCAACTAATCACAAGATGACTACTTAAATTAATTAGCCGAC
The DNA here is from genome assembly GCA_032164315.1 of Malacoctenus gilli. Taxonomy (NCBI): domain Eukaryota; kingdom Metazoa; phylum Chordata; class Actinopteri; order Blenniiformes; family Labrisomidae; genus Malacoctenus; species Malacoctenus gilli. The sequence goes on along the minus strand of JASSRZ010000011.1, from coordinate 18,914,184 downwards.
TGTACAGCATACATAATAAATACTAATGAGCAGACATGAAGAGGGGCAGATAAGACAATGGGCAAAGAGAGGCAGAAGGGATTGTGGGGGGGAAAACACCGATGAGACGGAGATGGAGCGTCAGAAACACACCGAGTACTGAAAGACCGACTGTTGCCGCTAACTCGAATCCGCGGCTCCTTCCCGCACAATTTCCCCCCTTGATTCTCCTCCTGATTCTTTCTTTTCCCTCACGCACTCTTAGCTATACAAGCAAAAAAAAAAAAAAAAAAAAAACCGCTTTGGAGGCCCCGGAGCTCTGTGGCTCTCGTCTATAGGGGCTGGAATATAAGGCACAATTGCGACTACCTTCTGAGGCAACGAACATAAAAGGGATCAAACCACGTACCACATGCTACTTTGAGAGATTCTCAGTGTGTGTGTGTGTGTGTGTGTGTGTGTGTGCGCGTGCGTGTATGTGTGTGTGACACCAAGAAAGGGAGTGTGCATGTGATTGAATGCGTGTAAGCTGGAACGTTTTGTGTTAAGTACCGCTAAGATGAGAACCAAGGGAGGTTTACGGAGGAGAAGAAAGGACGGTAAAAAATAGACTAAAGACTAGAGGCATCTGTTGTGCCTTTGTTCTCTCAACAAGCTGCTCAACCAGCAAACATGTTTAACACCCAGTTACAGTGTTGTAGCTAAGTCCTGCCCATGGCCCCAAACTAAAATTCCCTCTCTGGATCCATTCTCAACCGTTTGTTTGCGAGCGAATTCCCGCTGGCGTAGCCGACGCTCATTCGCGTCTTTAAATAGAGCCAGCGAACGTCTCTCGATGGGTCTCATGAGAATGTAAGGACGTACTGGAGATGCAAAGACGCCCTGCACAGGTAAACCTGGACGGAACAAGGTCGAGACTGAAGAGGCTGGGGGTTGGGGTAGGGGGAGGGAGGAAGGCGCGACAGGCCGGTAAAAGTGGGGGATTTCACTCTGAATAATAGCCCATTCATCAGTGCTAATTTGCTAGGCTAATGTTCCTTCCGAGTCTAATGGGGAGATTAGCCTGGCAAATTAGCACTGATAAACGAGCAAACACGAAGTGCGGTGGTCAATCACCGAGCCGGTCGTTGTGTTCGCACCATACCCCGGCAATGAGAGGCATCCGATCCAAAGTGGGCAATTTCAGTTCGAGTTGAGCAGTTACCTGCCCCTCATGACCAAACCACCTCGCTAATAAACTCACAGGGAGTAACAGATGCTGAAGAAAGATCGGTGTATTGGAGAATTTCTTCACTTTCCGTCAGAAAAAGAGAGACAAGCCACAGTACGCGAACCTTGGCGTGACAAAAGTATATTTTTCATCATGAGCGATGGAGATTTCCAGGCGTCGCATGACATCGTTGCTAAATGTGCCCCTGTCTTGAGCCCGTAAAGAAACGGCTGCGTTCAGGTACGACAATCAGCTGATACAGCACCTCCAGGGTGGCGAGGCGATCTGCTCTTGTTCCCCCGAGCGATTGCCGCGCTCTGTAATCTAACGGGACTTCAGTGGTTTCTCCGGTTCCTTCATTAAAAAGTAAAGCCCCGCATTAAAGTTTCACGCTCTTAGTGGAGGCGCCGATCCCGAGCGGGTTTCGGACGACGAGCGCCGCCGTAGAGCAAGCTTGGATTTCTCCGGATCGCGGCATCACGAGCGACCGCTGGGCTCGCGAGGCGGCCGGAGCGACGCGGCGTCCGGTGACGGATCGCCCGCGGGACCTCAGGAAGGTCGGCGACCGGAGACACGTGGAGGGAAGAGGAGAGGAGGGAAGAGAAAGGAAGGCTTAAGTGATTGCTACAAGAAGAATGGGAGGGAAGGGGGGGGGGTGTCTTCAAAGAACTCTACCAAGGATTCCTAAATCGTGTTTTGTAAAGGTCCACGAAACTGTATCTAATCTCCGGAGATGGAGCATGTCTGGAATAAAGAGCAGCAGCCTTATTTTCAGGAGGGGCATCTCCGCTGATTACACCGCTCCCAACCACACTCTTGCACATCGTTGGACAGGTTTGATGGGAAATCTCAAGCGCAGATTAGTTGAACTTTGAGCACTCATCCATCCCGGTGTTTCGGGGGAGGATGCGGCGCTTGATATAATTGCTTCTTCCTCGCGGAGACGTTTGAGAGAAACGCCACAAGCCGAGACACAAAAAACGTCGCGCCGGGACTCCTCTTTTTTTTTTTTTTTTGCTAGGGGGGGCGGCTGTGCTGGAACTGCAACAGCACTCGGCCCATTACTGTCATGGTAGGCAAGCAATCATATGTGTGGAAAGGAGGGAGGGAAGGAAAAAAAAGGGTGTAGTTTTGATGGTGTTCACCGGCTCAGTGGGTAAATGCGACAGCCATTCAATAGCTGAATTGCGACTGAAGGGGGTGGGGTGGGGGGGGGGTGGGGGATTGGGATGGGGGGGGGCAGTCACACTCGATCGAGCACAAATAGGGTTATTTCTGTGAGGGGAAAACTGGTCACAACTTGTCTTTTTATTTTCCGAGCACATTCTTTTTTTTCCAGAGTTGGGACAAACAAGCCTTGAAAGATAAAAAAAAAATGGAAGAGGAAAGTCGGCCTTTCCGTGACCACCTTCAAATGCAAAGTTCACCACTTCATTAACGGGGTGAAACATCTTCGTCAATACCAAAAGTAATGAATTGGCATCAAAGGTGCGTGGATGAACCGCAGCGCAAAACATCCCGCGCACTTCACGCCAAATGGTAGGTAAAAATCTGCGGACGACTTGCCAATCAAACCAACCGCAGTCCGAGGTGACTTTGAAACGAGGAGCGGCACTGGAGGCCGGGATGAGGCAGCGCTAGTCCAGGTACAAGCAGGCAACGTTTTCCGACCCGCAACCTGTCCAGCGTCAGCGCGAAGACGAGAAAAGTCCGCGTTTGATCCTGTGACCGAGTGGAAGCGCTGAAGGATCCGATTCGGTTTTCCCGCCGCGACTTTGAATCTTCAGTGTTTCCAAGTACAGCCAGTTATGACGCGTTTCCACTGCGAGTATTTTACACGCAACCGACGGCCGCATCTCAAAGGCAGACGCCCTCCGATACGGAATGAATCAGCACAGTAATCACAAATTACTCAGTTGCTTGGGGTCACGACGCGACTGCGCAAAGTGATTTACATTTGGCTGCGAAACACGAGTGTACAGACCCCCCCCCCCCCACACACACACACACACAAATGTTCACAAATACATTCCTGGACACACACTCACGAGATACAGTAGCCTGTGGGCCATTGTGTGAAGCTCCCCGCTGCGCGGAGTCAATAGGAAGACGCGCTAAAAGAGGAAACCGATACGCTAAAGTGGATGTTTGTATAAACTAAACCAGAGGCTGTGTTGCAGCGAGGAAAACGGGAGAGAAAGGACACGTGTGCAGAGTTGTTGTGCAAATTTTCAAGCTTCTTAAAGCGGCAGGAAAAGAAGGGCGTCGTTCTGTACGAAGAAAGGATTTTATTGACGGCAATCAGCCGAGAGGAGACATCTGCCCTTGTAAAGGGGGGGGGGGGGGGGGGGGCGCCAGTGTTATCAGATGAGGAGTGACTGATCTGAGCAAAAAGAAAGTGGAAACATTGACTTGGATCATCAGAGAGTCAACTGAAATGGAAATATTGCACGTAATACCGTGTTTTTCGGTGATTTGTCAGGACGACCACATTTGTTTGTGCGATTCCATGTTTGTGTTGAGCCATTTCCTGTGCCTGTGAACAAATCGCTCGGTGCAATGCCCTTTGTGAGCTTTTTCCATAGCGGGTCTAAACACTGTAGACTTGTGTCACTGCCATCACATTCAAATGATTTGTCACATTGGAAATGTTCAACTTCTCCAGTGTCTGAAATAGGATTCAATGACATCCACAAACGATTGACTGTTGATTCAATCAGGTGCTGGAGACGGACCAATAAAATGGAGGACTGATTCCTTTTCTTTCTTTGTTTTTTTTAATCTACCGTATTTTCCGCATGATAAGACACACCGGATTATAAGGCACACCTTCAATGAATGGCGTATTTTAAAACTTTGTTCATATATCAGGTGCACCGCATTATAAGGCGCATCGAATAGACGCTACAGTAGTGGCTGGGGTTACTTTATGCATCAATTAATGGAGCTGCGCTAAAGGGAATGTCAACAACACAGTCAGATAGGTCTGACCTATCTTGAGTTTAAACTGCTCACTCCCCAGCTGGCCACGGGCGGCGGCGGCGGCGGCTCCTCGCCGGCTCCTCGCCGCCGCCACCAGCCCCGCTGCAGAGGAGCTACACGCTCTCTGTTGTCGCCGTTGCCGCGCTCACGCTGGCGCTGCTCGGTCGCCACCGCCTCGCGCAGTCATATATCCCAGTATGAACCGCGCACTTGAAGTTGGCGGCTGCTTACTGTAGTTGTGAGACCTGTTGCGGCTCAATATTGGTCCATACATAAGACGCACCGGACTATAAGGCGCACTGTAAGCTTTTGAGAAAATTTGATTTTTAGGTGCGCCTTATAGTGTGGAAAATACGGTAGTTTTCTTTGTGTACATAACAGAAACAGAACTCATGCAGAAATGTGGGTAGGTTTAAGGAAGCACGACTTATGTGTGTTTATAATCATTATTTTGCTTTTAGATCATGCAAAATTGGAGGAATTTAAGCAATTTATGGCATCTGCTCTTGCTGTGCAATTTCCATTTGGTCTGTTACCAAGTCAAACCAAAGCTGGTATCACTCACACTAAGGTTGTTTCACACTCTCTACATCTCAGGCACACTTACGTACAAGCAAAAGACGTCTGAGCTTTGGTGTGTGACGGCGAGCAGGTGAGTCCGGAGTGCTACAAATGCCTTTTAATCTACGAGGGCATGAATCACACAAAGCTTCCGGATTGATCGTCAACCGCAAAGAATCAATGCTCAGTGTTATGATCGCGACACTTTGGGACCCATCTGCACGTCACTGGTTTCGGCTGCCTGCCTTAATGGACCCTTTGATGTCTAATTTTTAATTCTAGAACAATACTCAGCGAGCCAAAAGGTGGGGGTGGGTGGGGGCCCGGAGGCGACAGCAGCTACAGACCATCTGATGTCACTCGACTTTCCAAATAATCCTCTTCTGGGTATGAAGCCGAAGAGAAGCTGCAGTGGGGGAAAAAAAAACAACAAAAAAAACAAAAAAACTGGGACTTCTACAGTAGGAACATCTGCAGCTTTTTTTTTTCAAGTCGGTCCCAGAATAATAAAACAGACAATATGTTTTCACGAGCCTGGGTCCCAGGCCAAGAAGATAAAAACGTTGGGAGTATGAGAGAAAAAAAAGTAAATAAAAAAGCTTCAGGTGGGGATTTTTGCTCTGTTAGTAAAAATAAATATCAGCTACTTCTCTCCCAGCTTGTTGAAAAGAAAAACAAACTTATCCCCATACTGTTGTTTCTTTTATATATATAGCTCTTGGGGTAACTTAGAGGTAAACGCTCAGACGCGCGCGCGCACACCGCTCGGCTTAAAAGCGGCTTCTCCGAGCAACCGGTGCGTTGTCAGCGTGGAGCAACACGGGAGGAGCGCTCAGAGGAGCCCCGCTTCTAAATGGGGCTCGGCGACGAGGAGTGGCGTGAACAATGAGTGCCCGCAACAATAACCGGCCGGGCATTTGCATATCAAGCAGCCACCAAATTGGCGCTGGCAACACTCAGAGGACGGCGGGAAAGCGGGCGATGGAATGAAGAGGAAAGTGGGGGGGGGGGGGGGGACGACAAGGAGGGGCGGCGGATGCTGGCGAGAGGCAGCCGCACAGGCATGAGTGCACGCTCAGTGCATGTGCAAGAGGGGATCAGTGTCATATCACAAACCAAGCTCATAAGGCCTAAAAATGAGTTCAAACACACTCAAACTCTGAAACCCAGTAATTATAATTTCAACGATAATGTCACTCATTTTGTGTGCGTGCGTGCGTGTGTGTGTGTGAGCGTGTGCGCGCGTGTGCGTGTGAGCGTGCATGCATGCGTGTGTGGTGCGTGCATGCAAAGATGGACAAAAATACACCTTCTCCCTTATTCCTGCTCCTCTTGCACTCTCCTTATTTTTCTCCTCCTCCTTTGTTGACTCTGGTGTGTTTTTCGAGCCCGCACACACACACACACACACACACACACACACACACACACACACACACACACACACACACACACACACACACA